>VZRL01003529.1:9911-136745 GCA_013397895.1 Origma solitaria | reverse complement strand
GGGGGGGGTATTTTTTCTTTTTTCCAAGAAAGTAATTGAGACAAGACAAGTATCTTTTCAATGTGTTCCTTATTGACAAATGCTGATTTGCAAATGTTGCTTTATCATTGCTACAATAACCTCTCAGTACTTGTATATGCACGTACTATCTCAAAGTGAAATTTGCCGTTCCAAAGGCTATAGAGGTTTGTGCACATGAGTGCAGGTATAGATCACAACTTAGGTTTGAGCATCTTGTATTCAGAGCATGACTGTTTAAGAAGATGTATACCATTTTCTGTCTTTATTCACTTAACTGCTGTAACCCAATTTTCAAGCTCAGCAAAAATAATAGACTACAATTACATTTCTTTTATATTTGCAACGGAATGGAACAGATTCCCATCTGGTAATAATGTTCTCTTTAGCTGGGCAGGCAGCAGTGAAATGTAGCAGATACTAGGTAAGAATTGTGAGCACCAAAGATGAGCAGTTTGAATTGTCTGATGTGAGCATTGAGCATGAGCACATTTCTAGCTAGGTCTGTGTGTTGGGACTTGGAGGCTGAAGGGGTTTATGGCTAAGCAACAGCTGATCTAGACAATGTGCTGCCTGAAACACGCATTTCCATTGCCTGTCTTCCACACATCTAGGATGCGATTCTCCTGCACTTGAGGAATCTTTGCTTCAAACCGTGAAGATTAAAATGTTTGTTTGCTATAGCATATAACCAAGGAGCCATTATTTCAACACAAGTTGAATTGCTTTCCTGGAGACAGCTCCAAGAACACTGACCACTTTCAGCTCAAATACTGTAGACCAAAAAAGAGAATTTTCCATCTGCTGCTGAAGTCGAGGGTGGTTTGGTTTGGTTTGGTTTGGTTTGGTTTTTTTGGCTTGGTTTTTTTTTTTTTGCAAGTCAGGTAATCACTGTTCCCAGCCTTGCTTTTGGGGATAGCAATTCCAGATAGCAGAGCTACAATGAGAGGTTGCATCTGTTAAGGAACACTGTTAACTAACAAGGAGTTGAGCATGACCCAGCTCCTCCTGTAGACATGCAGACGACTTCTAAAATGTGACAGTAAACCAACAGCTCCTCCTGGGGTCCTCCTGTGATCAGCCAACACATTTTTAAACACAAACATCCTTGTCTACACCAAGGGAAAAATCATATTCAACAACTTGTTTAATTAACATGTTTTGTAGTATATTTTCTCCATGTAGACAAGGTCTCTGAGGAAGAATGACTCATGAATACAGTGCTCCCATTATGGAGTACTTTCTGGAGTAACTTTCCATTTCTCACATTTTCTAAGGAAAGCATTGATTTGGCTCATTGCCTAAAACATTAATTAATGTTTTTGAGGCGCTACAGGGTGCCATTAGTTAATCCCATACCACATCACTAAATAGGATCCTGGGCAGGAGTTAATATAAGTGTGACTTTCTTAAGTGAAGGCTAACAGGTTGATCTTTCTCAGCACAGTCTATGCATACCTGTTGTACAGTTTTCCTTGGAGCCTAGTTGATGTGTACTACAATTGAGAAGGGCACACAAGTCACAAGCATGTGACTGCTTCCCCAGGAAAGGAGTGGGCCTTGGCTGTCCAGTGAACCTAACATTTTCTGGACTTTTCTGAGGGAGATGTACCCTTACAGAGTAGATAAAAGCTTTATGTGCCTGTGAAGATGAAGTCAGACAGATAGCTGATAGAAATTAATTAACGTGTGCAGAATTGACTGCAGAGATGCTTTTTTCCAGGCATTGATTTTTGATGAAATAGTGCTGTTACAATCAGGAAGAGAGTCTGTGCTTCATCTTGTCAAATTGAGTGTTTTAGCCAACAGAAAAGCATATTTAAGGGGAATTTGTCACTGTTTTTATTAGGATACAAAGATCAACACAAGATTCTTTCTGTCAGACATATATTCTCAGAAGGAAATGCATAGTATGCATAAAATATTTATGATCATTTTGTACATTGTAACTATATCTATGTAAAAGCCAAAATAAATAGCAAGTGTTCCAGCCATACAGTATACAGTGCCTGATGTGTTTATTGCCACATTTTCTATGACCAGTCTCCTATCTGTTGTGTTTCTCCAGTGACTGTGTTATTCCAGGGAAATGAGTAACACAAGGGGAGGAGGGTGCATAATGGCTTCTACACTGTAGGGGGTTGTCTGAACTAACACATGGATCATGCTCTACATCTCTGGAGTCTGTGTTGAATCTGTGTTCATGGTGCATTATGCAGAAAATATGTAGAGGGTGAACTACTCAGGTTTCTTTGAAAGACAAATCAGTGTCTATCGCAGGCACGTCACACTTTTCAGTTCATAGATTTTGAGTATTGATTAAATGCTGAAGACAAGAATTTGTCCTCTCCTAAGGAGATCCAAATCCAAAATGGTTCTATTTTTATCTGTGTTATTTTGCAAGAACTGATAGCTAGATTTCATTCCTTTTCTCCCCATGCAGTGAATAGATGAAGTATAGAAACCCTTGCAGAAATAAGGAGAGCTATAATCTTGTTTGCTGAAATCTCAAACTTTCACATTTTGCCAGATGGATTGTTGCAATTACAGCACATTTTAAATAGAGTCTTAGTGTTCTCAAGCCATGTGTGATTATTGATACAAGATTTGTGTGTATGATTGAATGGAGCAACAAAGAGCAAAGGAACTCAAAATAGCCCCCAGTCACCAAAATGTTTGCATTGAAGAGATGTATGTGAAGATTGCAAGTCTGAAATTTTAAGAGTGGATCTTGTAGAGTGAAATGTAATGTAATCCATAATGAGAAACAATTTAAAGACAGAAGATATTAGTTGGGAAAGGGAAAATGCTTTACTGAGGAGAGTCAGTTTGGGGGTCAGTATTTTCTGTCATTTTATTCCCTCCATGGGCTCAGTTACTGAGCAGAATGTTTTACATAATAGAATTTTGGACTCCCTTCTTGGTTGTTGATATTCTGCTCATGTACGCTCAGAGCATGTCAATGATGACAGCTGGTTATTTCTTCAACACACAGATTTTGAGTATGTCTTGTTTTATGGTTAGTATTTGGTTTTCACAGGGAGTGTTTTCCCACCCAGAAGACAATAAATGTTAGACCGACCCAGTAATTGTTCTTTCCTATATTTCCTTTGGGCTCTTGTTCAGCAAGTTGGATCTGAGTTGTTTTAAACATAATTAAGCCATCATAAATCACTCTGGGTTAGTTTGCATGTGACATCACCAAGGAGACCCAATGGGATGATTAGAGTATTTTTTGGACAATGTATCTGTAGCTATGTTAACTACTTTATCATGGAAATAAAGTTTGTAAACAGTAGTCTTGCAGAGTGACAAGTTAAAATATATTGCGCCCTGATAGAGCTGTTTAGTAAATTAGATTTTCATAGTGCTAATTGAATTTGTCACAAAGCTGATGAACATTAGCTAAAGAAAGAGCAATATATTTTATTTTATTGAGCACATCTCAGAGTGCTTGTAATTTAGTAGGGCCACCACACTTTCTGGGCAGGCTATCAAGTAGGATGTTGTAATGATTTGCATGACTACTATAGTAGATGGAAAAATGTAGCTTGTGTTTGTAGCTGTTCCATTAGTGCCTTGCACAGTGTGCAGTCCTTTGGTGCTCTTCAGAGAGCTGTCTCATAATCCCAGCATCTTTTGAAGAATTCTGTCTGGTGAAACCAAGTAACTATACATCGTTTAAAACCTGGTGCGTAATTATATGATGAGACAAAGGAAAGACTGAGAAAGGCAGATAACCAATAGAATCCTGAAGTTATCAAAACAGAGCTCTTGCCAAGGAACTTGGAATTCATCTGATTCAGTTGCTGGAAAAATGCCTGAATTAAAAATTATCCTATGAGGACCAAGAAAATGGAGCCAAATTCTGGCACTGTACAGTTTTCTCCCAAAATGGTCATTAATGCTGCAAAAACAGAATAGGGTGAACAGCCCTTGGCCCCATGCTTGGCCCCCTACTGTAGGCTCTATCTGCCAAAATAAGATGGAATAGAAAATCAAAACTGGGGAGAGGGGGGAAGGTTGGAAAAGGAGAGCTTAGAATGGAGGGTGGTTGGAAAAGGAAAAACTCATAGCCTGTGCCCCCTGCCAGGACTGAAACACTCGGTTGCAGCTCCACTCACAAAGCACCTGTTGGCAGCTGTTGGAGCAATTTATAGGTTTTGGGACAGAATCAGGACAGAAAGCCTATGTTCCCTTATGTGAAATGTGATATGGTCTTATTTTAGTAAAATTGAAGCAATTCCTGGACAATAATTACAGCAAAAAATACACCTGCACAGAAATAATGATGACAGCTTTTGCTTCATTAAAAAATTTGCATTCTTTTTAATGAATCTGGTTACTACTAATATTAATATCCTTTGGCTTGTATCACCTATACTGTTTTCCTTTTATCCAGAATTTAAAAACAAAACAATGTTTAATGGAGTGAAAATTCAGCAAAACAGTGATCATAAATATTAACTTGATAATGTCCTTCAAACTCAGTGGCAGGAAACTAGGGATCAGGAGCTGTCTGGCAAATTTTATGTTTGGCAATCTTTATGCATTAGAATGAAATTATAGAAAATAAGGAAAATTGTTTATGTTAAATTAGAACTCTCAGCAAGTAGTTTATGTTAGGAAATCAGTTTAAACATTTTAACATCTTCACAAGCTTTAATGTAAATTCCAATTAAACACATTTAATAAAGAGTGCTAGCATTATGGTTTATACCCTCCGTCTTTTACTAACTCCAAAAGTTACTTGTGTTCATGTGCAAAAACTTCTACAATTCTTCATTTTTATATAAATAGTTTATTATTCCTTAGTGTAAATATATAACAGTTATCAATAATATGTGTATTTAGTATGTAAAGCATGTCAAGCAGAAAATAAATGATTATTTTTAAATATAGGTATTTATTCTAGACTGAGCTAAAAACTTTATTGCATTTATTGGCTGAATCTCCTTTGAATATAATGAGAATCCTCCCTCTGCTGATGCTCTGGATCAGTTTAAAAGGCTTACTTAGTAAGTACCTGTGTTACTCTGAAGTTTTGCATAAAGCTGAAATAGAAAGTAGATAATGTTTTGAAATTTAATGGTTTCTGATACAACTTTAAACCACCCCCCCAGTTTTCTTGTTCTACCTGAAATACTAAACTATTAGTTCTAAAATTATTAAAATGTGAAACTTTCAGCCTCCCTTAGATTTATATTCGATAATGAAAAGAAGCTCAAGTTTCTGATACTGCAATGTACGTCACTCAGGCAGAGCCTGATTCCTGCAGGAAGCCCACCAAGAACTTTTCCACATCAAGTCTGTCAAAGAATAGGGCCAAAATGCAAATTCAATTAGTTCAATAGTTTTTGTGTGGAATATTTCAAAATGTGATTTTTTTCTTTGCGTTAATTTCTATACCTTTCTTAGAAAAAGAAAGTAGTTGAGTAGCTTAGCATGTAACGAAGTGTCTTAGGTATTAGAGACTGTTAACTTTAGTAACACCTAAGCTCAGATGTTGTCTGCGCCATTAGAGTAAGAGAACAGGTTCTGGATCTTAGGGTAGTGACATCTGAAATAGGAGAGCATCTAGTGGAACATAAACATGTGCTTAGTTTTAGTGGGGCTGTATGGTATACATAAAGAAAGGAATTTGCAGATATTTTAACCTGTAGAATGCTTTCCTGAATCAAGATTTTTAGAAACTTAGCTCTGAATCACCAAAAGACATGTTCGTTATTACAAAAGCTTTTTAAGTATTTTGTATAATAATCATAAATAAATTAAATAAATGCATTCAAACATTGTAATAAGTATAATCTTCACAACCTTTTTCTGCATGATGCAGCATTAAATTTATTATGCTGTGTAAAAAGTGTGAGTGGACATTTAGGGGTCCTAATAAGCCAGGGCACAGAAATTTCAAAAACATTGTAATTATTATCTAGGACATAGATAGATAGATAGATAGATAGATAGATATAACATATGTACTTTCTTGGCATTTCAAAATTCTGTAAGATTTTTGTAGTAGTTTTATTGTGTCTGCAGATTGACAGCTCTCTAAAATACACTTTTACTGTGGTCCTCATAAATACATCTTTTTATTGTTTGCTCTTTGGAACGAGGCTGATATGCGAAATGGATAGTAGAGTAGGCAAGCCTAGAAAATTTGACCAGAAAGTTCTCCCTGGGTTGTGTATGGACTTTTCATGAGGTGTCAGGTGGGTGGAAAAAATAACAGAGTCAACTTTGACGGTGGTATTGGCAGGTGCGTTTGGGACCTTCCAGATCTCTCTTATCTTGGCGTTGCCCCCTTGAAATTCGCACTCTCTCTTCAGGGATGTGGGAGGTCCCCAGTGTGTGAATGTAAGTGCTAATGACGAGCCATGGAGCAGGAAGGGGAAAAGCTAGGAGTACACATCAGCATCAGCACAGGGCAGGATAGGGTGAAGAACCAGTGAGGGTGGAGCGCAGATAGTCGGGAATCAGCCATCATCTTACCAGCAAGCTCATCTGAGCTGCCAGCACTGTCCTGCAGTGTCCTTAGGAATTATTTTTGTATGACAAAGAAGCAAGTGCCAACCTGAACTCCCTTCCTTTGCTACGCTCAGCAGGACTTAATGTATTTATTTATGATGCCAATGTTCCCACTGTTCTGAAGTCAGAAAACCTAAGATTAAATTGATTGCATTGCTAAAGTCCTCACTTTCCCCGCTCTAATGAACAACTAGCACCTTTTACTGTCAAAAAGCCCAATGGTTTATATATACTACAGAAGAATATGTTTAATAAATGAAGTGTATAAGTACTGTAGCATCAATTATATGTTTGGGAGTTTACTTTACTTTTCAAATTTCAGAAACTGTTTGAGTCAAAATTAAACTACTATTTGTACAAATGTTTATTAGACCTTTATTTTTCTTTTATAGGTCTTGTAGAAATTTGCCTGATGCATCCCCTTGATGTAGTGAAAACAAGGTAAGATCATGCTTGAACAGGTTTTGTTGACACTGGAAGATATCCAAATTACAAGCTGTCAAAAAATAAAATCCTAGAACTTCTCCAAGTAAGATAACTTCTGCCTTTAGTGACATTTATATTTACTTACCTGTATTTACAGCACTTGACAGATGGAATTTGAGTAGCATGGCACATTTCTGATTAGAGGTCATCTAAAGTTGCTAAATCTGATTATGACATGTATTTTTACTCTTGTAACACAATGCCATGACATGAAGATGGCAAAAGTTAAATTCACTTACTATGTGTAATATCTGCAGTAATGCTTTTATATGTAATTAGGAAATACCATATTGCCTCCAAAGCAATTTTGCACAGGATTTTTTATTAAAATAATAAGAGAAGGTGTTCCATATTCTCTTTGTAAACTAAATAGCTTCATTATTTTATCTTTTAAAAATCTTTTTATCTGTCTTTATTTTGTTTCTAAATAGTTGTTCTTTTATGAGTGTAAGTTAGTAAATGACCTTGAAAATTTGCTCAAGTTAGTTTTTTTTAATGTTGATTACTGAAATGGAAAAAGAATAGCTGTGTTTCTAGTTTGTGGAATATCCTTTTATTCTCTATGCTTTTTAGTTTTTAGGTAAATTTATAAGTGAGTGTTACTGTACATGAAAAGCAAACCAGAATGGAGAAGCATTCTATTAGAAGGAGAAAACTGTTCCTGCCATGTGTGTTATGCAGTGCCAGTAATTACCGTATACTGCTGATGCCTTTGAATAGTTCTAGGTTTTTTTCTTTTCATATATCTATAACTTGCTGTAGTTCTGTGCTCCTTACTAAATGTTAAAAATCCTCTGTTCCCAGCACCTTTAGCCAAAACAAGGCTCTCTGAATACAGATTCAAGGACATGTTCGTGCCTTAGAGCCCGAAAATATGTAAACAACTGTGAGATGGGGGGAGCAGGCCTGGGGTAGTTAACATCATCATCTAAGGGTGCGATTGGAGAATTAGGAGCCAATATGCTAATGGGACAGAACATATAAAAGGTGAAGGGCTCGTGACCCGGTCATCCATTTTGGGTGTCGTCCCCGACGGGGGGCTTTGCTTGCCTGAATGTACCTTCAAGGCTTTTGCAGGCCTTGAATAAATTGTCTGCTTTTATACTCCTAATTTGTCTTGGCCTCTGTTTCAGGTAGCCTGCTTTTAGGCATCACTGCTCTATCTAGATCCCAATTATGTAGATAGAAAATCCTAACTAGGAGACTAATCAGCCCCAAAAAAATGATGAGGACAGCTGTGGTCTCTGAAATGTTCTTTAAGCTGGCAATTATGACTTCATGTTCTAGTTCTGGTTAGCCAACATGTGGGCTTCTTATGGATACATTTTTGGCTCCTGTTGAAATCGCATTCTATGGTTTGCCTAGGAGCTTGAGATGCCTTTTTTTTGCAGGTTGTATTTTGCAGAAGGAAGTGATCTGTCTGTGGTCATTGCCCAGCACCAGGAGACAGGCTCCATCTGCATTAACTGCTGCTGAGGTGCTGTAGGTCCTCTCTGGGGCTTGGAGTTTTCTCCGGCAGTTCTTCTGTATCCCTTCGCAATATGGAATGTGTTGCTTTCGATAGAGACAATGCACCTGCTAGTTTTGGGGGTCCTCTCTGCCTCTCCAAATGCCACTGAAACAATGTTATTAAAACAGGACTTATGTACGAAGATTGAAATTAAAGACCCAGAAGAAACAGGGTACAACCAAAACAAATACAGGACCAAATTTAAAAGAAAAAATCTGATTTGCTCTGTTGTCAAGTGAGCCTCAAAAGATGTGCTTTAGTGACTTCATTTTGGCAGGCTATGCTGTAACTCAAACTTTGGTTTTACCTTTTCCCATTTTCCTCGTTGTGCTGAACTAAGAGCCATGTTCTTTTGTAGTATAAATGTAGATCATTCATAATTTAGTGTAAGCCACAAATCATATGTCAGAAAATGCATTAATTGCACATCTGTACTGGCAGTCAACAGACATACTTTCAGTTTTCAATAGAAACCACACAGTGGACTCTTAGAACACAAGGACAGATTCCCCCATTTCTTGTTGAGATTTTATTGAGTTTTGCACACTTTTAGTAGTGCACTTTCAGATCTGAGATCCGGAAATGTAAAGCATTAAAGAGTATATGCGGATGTTTGTGAAGCTGTAACAATCCTTAAAAACAATAAAAAATTAGGAAAAATTAGGAAACCCTAAATGTGAAATGTGAGTCCACAAAGAGTAGAATTTTTAGAAGAGACAAAGAAGTAGGATAAAAGGAAAGAACAGTAGCTGTGCAGAAGAAATCAGATTATCGATCAAAGTAAAACTGAGGGGCTGAATCAAATAAAAAATCCATTTAACAAATTTCTTCATTAGAAGAAACTCCCATTGAGACTTAACTCTTCCATTGAGTTAGCTGCAACTCTTTGCAGAAGTGGGCACCACTCAAGTGATAGTTTTTCTTGTTTGTTGATGCAGATGTATTCAGAGATATTACACAGATTTTGCAGTAACTTTTCTGCAGATCTCAGCAGATGGTAGTAGTTGTCATTTTGAAAGCAAATGACAAAACCAAGAATAGAATGTCCTTTGATCTCATCCATCATTTTGTTCTGTGTTCCTAACATCATGCTTCTTCCTTTCATTTTGTAACGGTCCCAATTTATTATAGGAGATGAATTCTTTGATGGCCTTAAAAGTTCAAATGAAACATTGGTTTTAATTCTGAACTTTGGACATACAATGTTTTCCAATACATTTTCATTGACTTTATTCCTTTCTTGCACTGCCTCTAAGTACTGTTGTGTACTTAATCTTTTCCAACATGCTATTGATAATCCACCATTTCCTAATCGCTTCCAGCTATAAAAGTTTTGGTGATTGGTTTAGGATTTTCTTCCTTTGGGGTAGGTGAAACAATATATAAAAGCACCATTTGTTGCTTAAGTTTTATGGTGTTTTGAGTTTCCTGACTTTTTTTCTAGAAATGTGTTTGGTGAAGAGAGTCGTGTGGCCATTTCAAATTAGTGGCATCTTATTGATCTAAGTTACTGTTCTGAGGGAGTTTAGGGAAGATGTCAGAGGCCCACATCTAGTGAACTGCTGGCTTAGTATCTTTGCTTCATTGATATTTTGTGTGTGTGTATGTTTTTAATAAAAAGTTGGAGAAAACAAAGTTTCTGTCAAAGATGATTTTGAAGCCCTGAAAATGGTTTGGCTCCTTGATGACATTTTGCAATATCTTTTCTGTGTTTAGCAATTTTCTATTATTCTACAGTAACAATGCTAGATCTGTTTATCTGCTCACATCAAGGAAGGAACAGTATATAAGAACATGCTTATAAACCATAGAGAATCCAAATGCTTAATGAAGTGTTTTGTCCTAAGTGTACATCTGAAAATGATTTTATTTTTTTCTCTGCTAGAACACCAAAGATCACTACTTTAAGAAATTCCTGTTAGCTAGATAGATGAAGATAACTATGATCCATTGTTTCAACTTTATGAATTCCACTTTTTCTTTGAAATAAAGCTCTTTTCTCAATTGCAAGATATATTGGAATAGTTTCTGATGAGATATTATTTTTTAAAAAGTGCTATATTTTTAATGATTTTGTAGAACAGTCGCTAATAGCTATTTTATATATCAGTAACCCTTATGATTAATTTAGCCATTGAATAAAGTACTGAATCTCTGTTCTTGTCCTCCTAAATACAGAGTCTGGTAAGTTTTTATGTGTGTGCCCATGTATGACAAGTGACAGCAGTAGCAACAGTTTTTCGGTACAGATAGAATCAAGACATGGAAGGTCTACTTTTTAATTAAGAAATCTACATGATCTTTCTTTGCTGGAAAATGAGGAAGGAGAAAAGTGTCTTAGCCTGGATAAAGAATTGGGTTTTCTTACTTTGTACTTTTTTGTCTCTGAAGTGTAATGCAGGCTGTAATGTCATTTTCATCCATCAGACTTTCAAAGGATGACAAAATGACATACTAGATCATGATACATAGGACAAGACATTGCCATATATATTACTTTAAATTAAAAACAGTAAAGTGCTTTTCCAGGTAGAGCTTATCCTTTGTGTCCTAGTGGCATATGTTTTGGCTCAATCAAATATACAAAATTGAGAACCTAATAATGTTTTATGGTTGGATAATTAGTATTTGTGCAGAAGCTCACTGGTGTAGTTGGTGAGAAAAAAGGAGAGAATTACAGGGAGCTGTATAAAGTCAAGGGAAAGCTAATTGTGTTTGAGGAATCAGTCAAGCAAGCGTGACTGATAACTTGAGGATGTTACTGTGGTCTCTTTGACAGTTCCAGGTTATGTTCTGAGGTAATCTGAATATTCAAAAAAAACCCCTGTTTATTTTTTTCATTTCCCTACTACGGGGCTGCTGGCATAAAAATTACATTTTCAGGAGCTGCATAAGTTTGAACTGCATGCACTAACATAGAATTTTCCTTGCTATTATATTTCAACACCTCAACATATGCATGCAACCAATGGTCATATTGGAAAATTAGAAGTTCTACTACAATTAGAAATAACATTTTAGCTAATATTTCATCAGGTTTATAAGTTATTTCCCTTTACATGTGCTTTCTCTTTTTCTTTGATTATCACCAGTATTTATAGAGCTGAATTTTAGTGACTCCACTGTTCTTGAAAACAACTGCAAAGTTGCCCATGCAAGTATTCATACAGCCTGTGAAATATGCATTGGAGTAGAAATAGTAATTTTGGATGTGGCTTGGTATTGTGTAGTTAGGAAATGGAAACCTACTGAGTAATTTTTTTAACAGTCGTCTACATGACAGAATTTAATAGAAAACACAAATGAAGAAATATCTGACTAAGTGTTTTCAAATAATAGATAAAAAAATAACAGCACATCATCAAAACTTTCAAATGCATAACATCTGAAAAGAAAATGTGTCTGAAATTCCTGTGAACAGTAAAAATTTTATGTGAGTTAGATGAATCACTTACTTCTTTATTCCCTTTTGGCAGTAATTTGACATCACTCTACATTTTGAGACAAATATTTGAAAGAAAGATGGTTTCTCTCATGTCACACTAATACCAAATTTGCCTCCAGATCTCTGTTGACTTCAGTGGAGGCAGATGAATTCATACCACTTGAGTATTTAGAGGTTTTTCACTTCCAGACAATGTATTTGAAGAGTGGTAAATGTAATGCTAAATACCATCTAAAATACTTGGAGAAAGTCTAGTTTATTATTTTATCAGTAGAATCATCAGGATAACCTTTGTCATAACAATTTAGACATATTCAATGGTCAGTTTTTTAATACTTCTCTTAACTCAAATTATGACAGTTTCATTTGATTTTTTTCTCTATATTTAACCAGTCTTTTCTATTTTCTGATATTGTTGTGCCTTCACAACACAGTTTCACATTGGGATGAGTACGCAATTTCGAAATCAATGTGTAAAGGAGACCTAGGAGACATTTTTTCAAAAGATTTGACTTCAGTTTATCTGGAGAATTAGTTATGAATTACAGCTTGTTTCCATGATCAACCTATTCAACGTCTCTTTTTTTTTCTAAAAGCTGTTTCTCACCTTTGGCAGGGTGGCTGCAGTCCATATTGCTCTACTTTAACACCTCTTTACACAGTACGGTGTTAGATCAGAATCTTCATATGAGCTGACTTTGAATCTCATGTGTGATCCCAAACATCAGCATTTAAAATATGAGGCAAATAATTCACCTTAGAAATTGTGGAGAAAGTTTTTATGTAGCCAGAATAAAAATTTTATCATTTACTACTCTTTCTGCAAAATTCTAAACCACCATCATGAATATATAGCCCCAAATTTAAAAAATAATTTGGGTTCTAAATTGAGGTTTGGAATCTGCATTACAGACCCTTTTCTAGTTAGCAACTGTTCTGCTGATTTGTGTGCATGTTTATCCATTCTATTCCTTTGTTCCAATTCAGTCATTTTGGTCTTATTAAAAAAGTTCAGCTTTCTACATGTGTTTCCGATCTCATTCCATCTGTTATTTTGCAAGAGCTACTTCCTTTATATCATTAATTCCTCTTTGATTTTTGGTCTTTTTTGTTTGAATGGGCAGAGGTGGAGCTTGTTTCTGAAAAACATTGGTTAAGGAAGAGTTCATTGTCCTTATACAACGTTGCCATTTCCAAGTGACCATAGTTCACTTGGTCTGCATCATTAAGTTCATGTTACTTGATGCAAACTGCTCTAGTTAGATTCGTAACAGTTTTAAGCAGAAAATAGTCTTCCTGTCCTGGGAAAATTATCAGGATACCAAAATATTCTGTATTGGAACGAACAGTTGAACTCTCAGAAGACTTAGAAAAACAATGAGTTATGGCCAATGAAACTTCATGTAATTAATTCTGGATTTTGGAAGTTTTCTCTTCCTTTTTTTTTCCTTTCTTTTCAATGACTTTTAAGTGATTTTGAACTAGAAAAACAGAAGGTTCTGTTTGAAAATGTAGAGAACATCTATTGTCATCTGAAGGATGTGTATAAAAATATATTGAAACTGATAGTTTCTTGAGAAATGGGGTTTTTTTTTTCATTTTGAAGAAAAAGAACCATGTAAAAATAATCCCTGACCAACTCAGCATAATGTCCTTCTTTCATCCAAATGTCAAGGCTTTTCTCTGGGATTAGATTTCCGTGATTTATCAGTGGCCTTTGGCACAATTTTTCACAGGGTTTGTATGCATATTGCAGCTTATACTCTGGTTTTGGCATTTGAATTTCAGTATTGAAATACTTTGGATATTTATGTACAGATCCAATTTTTTCATAATGAGGACTTTACAGTTTATAGTAATTTGGATGTGGATGTGATCCAGTGCCCTGTAATTTGCCCTTCTTTTTCCTTCTATGTAGAATCTGTTAGGAATTAATAGAGGCACATGGGCTAATAATTCTTGCTAGATATAGTATTGCAATTTAAATCCTTCCCTGAATTAAGGAAGGGTATTGATGTACACTGTTAAACAGATGCTCTGATTTGCAGTGCTGGTCAAAGTGATTTCTGTTCCTATGTACGTTTTTGTTGTTGTTGTTATTCATAGGCATACCACATGTATGTTTTATAAAGAGTGTCAGGATCCTTTGGGATAAAAGGAGCTGTTTAAATGTAGCTTTATTACCTCCTCATGTGATACTGTGTTATTTGTGATCAAACAGCAGAACTGCTTGATGATATCCCTATTTCAAATCAGTGTAGATTTTTGGAAGATGCATAACATACATTTTCTTGATTTTAAAATTATTCTGTCCCTTTGTAAAAGCTGACTTTCTGCATCATCAAATCAGACTGCTATTATCTCTTAAGCTTTTCTTTAATTTTGTTTAAACATCCTGCCATCTACTCTTGAGTTTTTGTAATGAATAGGAGGTGCTTTTTTAAACTGAAATACCCTAAAAGCATAATTTCTATTTGGCAGCATGGCATGATGATAGCATGCTTTGGATTACATGTTACCTGTGTCATTTCACTGGCTTTCCCAAAACTTTCCTCTGTTTCTTGAGTCACTTGTGGGCTGTAACAACCTGGGATTTCTAACACCCAAAAAATAAACCATGTCCACCTTCAGCATGCTCAAGATAGAACAATAATCTCTATCTACCTATTAAAGAATCCTTTCCTTGTTTGTTAGGTTTTTAGGTGAATAAAATGAAATTAAAGACAACTCCAGATGCCTAATTAGTTACTTACATACTTCAGAAGTGCACCAATAGGAAGTGAAATGGCTCTATGTGCAGGGAGCAAGTGGCAAGACCACCACAGGAGAATTGAGAGAGGCAGTAGTAGATGGGATAAGCTTTTCAGACAAGGAAGCAAGTGGACAGCCTACCGGAGAAGGCAAAGGAAAAAGAATGCCAGAGCAAGAAGGAATGTATGATGCTTTTCTTGCATCAGTTCTTGTGAGCCCAGTAGATGTGGAAGGCATGTTTTGGGTTTCTAGAAGGATGGTGGATCAAGGCTGACTTGGAGTGGCCTTAGTTCTCTTCAAGATGTAGTAAATAATTTTGTTTGAGATTTTTTGTTTGGTGCATCTTCCCGTTAGAGCGTGGTGCCCATGACACAAATATCATGAGTTCAATCCCCGTCTGGGCCATTCACTTAAGTGTAGGACTTGATGATCCTTCTGGATCCCTTCCCACTCAGACAATTAGGTGATTCTGTGATTAGTTATTTTATATTCCTCAAATGCAGCTCTGTCTAGTTGAATGCTTACATATGATTCCTTGAGCAGCTGATTTGGGCAATAAATGGTAATCATGCTAGAAGACATATTGAATATTACCTATCCCACTAGTGACAATCCTTTTAACTATGGATATTTGCACAATATATTTGGTCATTTGTTCTCTTAACAATTTTGTGCTTGTTATTTTGTTTTTTCTCCAGTCTGGAAAATGAGCTAGAATGGTTCGATTTAGATCTATTTAATGTACATTTTATTTTCATTCTAATAACATAGCACAATATTCTTTCTGTGTTTGGATTTCCAGCGCTTACAAAGTTCATATAAACATTACTGGCAACTACATGGGCAGACCTTGTAAAATGACAAGAGCCTGAGGGTTTCTTTTCTATAATCTGCATCTATATATTTACATGCTTTAAAAAAATAAATGTACACAGACATCTTTGGCTCTACTGGTACAGTATCGTCCTTGGAAGAGGAAGTGAAGTTTCTTCATGTTTAAGTTCTCTAGCACTAAAAACCTGCAGTTGATTAGTTGTGTCTGCATGTTGCAGTTGCAAAAACGTGGTGTGGACTGTGTGTTGTGATTTCACAGGCTGCACATTCTGCACTCACAGTTTAAATCCAGGAAAGCTCTGAATTTTTTTCTTCCATTTGTTTTTGTCTTAATTTTATGAAAATGCTGCCTTTTTTAATATCAGGCTACAAATAACCCTCTTCTAGACAGAACAGGAAAATGTGACAAAAGAGTTCTATAACTTTAATTATGGAGAAGAATCATACCATGCCTTACAGATATGGCAGAATAATTCTTTTTTCAGTAAACTGTCCAATGGGGAAAGGAAGAAAAGGAACAGAACCTAGGACTAAGTACCCTCTAAAATATACTTGTCTGTTCTCTGTTTCTCTAGTTAGAAACTACCAAAAAAGTTAAAGACAGTAGAGAAGCACTTGGATTTTCTTTGTACTATCTCAAGATGTCTACAGATAAACAGGATGTTTACATGAATCACAAGCCATGACCAAATTTTCATGACAAAAATGAAATACAGTTTGAAACATTTTGGATATGTGGGTCAGCTGACAGATCTGGAAAAATACAGCCATGTTTGTACAGAAAACACCCTGTTGTATTATAGTGTGTTATATTTTATTAAATACAATAGATGTGCTTAATTGTTTTATTTGTTTAGATTCCCACAGTCTCAGGACATGCCATTGTATTGCTGTCAAAAAAAAAGGAATTACTATAACTTATGATAATGTACCTTTTTTAGTTATGTAAATAGTCAGTGTCCCATACACTCTTAACAGTGAGAAAGAAATAACATTAGAAGTCTTGGTACTCAGTGCAATGAGAACTATCTTGTACATCACTCATGAATCTGATTTATTTATTTTGGACATGGGACATCTATTCAAATATTCATCTGCTATTTCTTGGCAATTAGGCATGGTACCAGGGCTGCTGTCATTTTATCCAGAGCTGTCCTATTTTGACCTCTTCAGTAGAACCAGCACTTAAAATCATGGCCAGTTCCCAAATGAGGTGTTACAGCCTGTGTCCATCATATTCTGCCACTTCTGTACCAGCACTCAGAAATCCCCATCCCAGTGCTGAGTTCAGCTTCCTCTCCCTTTCCCTCACCCTCACCCTCACCCTCTCCCTCACCCTTACCCTCTCCTCTCTCCTTACCTCTGCCTGTGGCTTGCTCCCAAACCATAGCTTTTTTCAGTCTGTTTTAAAATGTGCCAGGTGACAAGCCCCCTCTAATTCCCACAAAAGGGAATCTGCATCTCACAGCCAAGACGGTATTTTCTAATGTTCCAGTATTTCCATTACATAGTTTTATCCCTAACAACTACCTACACACACTTTACTATATATTGTTCCCCTTTCCCTTTATTCCCTTTAGACATAGTAGATTTATGGCATGCCCCCATTTTCTTTTTCCCAGGCCTAAATTAGTGTGAGATAATCAAAGAAGCTCTTTAAATAATCTTTTTCTCTGTATTAATCCTTTACTTAAAATGCAATCAGTCAAAGGAAATCATGAGGGATAGAGTGGAATGAGAGCAAGAGTGGAAAGGAGAAAGTGAAGGACTAGGAGGTGAGAAAGTACATGGGATTCTATTTACAAGAAAAATACATGCTGAAAATAACTATTTAAGATGGGAATTGGGGAGTGAAAATGAACAGATGTTAGCACAGTTACTTTGGAGACAAAGAAATGGGATAGTTAAAAAATGTATGTATTTTAAAGGATGATTTTAAATAAGGATTAAGCAGCTGGGAAAGGTTACTTAGACTATGAGTTGGAGACATCTATGGTGTACATAAGATTTTTTTAAAACAATCTAACAAAGCAGCTGGGTGAGTTATTAACAGATGTTAATGATTTGTCAGTGGTATAAAATATTAAGATCACATTCAGGGGTAGACCGTGGTCATGTCTGATTTCTCCATGGACAAAACTTTTGCATTAGACCACTGTCATGCCTGATTTCTAACCATGGATGGAACATGCCTAAAATAAATCAAGCAAGGAACAACTAAGAAGGAAAGAAAAAAAAGAAAGAAAGAGACAACCGCCTATGTTTATTTTATTAGTATTCGGTCATCTACTGCAATGTGTGGGAGATAGTTCAAGTATGGAAAATCACTGTTTAATGTCTTTATTTACAATAAACAGAAAGTAAATTTTCTACCTCTTTACATTTCTTTTTTCTTAATTGTACTTGAGCTAGCTTTTTGAAGCTGTGGATACAACAGAATAAAGCTGTATGTGTTGGAAGCACAGTGTAACTGTAGCAATGCCAATAATTGTCTCAGCAAAGTTGGCCCTTAGTGCTGTATTTAAGTATGTCCCGAAAATAACTGCATTAGGCCAGTAAGTGCCAAGTAAATCTATAAATAAATAAAAAGAGAGATAATATCTTTATGAACTGTGCTTTCTGTATGTTTTTACGAACAGATGCATCAGTGTGTATTCTAGGTCTAGAGGGGGTTTTGAGAAACAAGAGTCTTCATGTTGAGTGGGATGCAAGTAGAATACCATCTCCAAAATAATCTTGGCACAATAGAGATGTCTTTTGAACTTATTTCTCAAGAGAGTAAAAAGAAACAACAAAAAGCTAAGGAAATATTTGCAAGTTTTTAGCTGCTGCGATGTTGTAGTAAGCTGATGACTCCCTGGTGAGAAGGCAGTAGGTTAGATTGTGCTTTTACAACCCGAGTTGAGCTGGGGCAGAGCTCAATGGCACCAGCTGAAGAGCAGCTCACAGAAGGGGTTGTGCCTCAGAGGTGCTGTGACCTTCCTGGTTTTCTCATATCCCGATAGTGGATTATTGTTTCATAGCAGTACTAATTTTTTGTAACTATGAAAGTATGGTCATTTCTTGTACTTTTTTGTCCATTTTCCTAAATCTGGAGCAAGGGGAAAGCAGTTACCTGTATGTCCCCTGTGTGCTGGCTGCCCCTACGCACCTGCAGTACAGCAGTGAGAGGATGCTGTGGGTGCCCGTATGTTCCTGGTGTGGTTCAGGGTCTGTAACAGAGGGAGATGTATTTCCACATG
The DNA here is from genome assembly GCA_013397895.1 of Origma solitaria. Classification (NCBI taxonomy): domain Eukaryota; kingdom Metazoa; phylum Chordata; class Aves; order Passeriformes; family Acanthizidae; genus Origma; species Origma solitaria. The sequence goes on along the minus strand of VZRL01003529.1, from coordinate 117,931 downwards.
CTACGTGTCCATCCAGCATCTGCCCAGGTGTAGCAACTTAGATCAAGATGGTTTCTCCCAGGAAGAGCATTGGATACTTCTTTCTTTAGCACATTCGTGAGCTGAATCAGTTCAACACAAGAATCAGTCAATTGTCAGAGACAGTACAAGGTGGGAAGTAGGAGAGCAAGACAAATGGGAATTGGATTGAAAAGTGCCTGCAGGCAGCAGCAGGTCTTTACATTATTCTACTATCTCATAGTACATTTTCCTGAGTGAGTCATCTACCAACTGGAAGGATCAAACTAAATAGTTTTGAAATTGCTAAACTGAAATACAAATTAGGAAAGGAAAAGGAAAAAAAAAACCAAACCAAACAAACAAACCAAAAAACCCCACCTTCTTTGACTTATTTTGTATCTTAGAAAGAAGTAGTGAAGGAAGCCATATTTCATTTAAAAATATGGTTCCACAACATTTTAAGCTCGATTCTTTTGGAATTGTGTTCCCTTGACACACACTGCATTTCAGGGAGCTAGCACAGCAGAAGATTTACCAATTAATCATTGTCTGGCTGGGTTTCTTTTCTGCCGGCTTGGTTTCCTGAATTAATTCCTCACACAATTATGTATCAGGCAATATGAGGACAAAGAAGGGGGCAACCCAGACCCAGATCATCAGGGACAACCACCACACTGTGTGCTAAAAGTGTGCGTGAAAGGTATGTCTGTACATGCTGTCATTGGAGTATGCTGTTACATTCAATCTGGTGAAGGGGTGGTTTGACACTAAAAGAGTTAGTCCTGCTCCTGGTTCATTGACACCCAACGCCCTTCTAGTCTTTGTAGTTTGGTCCCACCATTTCCCTTAAGCCAGATCTAGCAGCTGCAAAACTCCAGGGAAAATTGAGTTAGCTTGATGGTGTGTCAGAAAATCAAGCTATTGAAAAGTATTTGTTTTCTAGTGGCTGCAGAGAGTTAGATCAGCTCTTTTGTAATGCAAATCTGCATCCTAATTAAAGATGTATACATATTTATTTACTATGTCTCAAAGTTATATATGAACTTTTATTTCTATGATTGCCATTTTTTCTATCTTGTGTGATAGAACATGCTTCATAGTGTTATATCTTCTCTTAGAAAATGAAGTCCAGTTGGTTATGGACAAATACGTTCTTTTGAAAGTGTAAGTTGAGTTCCATCACAGAGGAAATAAAAATAATGCAAAATGTTAAGTTTCCTTCACAGTGCAATAGAATAATGCAAAAATGTTATTTAAGTAAAAATCTTTCCTAATGCAAGACTGTTATGTAAGTAAAAATTTTCCTAATTGAAGCATTAAAAGGTGAATTTTTAAATGAATAGCAATATATCCTTTTCCTTTTCAGATACATTATTTTTCTTGCCAAATTATTGTATAATCTGAACAACGTGACATATCTAAGTAGTAAAAAAGCTAACAATTCCATTATTATACAGATAATGCATTGTAACAACATGGCATATGTCTCAGGAAATTTAGGAATATATTGAAATTTAGTTTTAAATTTTACAAGACAGGAAATTCCAGTTTTGTTGTTCCCTGTTGGTAAGAGGACAAGATGCTTGTCTCATGCCTACAGTGCTCCTTGCACAAGCTTGTAGTTTCCCATAAGTCTATAAAACATATCATCCTAGGAGAAGACTAATTGGTGCAGTTGCTGATGAATTTGTGAATTGTACCAACTTCCTTGTGTTCAGTGAGCATCAGAGCTATCACAGAGAAAGCAGCAGGACCACTCAGTGAAAGCAGAGTAGGAATAGGGGAGAACAAATTGAAAGGTAAACCTCCCTGTTCTGTTTCAGGTGAACTCTTACATCAGTTCAACTGATTGTGGATGTACTTAAGTCAGAAGCATCAAACCATTTAAATAATGGTTATATTAGTTCCTGTTCTTCCAAGAGCTCATTTATCAACTCTGCAATACTTAATTCAGATGTCTAAATACTTGACCAAATTTGAATGAATAAAGGATTCCTGAAATTCCCTGTTAATAGAATTACACAATATTGCAGAAATTGCTTGCTGTTATTTCTATGACAAATGATTGCATGTTACAAAAATCTGTTGACTTTTCTGTGAAATACGTAATTAGGGTTGAAATTTCATATTACAGCTTCAGCAGATATACTAATTCGGGGCTCATAAAAAGAGCCTTACATTCCCTCATGCCAGCCCTCTTGCATTCATCAGATTCAACCCTCTAACTTGGCCAAAAAATTTTTTTTAAAAATTTTTTTTAAAAAGCAAACAAAACAAAAAACAAAAACAAACGCCACACTGCCCAGCAAAAAGTGTAGTTGGAGAGGGAGGCATATGGAAGGAAGTAAACTGAGACTCTCCAAGCAGATGTGTGAGTTTTTCAGTCAGTTGTGATGAATAGTATGAACGAAATGGAACATGAGCATTGTACCCTAGGTAGGAAGTAAATCTGTATATAGAAATAAATACAGTGCCATGTGTGAAATTTGTTCCCATGGTTAGATGGAGAGAGCAAGAACACAATTAATGAGAAGCTTGAGGTCCAGAATCATGGCATCTGGAAATACAGAGAGTACATATTTGCCATCTTGTCATATGCTGGCCTTATGATGCTCTATTGACCTTTGGCAAAAACTAAATATTAGGTCTAATAATAGATACTATGGAGACAAAAAGCCTCCTATCTTTATAGTAGCCACTTTCTTAGAACAAGTGACCTATAGAGGCATATATGACAGAGTTGCCTGTGATAATTCACTGACTCAGCCACTTTCATTCCACTATTTTGATGAAACATCAGAAAAGTAATAAAAGAATGATGATGCATGTATCATGCTCATATGAATTCTGAGTAACATGAAAAGCATCTCATCCATTAGAAACAGTATGAAATCCCAGAGAACATCACACCTGTGGAACAATGTTAATGGTACTACATAGCTTCAGCTGACTCTGCTACATGAAACCATTCCTTGATTAGCCAAACCAAATTTTGAGATCAATCGGATGCACTAATGATGCCATTTTCACTTACTCACTTTGCAGCCTTTGAAGAAATTTATACAGCAGAAGCATTTGGAGCAGTTGAATAAGAAGAGCAAGGTGTTATTGTTGTCTTTTTGTTCTGTTCTGGCAGCTCAGAGGATACTGAGAGATATGTTGGCACTGGAAAATTTTCTTAGTGGATCAGAAGTCCTTAGGTGGTATGTGGTGTAGAGGTGGATTAATGACTCTGCTTCACCTGTTCCTCACAAACTCTTATATGGGAGAAGGTATTCAGGAAAGAAGTCAATGGTCAGAACGTCTTTTACACTCCAGCTTTTTGTGGCTGCCAGTACAGACCCTTGTGACCGATAGGAATTCTGCACCAATTAGAACAGGGTTGTGTTATGTGTGCTGGGGCTACAAGAGTTCCACTATTCTTGGCCAGCCTTAGTGCAGTGGAACTTACATGTAGCAGCTTTGAAAAGCTTGGCCCACAGTTCTTCCTCCTTAATCACATAGCTTAAGAATAATGTAAACTTGAGCCTTGGGTGACAAATTATAAAACTGTTACAGCACAGGCAATTCACAAATTCTCTCATAATTTATGCAGGTGCACCAAATTTCAATTGATGTGAACAATGTGATTCAGAAGCATTTGGAAAGAGGTTATTTTTCTATCTGCAGCCAAGTTAGCTTCTGAACACGCAGATTTCTTGAATACTGGTATTTTAATACTTCCATATTTGAATAATAGACCAGGATTTTTATCCAGAGCATAATAAAACTCAGAATAAAGAGAAATTTGGTCAGCTGAAGTTTGATAAGACATATTTCAGAAAGCAAATATATTAGAAGAAGATGTCTTTTGAAGACACTTCAATCAGAATTTTCAGTAAATTTTCAGATATCAAAATGATGCAACTAATGCTTTGGAAGATAGTGTGAAATGGCAGAAGGGATACAGATGAAAATGTGACTTTTCATGACATACAGCTTTACAGACTTATATCTGATACTACTTCCATTAAAGCTAAAGCTGTGAGCAAAAATACCAAGGGACAGTTCATTTTGTTCCTTCTGCTACAAAGTGGTAACCTGGGGCAACATGTTGGACAGGTGGGTAAAAGTAATATACCCTTGATTACAGTATTGTTAAATCCACTCTGCAAAGTCCTGTAGCTCAGAATAATCAGTTAAGTATACCCAATATTGGTGGATAATTTGGCATGATACGAACTTTTTGTAAGTTCAGCGTGATATCTGTCTGTGACTCTAAATAGATGACAAAATATGAAACACTTTTAAGGAACAGTCAAATTTTTCACCTTTCCCTCAGGCACTGCCACAAGACTGTGTAGCATCCTTCATACTCCATGGGACATTGAAATGGGTCTGAAATATTTTAGATGCTCTGTTCTGGCTGTATGCATGGCCTTGTGTTCATGACATGGAAATCAGGTTTTGTTAGAAATTCAAAATTGATAACTTTAGACTTTTGTATTTGTTGGAATTTTCTTCTAAATTAGCAATTGTTTTAAAAGTGATTTTTTTCTCACAACAATCCACTTTATCACTTTATCAAGTGGAATTTTTCTTTATTTAACAGTGAAGGTGCTGTAAATGCATCTTCACGTATGAGTGATACCTATAAAAAGGATCTGTAGGAATTGTTTGAAGGTGATTATCTTGCTCTGTTTCTCAGGTATGGTCCATAATGTGTCTTAGTTCCCACTCAGAAACTTCTGACATGAGTTAGACATCTATTTCTGTGCTGGAGGGGTCAAAGTTGAATGTTGCATTGCAAGTTGTACAGTGGGCACATAAATAAAAAGTTTTGAATAAGTAATTTCAGCATGGTTTTATTTATTTTATCTGCAATGTTTATCTTATAATATGGGCCTATACATTTAAAATTGAAAGACTGTCGGTAGAAGAAATACATGATGTGCTTAATAAGTACATAAAAATGGGGCGTGAGGTTAATCTAACTACTGGGTTTTTTCTGTCCATGTCTTTTGTCATTGTCTGTTTTGTAGTATTATAATTTATATATTTGGTAGTTTTCTCTTCTACACCAGTGTACTTTGGTACTTTTTGCTGAGCAAGTTATGTACAAGTACCTAGGAGCAGACAATTTAATTGCACTTTCTGTTGTTATAAATATTAATGTAATGGAAAAGAATTGCATTGACATTTTAATATGCTGTCACTTTAAGATACTACATGAAGTGTGAACAGAGCACAGGCGCTTTTAACAGGTGTCTCTAATTGTTAGTTTGTTTCTCAGAAATAGCTATAATATAAACTTTGGTGGAACATGTAGATCCAAGGTGTTTGGATCCTGCAACATGCTAGCCAGGCTTTCCTTTGGCTGCTGGTGAAAACAAATTGGGTTGTGTAATTGAATTTTTGTAAGTAAAGCTTTTATGTTTGCTTTGAGTTCAAACTCCATCTTTTTCTTGTTACTTTGGGTTTTTTTGTTTGGTTTTTGGGGTTTTTTTGTCCCTTGGGAAGGATTGCAACATGGGCTTTTAGGGAAAAATAAAAGAAGTTCAGTGTATTGGCTTATTTTACCAAATAGGACATTTCTATTGCTTTCAGATTTTGCCAGTCTGTAACTGCAGAAATAATCATGAAACAAGGGTGAAAGCCAGATCAATTACATTTTTAAATAGTGTGTTTGTGTTAGATCTTCCAAGTGCCTGTTATGTTCAAAGGGCACTCAAGATTGTCTTGTTCACAGAATTCTTGAAAAACCCCTTAAGAGATCTATCCAGGAAAATGTCTGGATTATTGCATGAAATGTGCTTACTTTAAAAAATGGCAAAAGAGCATCAACATGCATATAGTTTTTTTCAGATTTTCAGTGAGATTACTGGTAGTTACAGAAACTGATACAGAAATGTCTTTAAAGAAACAAACAAAAAAACAGAATACAAACCTGGTAACAAAAGTTAATACCGAATTTTGAAAAGGAAAAAACCTCCAGTTTTGTTACATAGGAAATTAATTATGAACAGGCATCTTCTACAGAGTTTACCTAGTTAACAAGTTTTTATTATTTGATTTGGCAGAAAGGTAAGCTACATAAGTTCTTCAGAATTATATACTTACGGTTTAGTGAACACTTCAAGATCAAATGTTTCACTAATTTTGCAGATACATTTAGACTGATTGCAGAAAATTATGGAAGTCTATTTATTAGTTAAGCTGTAGTTAAAGTAAAGGAATTCTGATCAATTTGCTAAGAATTGACTCCAGCTGTGCTGGTTTCCGTCATGTAGTTAAACAGAAGCTCACCATAGTTTGATCTACTTGTCCTCATTTTCATGGTCACTGAAGTAAAAGTATGATGGACTCAGCAGTAGTCATGTGTTCCTTGAGCATGCAGGTGCTAATCCAGAGACTAAATTAAAAACTTCAAAGCCATTAAGGAAATATTTCTCTAACATAACTTACTATGTGTATCAATTACATATTTAAATATCTATGAAGAAACCATGTAATAAATTCTTAACTTCAAGATAGAATTGACAGAAGGAACTCTGATCTGGGATAGACAATAACTTCGTCATCATAACACATAGCTGTGAAGTGAGAGAACCAGCTCCAATTCATCCTTCCTGAATTGGAAGTTAGACTTGGACTTGACTTTCCCAAAACATTCACAGATACCTTAACCTCTGAGTCTCTATGGCACAATCCTTTATTCAAAGCTCAGAAAACATGCTAGGCAAGACTGAAAAGATGAGTTCCAAATAAGACATTCCTCCAGCATGTTCACTTGTGCGCATGGTTGGGCTACAAACTGCATTGTAAGAAAGCAAGAGCTGATTGTGTCTCTGCCAGATCCTATTGTGAGCATCATGGCCACTAACACCCTGCCTCTCATTTCTTCAACAACTACAACTCCTTTTAATCAAAATAACATGATAGAAGCACATTTTTGCTCCTGACAGGAGTATTTTTTTTAAAAATTATGTGTCTAATGGATCCATTCTTAAAATGATTGCCTATGTGCATCTATGCTGCAGGTGCAAAATCATGCATACGCAAGATATAGAATATTTTTAATTTTTAGTATTCTCCATGATGTATTCCTGTATGTCCTGTCTGTGTGGCATGTGTGTAATATGTCCAAGTGCCAGATGTTGAGCTGACAGTTCAGCTGTTGCCCTCAGGAGTAATTCCAAACTAGTATTCTTGAGTCTTTTTGCTGGATCTCATTTTAGTTGAACTCTCCTCCCATAATTCTGTTCAAATCTTCGATGTGCCATCCAAAGATCACGAACTTTTGCATCAATCTATGAAGTATATGGTTACTGCACTAGAGTTCTTTCGCTCCTTGTGGTAGATTCCCAAGACAAAGTCTGACGTGCTTTCGTAGTTCTCAGGTCAGCAAGTCCATGTGGTTTTAACTTGGGATACCTCTTGATCATCAGTGATGATCAGTTTTTATCCTAACAACAGTGTTTGTCTTAGATCATAGTGAAAAACAAGAATTCCACCCATCTTACGTTAGACTTGTATATAATGTTCAGCTCTTGTGCTTTCTTTCCTGGTGGTTTGGAGTTGTTTCCAGAAATATAAGAACAGACAAGTATCTATCAGTTGTGAAAGTTTTGTAGATATCATATCTTCTTATCATTTTTGTGTAGGACTGGGTATTTTGTACTTTCCTTCCCACTATTAAGCAGGTGCTTTTGGTAGAGATGCAGAAAGTGCTGTACTCAGAGAATGTGTAGAATATATTTTAGATAAGGAATAGAAAATCAAAGTAATGAAAAGACAGAATTGTTGCATCAATTAACAATTTTGAAATATGTTAATCATAGAGTTTTGGGAAAATTTGAAAATGGGTAGTTAATTTTCTTCTTTTCTCCTGTAGTGTTTCTGCAAATGCAGAAAACTATATGTGCTTTTGATCACTTCACAATAGCCTTGGACACGTTAATGTTTTCATAAACACTCAATGGTCATAAATTCCAACTGCTGAATGTGTTTCGTGTGGCATGTTTTAAACAAAGATTTGCTACTTCTGATCTTTATCCCTGACATTGTTGCTATCTTTAGTATGCTTTCAGTTGTTTTTGCTAAGGTTTTATTCTGTCATAAATTGCTAGATAAATGTACTACAATAGCATTATTCTATTCTTCCTTCCCTAATTTTGTGAAAAAATGCCAGTTACATTTATGGAGGAAACATTGAAAGAGTTTAAATCTTTGAGGAAACCACTGAAAGAGTTCAAATCAGCTGTGCTAAAAAGTCGTGTGCATGGCAGTTGTGGGTAAATGCCTGTTCTGGAATGAATTTTTATTTTTGTGATTAAGATACAAGTGCCTGTTTTCTGAATCACTCTTTCCTGTACAGCTAGCTAAGCTTAACTAAAACCCAGAAGAGTAAGCATCTTAAAATCAAATCCAGTTATGGGCAATATTCCCACAAGGTTCCTGAACTAATTTTAGGAGCTTTTCTTTTCAAAGTCCATCCCTAGTCCATCCTATTAGAATCATATAGTGGGTGATGTAGCCATAAATTCGGGGGGGGGGGGGGGGGAAATTCGCTCCCCCCAGATTAGAGGGATATAACTGAGACAGAGATGGTAGATCTGTGCAGTGTCCATGACACATCATATAGTGTAGAGTGCATGCTATGGTTGTCATTGTTGCAGGAGCTTAGGTACTCTAAATCTTCTCGTGATTTGTTTAGAAAAGGTTCTGTTTCTAGGGACCTACTGACTTCTGCTGTTTCTTTGATTTACATGCAAATCCAAGTCTTCTGAAGGGCCTTGACAGCAGAATAAATCTTTCAAAACAGTAGCTTTAAGTCTGAGCATAGTTGTGCTTACACGATTCAAAGTTGTGGGAGATGAGGTTTGAAAATATGCTTGTAATGGGAATTGTGCAAGTTTTGGCTGGGGTAGAGTTAATTTTCTTCACAGTGGCTGGTATGGGGCTGAGTTCTGGATTTGTGCTGAACACAGGCTGAAAATACAGAGATGTTTTTGTTATTGCTGAGCAGGGCTTACACAGAGCCAAGGCTTTTTCAGCTTCTCTTACTGTCATGCTGGCAAGGATGCTTGGGATACATGGGAGGTTGGGAGGAGGCACAGCCAGGACAGGTGACCCAAACTGATCAAAGGGATATTCCAGACCATGCTCAGTATCTAAAGTGAGGGGAAAAAGGAGGGAGGGTGGATGTTTGGAGTAGTGGTGTTTGTCTTCCCAAGTCACCATTATGTGTGATGGGGCCCTGCAGTCCTGGAGATGGCTGAAGACCTGCCTGCCATGGGAAGCAGTGAATCAATTCCTTGTTTTCCTTTGCTTGTGCATGTAGTTTTTGCTTTCCCTGTTTAACTTCCTGTATCTCAACGCATGAGTTTTCAAGCATTTATCCTTCAGATTCTCTCCCTGATCCCACTGGTGGGGAGATGAGCAATTAGCTATGTGGGGTTTGGTTGCTGCCTGGGATTAAACCAAGACACCAATCACCAGTCTTCTGCTCAAAGATGCTAGCACTGCCTATATTTCACAGATAAAATAGTAATTCAAGTAAATATCTTTGGAAAACCTAGCAGTTTAAATCCTGACTCATGTTTCACAGTCCTTTTGTTTTACCATGCTCTGGTCTGATGTGCCAGCAAATAAAGTCTTGCCATTTGTGTCAAATCTAATACAAGGTTTGTCTTTCTCTTTCCAGGTGATGAATCCTATTGTCTCAAACTCAAATTGAGAAAAACAAAAAAACAACCTAACGAAACAAACAAACAAAACCCCAACCAACCAAAAAGAAAAAAACAAACAAAAAAAAAGACACAAGAAATTAAACAAAGAGTCTAAAGTAAAAAATACATTTTTTAAATTGAGTTTTGCATATAGAACTATATTTTCTGACCTTCAAGCCAAAATGTATTGCAAAATTATGGTCTCTTTGGATCAAAAACAACAATAAGTAATTACTGTACACTAAGTAGTGGGTTGCATTTTCTTATGAGGTTACTTTGAACTGTTTTTTCCTTGCACTTAATTAAGTCTCCGGACATTGCATATGTCAGCTATGGTATTACAGTACCTGAGCATTTTAATATGAACTTTAAATATAACTTTATTGTTGTGTATCGTATTCTGCTGCACTTGGGAGTCTTTTGGAAGGGACAAGTGGAATGGCATTGTAGAAATGGGCAAGGTATAGGTGAAGCATTTCAGTGTTTCACTGTACTGGTATAAAGCTGTACCACATATAACTGTGAAATGTTTTGGATATGGGCTTCAACAGATTTTGTGCGCCATAGGTAAGATTCTTCTTTCTCCTCCTCTCTCTCACACCTTCTCACCCACTCTCTCTTTCCTTCCACTAGGCTCCTGAATTTACAAAGGCTAAAATATAACCCAGGGTGAGTGTGTGGAGACCTTCTTTTCCTGGGCACAGATCTCTTTCCATAGCTCGTCCCTTTCTTCTCTACTATCCCCAGACTCCTGCGTCTTCATGCTTAGATTATCCCTTTATGTGCACAATCTCATTGCAGATTCCTTTTTCAGGACCTGTAGATCTTCCTGAGCCTCTACTCAGGCTGCTCTTCCCTGATATTTTTCAGTGGGGGGAGAGCCACCAGGAGCAGGCATGCGAAGTCAGCTCAGCTCTGAACGGGAGAACAGTGGGGAATGAGAGGGTGGGATGGTCAGAAGTGAAACACAAAGGGGCCAAGCCATCTACAGAGTGAACCCACAAAATTTTAAAACGTATTTTCTCCTGGTGGCAGCTGGGTGCTTCTGACATTATTTTTTAATCAAATTAGACTCTTGTTTTTAGTTTATGACTAACTAAATTTCAGTAATTTCATATTTCTGAGATTAAGCAAAGCACACATTGACATCTACTTCTGTTGCCTTTTTTCAGCGTGTATTTTGTTATTTAATCTCTCTTTTCCACAACCTTAGTTTTTCTCCACAAACGTAGGGGGTTTTTTCCACAATCATAAATTGTGAACAAGTCTAGTGATTTTATGTCAAAGCCATGATTTTATTGTAACTGCCTGTTCATGCACATATTTGCTCAAGACATTGAGGTGCCGAGTCTGCCATCTTTGAACTTTATGCCTTGCCCTTATCCTAGACCTTCTCCTTTCCTTGTCATCCTGCAGTCTGGATTACTTCACAAGTCCAAAGAATACAACCTACTGCAGGCATTGCAGTCTTGTGGACAAACAGCAGAGCAAAGGGGACTACCTATCCAAATTTCAGCATTGCTGCTCCTGTGGTGACATCCACAAAATATTGGGACACTTGCACCTATGCTGTACCCTGAGGATATGGTTGTGGGAGTCTGGGGACACTTGATAATAGTTTGCTGCCAAGTTTAATGGCCTACTCTCTACTTCAAAAAGTTGGTTGTATTTTCTTGTGAAATACCTCTGATACTGTTGAAAATGCAAACAGCCAACTAAGAAAAAAGACCATTGACAAATGCGTACCCCTTCTTTGGGGGCACTTGCTAGAGCAGCATATCAAAGGTAGACATCTCCATCTGTAGTCAAGGGAAAGAGTGGAGCAATTATGCAGGACAGGTAATTCCATCAGTCCTTGATACCCATCTTGGGGACATGGGATGAATTGGATTTTGGCAATGCATATCTCTGCACTGACTGTGCAGGGAGCCTGGATGACTGACTTTAATTCGACACTTGGATAAAAGATATCTGAAGGTAAATAAGATGAATAATACTTAAGTACGTAAAATGTGTGCAAGGGTTCTGCTTTAGTGCAGATCTAATTCCAACAGGCTGTACATGAATACTAGAGTTCCGTAGAGATCCTGATTTCAGCCTAAAGGCTGAGCCCTTCAGTATCACTGAGGTGTCTAACTCAGCAAGACTTGCTAGGCACGACTTAATCCCCACATTCACAGCAGGGCAATGCCCCCTGATGCCCTCTGCCTGAATGTTTGTGCTGCATCTCTGCAGAAGTGCTGCTGTGCCATGCACCCAGAATCGCATGCTGTGGGAAGTAGCATTGAGGACTACAACCCTCTTATATTCTTGATAAAGCCATGTCTGCATCTGTGCTAGAAACTACTTAGTTAATACTTTCTATGAGCTTACCCTTAACCAGTGGTCAGAAATTGTGCCAATACCAAAGCAGTAAAAAACTTCACTGGCTCTTTTGCTGTGGTGAATACCATGAAAAACCTCATTTGATTTGTGCTCTGTGTGTGACAGAGCTGCTTTGTCGCTCTCATTTTAAGTACCTTACTAGCAGATGCAATGACAAAAATTTGTGAGCTGAAAGATTCAGGAACATACTCATTCCTGCCTTGAGCAGGTAAATGAGATAATGGGATTCTGGAAATACCCTTTTTTGTTGTTGTTGTGATTGCCACCCTTTGTAAACGGAATAGAAACCAGGAATTTAATTTCTTTCCTGACAGATTAAGCATCCGTAGTTTTTTCATCCCACGTTTTGGGATGCATAACACATGATTTACAGAACTGCTGACTGCTGTAGTTGCAATTAAAACAATGCTGCCTTCATTGCTTGAACACTGAGTGCAAACAGGCTGATAGTTTAATCAATCCATTTTAAAATGTATTAACTAAACCAGCAGTTTACTGTTCTTGTCAAACTCCAAACAACTGTAAATCTTGTTTTCAGAAATCAACCAGAAAAAATGTAACACATTAAAGATTAATTAGACATGGCGCACCTCCCATAAGCTGTATAATAAACAGATCACAGCCCTGTAGTAATAGCTGTGATTTCTGGCATGTCACTGGAGAAGAACTCATGGGTTTTCCAAATGACCTGCATCATAAATCATGCATTCCCATTTACACTGAGCACATGTATCTAATTTTTCAAGAGTGGCTTCTGAAATCCTGATGAATGGCTTTGGAATTGATTACTGGAATGTATGAAAAGTGGTGTCACAAATGCCTAATTGAGGAAAGGAAAAAGGGGCTAAAAAAGTCCATTGAAATCTGAACACAAAATTGTGAAATGGACTAAGTGACAAATTAATAACCACACAGGAGATAAACCTAAAGCATAACAAATGTGAAATCTCTCATACTTTTCTTTAAGACAGATAAATCAAATGAATATAAATTTTCCGTAGAATTAAAGCAATGTAAATGCACAAGCCAAGCATAAACCATACATGTGGTTTTTTGACTATGCAGGTATCATACGTCTTGCTTGTTCAAATGTGTTTTTGATTGTCTTTAATGTGTTCTCTCTGTGTTAGTATGTAAATTTTTATAATATGGAATGTTTAGTGTTAAAAAATTTGGGCATCCCAAGCCAGGAGATGTATTTGAACTTTTTAATGAAACTTCAGAGTTCCACTGAGGTACTTTTATGTATATCCTATCCATTTTCCTTATCTATGGGATCTTTTGAGAGCACATATAGCCCCCCCTCCATTACTGTCAAAACTGAACAAAATCTGTGCACTCACTAAACCCGAATTACCTCTCCTTGGCTCTCATAGTTCTCTGCAGACACTATAGACATAGTATCCAACACAGTCTCATCTCTCAAGTGACATGTAAGAGAATTGTAGTTGGTGAATCCAATTTTTATTTCCTTTGTGTAAAAGACTGCAAATTATGTTACATGCTGAAAGATAATGTAGACAATTTTTATGTTTCGTTCACTTCTAAAGATTTATCTGTGTCAGCAGCTGGAGCAAATGGACTGAAGTTGAATGTGTTACATGATTGTAGCATGTAGATTCTGATTTGGTGTTGAAAGAAACTCCTTGGCAGATAAGTAATGAAATGAAACAGCAAACATGCCATCACCTAATAAAAACATCAGTTCATAAAAACCATTAACTACCTTTTCCCAAGACATCTCTTTTTAATTGATATATTTGAATTTGTCATAAGAAAAGAAATCTGTGTTATTCTAATAATATGTACTGACCAGTGCTTATAGAATAAGGACTTTTTTTAAAGGAAAATTATACCATTTGTCCAGTCTCTATTTGCAAGGTTCAAAATGACCAGCATTCATTAAACGTTATTACTGAGGTTCATGAAACTTTCTTTGGATTAGAAAAGCATAACCTTCTGTCCTGATTTAGAAGGGTGTTGCAGCTTTTCATTAACCTGGAAGCCTCCTATTTACATGGTTCACAGCCTGGTCTCAGCTCACTTGGAGGGTAACAAAGGGTGTCGGGACACGAGTGCAGCAGGGGGCTCATCCTTTAGGGCTGCCATCTGAGTTTGATCAGGTCAACTGTTTTAACTCCTGCCTCATTAGGCAAAATAAAATGGAGATTATGGTGTGTGGAAGGATCACATTACAGACAGCAAACTCTGCCTCCTGACACTCTCTGTTGATTTTGCATTTTGACAAGATCTTGCTCTCTGTGTTTTCCATTCTGTATTACAGCAGGCTTTAAATTATTTTGAAGACAAGAACATTTGTGTCCCCTGGCACTTCAGAGCTTAGCCATAGAAGAGTGTAGTAATAAGTGAAGACACATTAGTCTCAGAGGCAGTTTACCTACTGGAGAGATGTCACTGTGTAGCAAGGACTTAATGCTGATAGACACTTTAATTCAGCTTGTCAAGAAATGCCTAGCTCTTCTCTTTTCATAGTTTAAGTTAGCTGTGAATTTGAAAAAATCTGACACAAAAAAAGTTCACAAGGTAAGTTATTATTACCACCTGACACAAAGGGTTGAGTATTTAATTTTCATTACATACAAGTAACATGTTAAGTTTATTCAGGTTTAATTTAGTCACTGGTTTCGTTGTTTGCATAAAATTGTAACATTGTTTAGAGTTAAGTTTTGGATATGGGTTTGGCCAACTGATAACTAGTGGCAGATCTCTTATGAGGAAGATAGTGACAGTTCTTATCCATCACATCCAATTATACTTTCCTTTAGGAAGAACAGGTTGCTAGAAGCAAGTGATGGTTAATAATCAGGTATATCTCTTCTTTTTCTTGCTCCATTTGTTGGTAGGACTTTCTTTAACTTCTTCCTCCATAGGCACAGTCAATAAAAGTGAAATATCAAAATTAGAAATATATTTACAGTATTTTTGTGATTATTTCTTTATAAATCAAGATTTACCCAGAAGTACAGACAATAAAGTGTTGTCAAAACAAGAAGCTCCCCTCAGGGAAGGGAAAAGAGGCAACAAGTAATATGTGACAGATGTGAATGTAAATTGTTTAATGCAAAGTGAAGTGTGCACTCTTCTATGGTTAGAAGTGTAGCATAAAATTGTTTTAAGCTGACCTAAGATTTTTTATTCAAGTAATGGCTGACTGAGAAATATACACAATTATTACATCCTGTATCAATTTAATATGTCTGAATTTAAAGCCATTAACTTTCAGGAAACTGTAAGTTGCACAATCCATAGTAATGTGTCTCTCCAGTAACATGGACCACATGACCACATTTTACTTCTTCTGCATATTAAACACCAACTTCAGCATCCTTATTCCTGATGCAGCCTGATCCATTTGCAGACTATCATGTATCCTGTGGACTTAAGGAGGAAGAGATCTTAAAAAATAAACTTCTTGTTGCACGTTTTTATTTCTGTATATCTGCCTTAAGAGTTGTGTCTTTGGGGAATGTCTCAAGTTAAAATTTTTTCTAAGAAATTTCTCAGAATGATCCTGCCACTTCCAAAAACAAACCACGGAGAGGCAGAGAATATGATTTTCATGAAGAAATTACTCACTGAAAATTATTAAAAGGATTTTGTTAAAGAATGTGTCATGAAGCATGTGCATAAATCGTTGCAGATTCTTGTGGCCCATATTTCATTTATGTCTGTTTCCAGCCTGCCATTTCTTCTTACTTTTCTTTTAACTTTCTAGGTCTGAAAATCTGTCCTTTTTTCTGTCCACCTTACACTAATGGCTGCCCTTTCTCCCAAAAATGTTCCTTCTGTGTCTCTTCTTTATTCTTTTTAACAACCTGTTCCAGATTCTTCATCTCCAATTCGTTTCCACTTCACTTGCCAGCAATTTTTACTTGCTCTGTTTCCTTTTAACTCCTTTAGATGAAGGCATCACTTTCTGCTGTAAGCTTAATATTGCTGACACAGGAAGACACATACCATCTCATGATAGTCCTCTTAGATATTGTACTGAATACAGTATTTATGAGATCCTGTGGTAGAAAACCTAACAAACTGCATCAGGAAGATTAAGGTAATTATTTAAATCAAAGCTGTGATGATTTTGGTGTGAATTGTGTGCATCCACCCAAAAGCAGCTTTGAATTAATGAAAAATAAAGTAATCTGGGTTAATAGTAAAAATTGGGCATAGGGGGTCGGCAGTGTTTGCTTCTTCTCTGCTCCTCAGCCTTGTAGATATTTGTAGATCAGCAAAACAGAGAGTCTGGCAACAAGCAGTGATCTTAGGCTGTCTCTGTCATCAGAGCAGCCGATGACCAAATTACATTCCAGGTGGAAAATGTAAGATGTTAGCAATGCTTGTCTGTCTTCCGAGTTTGAAGCCCACCTGAATCTGAATAGTCTAGTCTTCAACACCTTCAGTTCTAGAAAAGTATGGAGGGCTTGAACATAGGACTCATTACACTGTCCAGGTATTCATTTTGTATAAAGGCACACTCAGTTGTCATTGTAATAGGTTTTGTCCTTCATTTATAATAATTTTGGCCAAAGGTATGGTCTCAGTGGATGGAGATGGTTGGATCCAGGACTGGTTCAGCTGTATGGGTAAATTAAGAGAGTAGTTGCCTGGCCTTAAATGCTGCCAAGGAGTCAGAATGGCAAATTCTCAAATATTAAATGTTATTAACCTACATTATCAGCCTCCTAATACAATTATATTTTTTCCTCTCCCGTTGGAAAGCTAAGAGGGAAGTGCAGCAAATGCTACTCTTGCTTACTCTAAGCAGTAAGAAAATAACACATGCATTGCAAGAGCACAATGGTGAAATTCCTCTTTCTCCGTTTTGGTCATACAAGAACAATAGGAGCCATGCAGTAGGTCTGAGTCATCTGGCACAGCTCAGTGTGACTCTTGGTGGCATTCTGTCACTACAGCAGGGACAGCAGAGCTCTCTGCCTCGCAGGTATAGGAGCAAAGAGACAAAATGGGACGCTTTCCCAACATCGTAAGCTCACAGCTTTGGGGTCCAGGAACAATCTGTCAGGTCACGTTCTCTCAGAGATTTTAAGGGAGGATTAGCACAGGCTTGTGCCCAGGCTGTTTGACAAGACGAATAAAAGAAAACAATTGTCCACGCCTTTTTCAATCCAGCACAAATAAATCTCAGTATTTTAGCATGGATAATTAACATGTGGTGGTTAGAAATTATGTGGTGCCGTAGCTTGGAGATTGTTTGTCTCAAAAAGGCTTTGGCTTCAAAGGAGATGGGAGAGTAATAAGGTACAAAAAATTGCTTTCTTTGGTTATGCTTGATTGTTCTGAAAGGTGCCGAGGGGTAGCTATGTTACAAGAACCATTTCTAGGATTCTACCTTCAGAAGGCATTAGTGGTAATACTACTATCTCTAAAATTCAAGGAATGCCATCCTAAGCTGATTTGGGTCAGCAGAAGAAGGTTCAGAGCTTGGAGTTCTTTCTTGCTTTTCTGTCTGTATGGTAGTGTATAAATAAAGGGTCCAGTTTGTGATGTCAGAATTCCACTTCAACCTTTATGCAATTTCACTGCCATTGCATGCCCGCACAGCTCAGCATGGATTGTCTAGAAATTAAGCTGTTTTTTACACGTAGAAGTTTGAAGCTTTTCAAGAAAAGAAAGATTGAAAGTGTCAAATACAGAAAACCTCTATATTTACGTCATAGATATTCTTACTGGTTTTGGGCATAAAATCATTATTGGAACTTCAAGTCTAATATACACGTGATAAATTGTGTTTGAGCTCTTTAGTAAATCCACTGTTTACAGTGAAGCCAAGTGATTAACATTTTTGCTTGGGTTGTTTTAGACTCTGTCTGGTAGATTAGTACTCCCTAAATTTCCTCCAATTCTGTGTTACATTTAATTCCATTGTGCACATTTGTCTATGATCTATTTTAGACTATATCAGCTGATATTCCTAAGTCAGATGTTATGTATAAATGTGGGCCTTGGAGATACCTGATCTAAAATGTCTTAGGTTCTCACTTCAGGAGGTCTGGATCCTTCAACCAAATGTAATAGCTATTTATGCCTTGAGAAGATTTTACCTAATGTAATATTGGTTCAGGATCATTCATAGCTTTGCGTTATATTGAACCATGAACAAAGAGTGTAATTTGTTAATGTCATGAAGGATGAAGTTGGTTAGAAAGGGAAGTGTACACAATTTATAATAACACAAGTGTTTCCTTGCTAATCCCTTGTCAGGTTCATTATCTGTAGTGCCCCAGGCAGTAGTTGGCCTATCATGAGAGTGAAATTTAACCCACAGCATGAAATTAATCCTCAAAGACTTTTGTCTACTCTTTCTAGAAATAATAAATTCAAAGTGATTTTATAAATCTCCTCTCTAACTTTATGCAGAGGTGTTAAATTAGTATCTAAACTCTATGGCATATGTCAATCTATTGATTTACGTTCAGTTAACTAACATGAAAGTGTATATCAAGCATAAGGAATTTGAAGAATTAATGATATGTTCATTGTTTCTTCCTGAGAACGCTTTTCTTTCATAATACAGAAAATTCTATTCCTTGTAATTACAGGGAAGACAAGGGTATATGTACACATGCATGGACAAAACCATTCAAATTTATCATATCTGGATTTCCTAGAATTTCTGGGTTTATGTATGAAATAACTTGGTGAGGGTTTTCATACCTTGACTTCTGTTGTAAAGCTTCTTACAAATCTAATGAGGGCTTGTTTCAGGTAAACAGAATGGATTTTTAGTAGTTTGCAAAGTAAATCTTGAATCTACCACGTAAATGCCATGTAAATCAGCTGGGGTTTGTCAAAAAGAGATTCCTTTTTCTTATGCATGCAAAGCTCTTTCTGAGGAAAGAGGAGTTAAAAGTGATCTATTACTGATTAATTCAGATTCTCTTCAGCATTTTAAGAATATCATTCCTCACTCATAGCACTTATCTACTGCTATGGCTACTAACAGCTACTCATCTACTCATGAGCTACTCATAGCTGCCCTTTACTCCTATAGGCTGAGGTTTGGTGCATATCTTGAGAATTCTTCCACTTCTGAAGGCAGCAAGTCATGTTTAATAAATGTTTACAATTGGCCATATCCTCTATGTTGAAGAGCTTCTTCAATATATTAATTGAAACTTCACACACTCATAGCCCTTGGGACAGAAATCAAGTGACAAAAAATTGAACAAGTCAAGTGCTTCGTAGTACACAGTCCTGACCCTGGGCAGGAAGTTCACCGGCTATTTAGAGGGCATTACATGACCAGATCTGGAAATACATTATTCTTCTGACATAAATTACTGCAGTGGTGTAGACATGCAACCATTCTCTCTGCACATATTCCTTAAAAGAAAATTAGTTCCTCAAGTCACACCATATTTCCTCTGTGTATTTTAGAAAAGCTATTTTTGTGCACACATATACTCTAGTGGTGAGAAGGAAAACAGCAATTGCTTATGTATGTTAAACGGGACTCTGAGCAGAGGAGTATCTTTGAGCCAAAAAAAGACATATTAGACATGCCACTTGATATTGAAGATGAGATGTATAAGTCTAGGAAACCTCTGAAAACTATATACACTTTTGGTAGAAAGTCCTACAGAAGTACCTCATATAAAACTAAAAGATCTTTCTCATGTAGTTTTAAGCTGTTTTCATTGTCAATGGGAGATGATGTACTTAAGAATTACAATTTGATACAGTATGAGACAGTAAATTAATACAATGTATTAATTCAGGTATTTATATCACACTAATGCTATCCACTGAATACAGTAATAGAGTGAGAACGGAAATTTGCAGAATTGCAGTGCTTGTTTATAGGTTTTAGAGATGACAAGGAAGGAACAGAGGCAATGATACATTGCTCATATTTTGACCAATGTCTGCCTCAAGGTTTTCCATCTGCTCAATATATCGTGTTTCTTCAGCACCACACTCTTTTCTATCCCACCTATTTTCATAATTTTGCTCACTCCCTATAAATCCATCAGTCATTCCCCTGTGATTGACTTTCACTATTTGCCCTTTTCCCAGACCACAGGCTCATAGGGAAAACTTGCAACAAAAGCAGCAATGTTTGTCAATTCTGAGACTGCGGTTTCTGCTGCCACTTCCAGTGACAAGCTGGCATCTTGTGACCTCTAATAAATGGCCTCTAATAAATTGGCGAGTGATACATCTCTTAGCTGTTAGGCAGGATGGCTGTCTGCATTTTCAAGAGAGTCTTGAAAAAGAAAAAGGCTAAAATCTGTCCCCTGCATGTAATAAAACTGAAGATTCCTTTCTGCAGACCTTTAAGGTCAGCTTTATTCTTGGAAGGGTTTCAGGCCACAAGTTGGACAAACTTTAGATTTTTAACAAGGATATTACCAATGTATTCTGCAACATTTAGGTACAGCAAGTCCTTCTCACTCTTCAGACTGGGCACTTTTCAGGCTCCAAAGCAGGGAAAGTTGGTTCCTGCAGATCCTTGGATCCCTATTTATGTGCACACACTGTATTGCACAAAGATTATACCCAAAATGAAGCAGCTAAACCCATTGCTAGCATCATATCACATATCAAACCACTATACAGCTAGTTCTTTGAAATAATCATAGCATAACTTAGGAAGAGGATAAATTATGCTTTTCTTCTTCTGAAGAATTGCATCTCCCATTAGCCAGCATACGTGCTAAGAAAAAGAGGAAGGGAGCGGCTATGCCTACCTGTTTTACACTTTATTTATTATTTATTTATTGCCCTCTTACTCAGTTTGGCATTAGACAAGACACAGAAATCTTCCAACAAGGTCATGATCTTACTCATTACATATAGCAATGTATATATCGCAATTACCTATTAATTCTGTATAAGCATGCAGAACCACTTTTTTTCCAGCAGTCATTTTTCAACCAGCCTCTTTTATATATCAGTAGGCATTCAACAATTCAATAATTCAGTTAGTTTTGTCTCTGAATCCATGTAGCAATATGGAGACTTGACTAAATGTGTACATGGAAGAGGTACTGAACATGGTAAGGAAATAAAACAGTAGTGCTTGAGAAATGCTGCATGGATAACATCAGGACTGCCTTTTCTTTTTCCTATTTTTCAGTCCTCAGGCTCAATATCTGAGTCAGATCAGCCATGTTAGCGTAGTCTGACTGCCTGCCTGGAGAATAATGTGAGCAAAATGCCTTAAGTCACTTCTGTGACTGTACAAAATGAAAGGAGCTTTTCTAGCTTCCCACTGGTGGTTAGTGAAGCAGTTTGTTTTCTGAGATAGACATCACTATAACAGAACCTGACAATACTTCCTGGATTTGAATATTTTCATAAATTCTAAAGGAATCATTTAACATTTCTTTTTGGAAAAATAATCTTTAAAAGGCACAAGACTGCAAAGAAGCAGTAAAATCTGCTGAAAAGTGTATCCTCCAGACTATTGCACTGATTGCTGCCCACAAACACTTTGCCGAAATCCTCTCTTTTTCAAAAGTTGCCTTGTTTTATACCTTTAAAATTATCAGCACTTGGAAAAGTCTTGTTAAATCTAAAAGAATTTGTGTTTCCCTTTAGACTTAACAATGTTTCAGATACTGATTAAACAAGGAACTCTCCCTTTATTCCTGAAGTCGGTAAGAAATATTATGGAAAATTGTGTTAACTCTTGCAAATCCCTCTACAACTATAAAAGTACAAATGAGATCGTCCCTGCTGTTTCAGTCAGGCCTATGAACCTCGGAGCAATAGGATATTTATAAGAAAATTCCAGACATAGCAGTGGTGCCGTGATCCATATGACCCAAAGTTTCCAGTCTTTGTCTATCCTCCTGTCTTTAAGGAAAAACAGAGGGGCGTAAAATGAAAACTTGGAAGATCACAAATCATTGTTATGACTCATTATAATGAATGATTTGTGCATTACTTTCTGGAGTAGTTAGGTTGAGTTTGAGGGAAAAAAAGTAATGTTCCTTTATAATTTTCACCACTTTATGCCAGTTTTCAAGCAACTGTCTTTCCTGAAGCAACAGCAATCTTTTTTCCACACCATCCTGGTTAATGAGTGAGTTTTTTCAGCTGGAAGAGTTTGTTGTGATATAAAGGTGCAGCCTTACACATCTGTGGTCAAGACCCTGTTAGTATTTCCATTACAGCATTAAGTCTTATTTTCTGTTGTTTAAAACTGGGATGTCAAGTGCTTGAAGTTGAACTTCGGTAGTTTTAAAAATGTATTTACATATAAGAAAAATAATCTCATTGGGTGGGGCTATTTGGTTCTGCAAAAAAAGAGTATCCTGACAGTTCTGTAGCAACAACTGTGATTCACAGTTTTGTATATTTAAACTTATTCTTCTGACCTCAGTGTGCAACCTGCATTCTAGATTCTCCTTGAGATTTTTTTTAGCATTAGTTTTTGTTGCTAACTGTTAGCAATATGAGTTATTAGAGAAGCAAAATTTAATCTAATGAAGTTTGAAAATAGCTGCTGTTTTTCTACTACACTGAATTTGTGAGAACTCATTTCCTCTGTTTTTCTATTATCTTTATACAGTGAATTAATAGGGTATATTCATAGGTGTCAAAGTTTTCTCATTACTTACTAGGATAAATATTAGTGTTACCTTAAAATTTCCTGAATGTGTGTTTACATATCTGTGGACTCTAAAAGAACTGGCAAGCTACAGTTTGAACATACAAAAAACTTTCCTTAAAGTTAAGGGAATACATTTTTGTTTTTATTTTTACAGAAGGAAGTGCACTATTTCTGATAAATTGTGTTGCAGAATGCAAGTGCTCCAATATTTCACTAGTTTTACTGTGAGTCACCACAGCAGTGAAAGTCATAGTTCTTCAGAGGAAATTTCATCCTTGCCTTGCCTTCTTGGGTTCTACTGTATGTTAAGGGTTGCTGAGATCACTCAGCACTGGTTGATAATGAATTCCATATAAGCTGTAATATTAGGGCACAGTTGGGTGGGTAAGAGTTGAGTTTCAACCTTTAACTTGGAATTTCCTTGTTTTGCTAGTTTAAGGCTGTATGTTTTCTGTCACTTAGCTACACAATTTAATAGAAAAAAGTAATGTTTTCATGGAAGCAGCATATGCATAGTAGGTAACGTCCATATTATGTGTATTAGCTATTAGTCATTTAAAGTGGTTTGTCTGTTAATGAGAAAGGGCATGTGAGTTAATATTTGCAAATGCAGGGTATTTAGCTGTATTTTTCAGTAGAGTAAGCCTGGTTGTATCCCTTCCAGTATTTTAAAAATCTCAGCCACAATATATTAATGAAATTGTTTCCCTTTCAAATATTTTCCAGTGCAAAACCAACACTTCTTTCAGCAGCTCACAATTTGATTTTGGCTATTTTCCCCCGAAAATGAATTTGGGTTTCTGTGTTTGACCATTTCTTTCCTTTGGGAAAAAAGATATTTTTTGTTTTCTTTCTTACTTTGACCATAGGGAGTAAGTGTAATGTACATTTTGTCATGTTTTGAAAATTTTTGGCGCTAAATCATTTTAATACCAAAAAAAAAAAATCAGAATACATTAAGCTGTGATGAGATTGATCTCATCAAAGAACTTAAAATGTTAATGAATACTGAAAAGTATTGAACAACCCTCCAAAAAATCCTCCCCTTACATCTTCATGCCAGAAAGCCACAAAAATTCTTCAGCCTTCTCTGAAAAAGTGCTGTGAGATTACCATAAGGGACACGGAAATCAAAACTTTGTTGAGAAAACCATGTAGAAGAACTTGGCCCTTTCTATAAAAATAGTTGAAGAAGAACATTACTTTTTCCAATGGCATGCAAATTTTTCTTACATTTTCTGAAATTGGAAGGGTTTTAGAGCAGTGCTTATTGTATTTCAGGTATTGCCCAGTACTGACCAGTACTAAGTGGTCATTTGAAGCCTTTCTATGGCTTAAAAGATGCGTGTTTTATTTTACAAAGCTCTGTTGAGATTTGCCATTGCATCTTTTTGGAGTAATAGAGAATACCCTTACCTTCTAAAGGCAGCAAAATTACTCCTCTCACCTGGTATCGCTTCACTGATAGGTGAAATGTTCATACCTACATTTAAATTTTTTAGCAGCTCTAACTTGCAGAAACTCAGTAAGGAGTCATAGATCACAGTAATGTCACAGGACACAAGAATGGCTTTCTAGCAAGAGGTCAAGAGAGGATATACATTTTTGTAATAAAAGTTAAACTGAGATAAAAACCTGGACACTTTTTAAGCAAGCACATGTTTCACACTGAAATCAGCCAAACCACATTCTCATTTTTCCCCAAAGTGAGACTGCATACTGGGATCTTAATATAATTATAATATAATCTATGATTTCTTGTGAAGTCTCTTCTAGTCATTAGTTTATATTCCTCATCAGTTTGTCTGTTGTTTCTCTGTAAGCTGTTTTGAAGGAAAACATATAAGACTTCATTCAAAACTAATGAAAACCAGACTTCTTCTATTGATGTGTTAGGCCATGAGTGACTTTTCATACTTAAAATCACAAAAATGGCTCCATCATCTCTGACAATACAAAATTATTCCTTGTGGTGCCATTTTGAATGATTTGTCCAGTTTAGATAAGGGTCAAAAAAGTCCATAGGTTTTGGGGGAGTTGCTTTTACTTGGGAAATGAGATTACAAAAATTTCAGAAAAAAACCATTGCTGTAAAAAACAAAATGCTGTTTTTACTGTGACTGGTTTCTGCAGATTCTTTCACCAGTGTAACTAAGTCGCTTACACACAAGAAGATGTAGACAGAAAACACATGTAGTGCTTAAATTTGCCTGTTGCTTTTACAGTCAGCACATCCTGGCTGAGCTTCTTGTATTAAGATCACGTGTATTGCACAATCATTCTCAAGAAATACTGAGAGATCTTTGAAACACAGCTGTCCCTTTTATGATCATTGCTGTCATCTTATGTTGTGCTCAGAACTCATATCCGGGCAGCCGAAGCAAAGCTCCAATGACAGAATTGTACCTTGGACATAGCCACAACACTGGCAGAGTGGCCAGCGGAGCTGTTCCTGCTCTGGCCAGGACTCGTGGATAGGCTTTTCAAACAGAAGAGCACTGGAGCAATTTCTAAAGGATAATGAAAATGTGCGCTGTTTGCAAGTCCCTCATCGTGAGGAAAGGCTGGTACCTTCCAGGGAGCTCACAGAATCCACGGTTGTGTCTGGGAGCTCGGAAACACAGGAGGATTGCAGGCCTTGGAGGCTGGGGCTGAAGTAGGTGGGGACGACTCCAGCCTGGAGCCTCAGTCCATACTTTCACTTTGTTATGGACCGTGCGAGTGTTTTCAGTCTTTTCATCTGTGGAATTAAATGGGACTTGAACATTCATGAGGATTCTCTGAACAGTTTTTAGTGCGGAAAGAAAAAGTTTTGGTTTTCAATAATTTTGTTATTGTTGTTTAGAACTTCCCCTCCACACACGCAGTCATTGTCGGAATTAGATTGTTAAAATATTTATGGTTTGAACTTAGTTTCCGCTGAATTTCTTCCTTGGGAAAAAATGAAATTATTCATATGTAAGTGCTATGGCTAGTTATTTTTGTTATTCTTTAGCAATATTACCAGGGTAGATCTGCATGAAACAGTTAAATGGATTAATGTGACCCACTTCTGGTCAAGTTATTTTTTTCATGAACATTTTCTAAAACTACGTGTAAAGAAAATTTTCCTTTTGATGTTATAGTTACTGTATGTTTGTCCCATGCACACAAAGGAAGAATTAATGCAGGAGAAAAAAAAATCAGAAGAGTTCTTCATTCAGTTCTTCACCTGACAAAATACAGCCTAAATGTCTAAAATATAAAATACATAAAAATATGTTTATTGTACTGCTTTCTTTTTCTCACTGATATTTTTGATGGGATGATGTGCTGCTTAGCAAGAGAGAGGGGAAAGTCATCTATAAAAGGAATAGGAAGTGCAGGAAAGATGACGTTCTTTTTCTGATTAGTGTACTTTTCTGTGGTCTAAGAGCAAGAGTTGCATTCACAGAACTGATGGAGAGTACCAGTGAAACACCTAAGTGTTTTGTCATGTGTAACACTTTGCTGTTTCTCCATTCAATTATGCAGTTCATTCAGGGAAAATATTTTCAAAAAATTATAAGTTCACAGTAAGCTATGCATGGTAAGTTCTCATCATCGAGGCTGAAAGAGTTTAGACCAAGTGTTTTTTGAGGGTTTAGACAAATTGCTTTTAGCCAATCTAAAGGGAGGCAGCAGGCGACAATCTTTTTGGATACAGTTTGATCAGAGTAGCCAATATTTTCCATCCAAATTCTGCCGTAAATTGCTAAGTGTGTTGTTGGTCTAGCTGTAACTTTTGCCATGAATGTACTCCTTATTCAGATGTAGGCAGTTGTTCCTTTCACATCCACTGGTGATGTTTCCTCCTTTTGCCCTACTTATTTGTAGGCAATTTCTGAGGTATTTTTGTCAGAGACAAAGTACTAATCAAACAGCAAGCGGACAGAACAGACCTGGACTACAATAAGGCAGGGATCAGGTGTGGAATGGACACATTTATGAGGTGCAATGTTTGATAAACACATTTGTAAATGTGAGAAATCATCAGTTAATGTTTGGTAATTTTTTATTTTACCATCCTTGCTGATAGTTGATGTTCTAACTGATACAAAAATCACCTCTGCAAAGAAAGCTTTCAGGGTATCTTTACAATTATTGCCGTCACTACTATTCTTTTTTTTCTTATTAAAAAGCCTAACAAATTCCTCCAAAGTTCAAAGGGGTGAATAAACTTAACAAGCATCATTAATTCAAACAAAGTGAAATTCATTATGAGGAATTTTGAAATAATTTTTCATAATAGTTCTCTACCTATGATTCTGGTTTATTTCTGTAATGTAAATATGAACTGTAAGAAAATTCAACTACAAAAATCTAACAAAGATTTAAGACAAATCTATGTCTAGTAAGAAGAATGGCTGGAATAAATTCTGTCATCATAAATAGTTATCATAGCAATACTAGAATACTTAAAATATGACCTCTGCAGTAGCAAAATTTGTATCTTTTGCTTAAGATAATTAGGGTTTTTTTGCTTTGGAAAGTAATATTCAGCTCCTTAACAGCTTGTATGATTTATTGGTAAAATAAGTGGCAGAATTATACCCTCAGCTTAGTTATTATCCTGTAAGTAACATAAGCAACTCAAAGAACTTGAGCCAAAAAGTGAAATAAATTATATTACTGAGGTCCGTTTTCCAGCCCAAAGTTTTGCATGAAATTTAAGCATCAGTAGATAGCACTCATAGTAACACCTGAATAAATGTTTAACTTAACAAATCAAAATCTTTTTAAAATATAATGCAGTTATTTTTTTTATTATGAGCATGTGAACTGTGAAATAATGTATATTTATATAAAGCTTCAGACTGTACATTTTTTATCAGCTTATGCTGGTGTGGTAACTACAGTTAGGAGTTTCGGGAATCATGGGAATTACTGAAAGTGCAAAAAAAAGCTCTCCATGTTTTCAGTTTTCCAAAGACCGTATATTTATTTTAAAGTTGTTTTAAATGTAAAGTTGCACAGATATTTTAATTTGTTTTGTTGTTATGCCATATAATTATCTTCTTTATAGCATCTGAACACATCAGTGCCTAAGTTTATTTGCTTTGGTACTGCAAAAACCCCAATCACAAATGGAAATGTTGGGAGCTGTATTCAAAACAGAGTAGAAGGTATGATAAAATCCTACTAAGGCGCACAGAGAGGGAAAATACAGCTGCCACTCATTGGCAAGCACTGCAGCCTGGTATAAAGCTTGGTTCTCTGAGTCAGTGTTTTTCTTTCCCTCTGAACTTTGTGGTTGAGAAACTAGTCAGCAGCACTGCATAAAAGCAGCAAGAAATTCTGGAATTTATGCTTGAGGATATAGTCTTTTCAAACCCAATGGCAAGAACTTGATGAGTCCAGACTGCTCCGTATCACATTGTGGTCGTCCTACATAACTGGGACTTAACTGCTCATTATCTGTTGCAATCTAGATATGAAAATACTGATTTCTTTCAGTCAGATTTAAAGATGACTAAAACAATGTCAATATGAATTAGAAATCCTTCTCCAGCCCAGATCAATAAATAAAAGGGGGAGGATTTTTAGGTAACATTGTGGTAAACAGGCTGTAAACACTAAATATCTGGATACTGTAGTAGCAGACAGCCACAAGACTTTGATCAGATATTCAGCAAACATAAAGAAAAAAATTAGCAAATTATAGAGGGACATGGGATTTATTTTTTTTTTAAAGCTCATGCATCTGCTTGTTTTTCTGTAGATATTGATTCTGTTAAAAAAGACTACTTAGTGGACTTTTGTAGTATGAATAGGGTCAGAAAAGCATGATGTGGACTGAGGATTTTATTAAACTCAGAATGAAATGCTGGCTATTAAAAAACCAACAAGAACTGTAAGGACTTAGGCATTGGAAACAGATGCATGTGTTTATGTAGAGTCATTGCTCCACAATATGATGGATCACTTATTAAATGATAAGTGGTTTGGAGAACTGGTGAAAGAACTCAAGCATCTTCTACATTAGGGAATTTCAGGCAGAGCCCATTGAGATTTATTGATCAGAGGACTGCCGTACCCATTAAAAATCCTCTCTCTCTCATGCTAGAAAAAAACCCAATAATTTAGATTTATTTGTTTCACAAGTAGAAGTCGTAGTGCTGATTAGTGTGGGTAAGTTAAAATATTTTCATGGTTTTAGATCATCAATTTTCAATGTATTTTGAACAGACCCCAAAATCCCAAATAGTTGTAAACGGTTCCCAATTTTTGAGATCCCACCCATGTTCTGCAGTGAACAGGGAAGGACACCAATGTTCTCTTCTAAAACAGTACCAGAGCAATTTTGTATCTAACTAAGCCACTGCAAAGGTACATTCAAAGGAGACATGGAAGACCAAACCCTTTGGACTGCTGCTCCAAGCCAGAAAAGGAGATTTTGAGGTCCCTCATGGCATGGAAGATGCATGTGGGCACTGCAAGGAGGCAAGAGGGCAGGCAGTAGATGCCTTGGCTGGTCCCAGGTAGGAAGAGGTAACCTGGGGTGCAAAGTGCCTCTGACAGCTCTGTGAGCATTCCCAGGGCAGGAGTGCTCAGCACCCCGGCATTCTGCCCAGAAAGCCAAGAAGTAGGAAAATGAGAGGGGAGGAAAGATAGCTTGGTGCTCCTTTTTAAAGTGAGAGAGTTTGCAGTAGACACAGAATGTGTTGGAGTGCCCAGTGACTTCTGACACTTGTTGGATGCTGGTAGGGAGTAGCAGGTCATCCATCCCAGCCCTGGAAAAACATCTCTGCACAAATGTCTGTTCAGCATGTCACTGAGGGCTGCCTGCCATTACACTTCAAAATTATAAATTAAATCAGAAGTTAGTGCTGCAATGGTATTTATAGGGGAATTTATCTTTTTTGGTCTAGCAAAAGCTAAAAGGATACAAGGCAGGCGTCCAGCTTTCAAAAATGCATGAAATTCAGTGGTTTTATAGTGCTTTTAGAAAGGAACGGATTTGAAGCAGAGAAAGCCATTACATATCCCCCAGTTGTGTTCATTCCTCTAAACAATCATTAAAACCAGGCCAGGTTGGTTTGGTTTTTTTGAAGGGAATGCTTTAGCTCTTCTGTATTTTTGAGATTACTAATACAGGCTGCTGCTGCTGTGTCCAGAAAAACAAACATTTTTTTCAGCTCTTCCCTGAGCTTCTTATAACAAGTGCTGGTGATCAATTAGCTAGTTCATTAAAAAGTTATACATGATTTTATTGAGGCAAGCAATTCTGAGTCAAAGAACCCAGTTCACAGATCTAGGTTGAAGCACATAATTGGCATGTATTTTAGAATTGCTGTTAAAGCTATAAAATAGATTTACTAGGGAAGGAATGGATCCAAAAACCCTAAAGGAAGGAATATGTTATTTGTGTGACTCAGTGTTACAAATGGACTCATTTAATACTAAAGTCTTATCTACATTAAAACAAAAATCTGAAATAAATGTAAAGCTTCTTTGACTTAACTTCTTTAGCAAGAAGTTATCCTTCATCTGATTAAACACAAATTACCTACAGGATTATTGCATTTCTTTTGCCATTATTTTTGTTATTGCTATCAAAGACATATTTTTATTAATTCATTTAAATTTAGTTGAGAAGTTGCCAATGTCTAAACTGTAAAACAGAATTAAATAATATGTTCCCTGTGTAGTTGAGATCCTCTATGACTCTGGGATTACAAACAATTCTACAAACAATTGTGCATGCACGATTTAGTGGAGAACCTTACACACGTGCAAGTAGGACATTCCTGAGCATTTGCAGGGTGAGTGAGAGCAAAGTGCACTATTCAAAGGATGTTTTAGAAATAGTGATTTTTATTTTTTTTTTGAGTTTACAAGCAGGCCAGATTTTGAAACTCGAGGAAAAGAGTTTGGGTTAAGAAAACTTTATTTTTAAATACTTGGACAAAGATTTTTTGCAAGTTTTCTTTAAGAAAAATAAATCCATTTTTGTTGTTGAGCTAAAATGTATAAGCAATCAAGTCTTAAATATATTAAAATGTGCATAGAAACTACGTTTTGTTATAACCTAGATTGCTTGGCTGCCTCAATGTAAAAGCTTCTGTAGCTGATACTGCTGTTGGACTTTGTGTGACGGCATTGAGGCATTTTTTTCAACTATTAGCCTTCCCAAGAGATCTTTTCAGACAAAATGTTATGCACCAGCTCTTATTTGAGTATAAGCCTATTGAATAGCATTTTTCTCTCTGCCAACTTGGCAGCAAGTTCTTGTGCTAATAAAAGAGGTTACCCCAGATAGAGATCCCAGATGTGCTTGAACTACTTTTATTAGGACTATGGAGGGACTCAGTGTTTCCTTCTAACTGTTTTCAAAAAAGGTGTGGGCTTGCTTTCATAGTTGCCCAAAGAATTGCATCACTAGAATTTTTTTCCTCAAACTGAACAAAATTTTAGATGTGTTAGCACAGAAATACTGGTGTTCAAAACAATGAAAGCCTTTTGCCAGAATACAAATGTTGATTTGACCCTACTCAGTTCTGTGAGAGAGGAGAATATTGCTGTTTAACCTTGAGTTAAAAATACTTTGTTTGTTATCTCATATAAATGAGATTCAGGATCATGATCAGAATAAGTAACAATTGATGTTTCTCAGAACAGTAGCACACTTGTGGCATGTGGCATACTTGACTGAAATCTGGATTATTCCTTGACATTGTTATGTAGAATTATAATTGTACCTAGGGATAAAACCAATATAGTTATTGCTGATGTGGGGCTGGTTTAGACTGGAATTGCCAACAGCAATGTTCTTTTTATTTTTTTAGTGCTATTTGGTAATTAGCAGTTTAAAAAGAAGTTATGCTGCTAAAAATTAATCTAAATATCTCCATTCTATTTACTTGAATATGACAGCTGCAGTTCTAAAACTGAAAGAAATAGGATTATCTAGCTGAGATACGTAGTAAAATAATATAGTTTGTTAAACTCACTGCTGATTTATCTATGAATCATAACTATATGAAGTATACAATCTTAAATCATAATCTTGGTTTTTCTTTCAATGCCACAAGCTCCATGTTGAAATTTTTATTGTTGTCAAAATGTGAATAGAGAAAATAAGGTTTTAATTAGATAATTCATTGCTTTCTTTTATTGTTCATCTTATTACTAAAATACGTAAAATGCATGGCACTCTAATAGCTGATCATGTCTCTGCTTGATTTTTATTATAATTATGTCAGATATTAAAAAGAGCAACACATGATAGTATTCCATTTCAGATTTTCAAAAGCGGTGTTTGACTCAAACACTCACATTAGTTTCAATGGGCTTTGGATCAGGCACAGGGTTAACAGCTTATTTTTCAAACAACTAGAAAGAGGTGTAAATGTCAAAGGTGATAGCTATACTGTGAGTTCCATAAACTACAAAAAAAGTTACTACTAAAGCTCTATTTTTCCTTGGTTTAACAGCTTCTATGAAAACAGTGTTAACAAGTATATCAGAAACAGTATATAATAATGAATCAGAGACGTAAAAAAACCCCTTTAAAACTCCTTTTATATAATAATTGGAAAGTTAAAAGTGACTTAAAATCCCTGACTTCTCATGCTGTGATGTAAATTGTATTTTTTTTAGGTTCCAAATTCAAAGAGGGAAAACTGATCCAACCAGTTACAAGAGCCTGGGGGACTGTTTTAGGACTATTTTCCAACGAGAAGGGTAAGAGTATATGTTTTTGAAATTGTCAATTTTATGTGACCTTTCTTAATCACCCATTTTCCAGACATTAGATCCTCTTTATATTCCACTCTTTTTTTTTCAATTGCAAGAACTTGGCAAACATAGTCTTACGTAACGAGCACAATTTGAAAAGTCATGATTAGTCTTAATTAGACTCACAACGCCAATTTTGATTATTATAATGTGTTAAAGAATGCACAGCTGTATAGAGACACTGGTGCAAACCCTGCTTCAGCACTGGAGCAAGATTGCTCTATCTTCGCTCTTGTGTCTTCTTGTCCTGGTTTTCCAAGCTAGCTCAGGCTGAGCAAATCACTTGGTTACAAGCTCTGATGAACTGGCATTCCCAGTTACCTGCAGTAGACAACGTTTCCAGGACCTGTGTAAGCAAAATTCCATAGCTTTTCAGTTTGACAGAATATGGTCATTAGTTACTTGAATTGAACTGGCGTCATAAGGTACCACTGCTCTAAGGCTGAGATCCTCTAAGGGACTTGGGTTCTGATCCAGAAAGGCATTTAAATATAGGCTTAATTTTATGAGCAGTCCAGTTAAAGCCAGTGAATGTAATGGGATCAATCATATGCTTAAAGTTAAGCCTGTTATCCGCAGGAGCTCTTTGGGAGCTAGCCTTTAATCAAGGTAACTCTAATTAGTAAATCCCAGGTTAGAGTAGCTGGCAGGCTTTCCATAAACTTTTTTAATACAATAGCAACCCAATTTTTTATCCATATATCACAGAATCAATTTGGTTGGAAAATACCTCTAAGATCATTGAGTCCAACCTATAGATCATGAGCCCAACCTATATATTCATCAAAATGGAACTGTTGTACATAGTGGCACGGGTGCTGGGTATGGAGGCAGCGTAGGTGCAGTGAGACATAGACTTCTTTCATCCACAAGCTGTGGTGGAAAAACAGAGGTGAGACGAGCAGAGAAGATTAATAACTAGACCGCTTTTGTTACTTGCAGTGAGATTTAGCTAAGCAATACTGCATAAGTCCATCCATATAGAACCGGATGGGTTGAAATGAGAAAGCAGGGAGATACAGAGGAGCTTCATTAAGGTGTTGAAAGAGGAAGTTGTCGCAGCTACCCTTATTAGTGGTAAATTCATTTTCATTGAGAGATTAATGTTGTGCATTGTCACTACAATAGACATTAAAAAGCTAAAAAGATTCCACACAACTGATAATCTGTGGCTTCTGAGGTTTTCTAGGCTGAGTTTATGTTAACTTCTATTGCTTCTCAGAAGAAAACTATTAAAATAATAATATTTAAAATAATGTAGAACTATTTTAAAATAGAAAACTAGTTTCAATATTTAAATCAGTGAGCATGAAAACAGTTTTATCTCATCCCAACTCACTAGTATTTTCTGTATCTGGAGAATGAGCTAAATCAAGAGGACTTCCAAGTTAATTGGTTATTCATTGGGGTTTTTTCCTATGGAATTCGTGTACCCCACTACTGGAACTAAATCAGAATATTCTTAATGTTTGTATCAAGTCATGAATCTGTGAGCAGGAAAAAGAAGATTATTACATGAAAATACTATATATTTAAATCACAATTTAGCAGTGGATTGCACACAATTTCTGTTGGGCTAGAACTAATATAGAGTTTTACTTGCCTGTTTCAAAAGCAGTCAGTACTGATCTAAACAAAAAAGCAAATTTCATTAATATCTCTTTTTCTCTAGGAAGTCAGACAGATGCAGAAATTCGCATTTAAACAGACTTCAGTAGTAAGCACTAGGAAAACATGAGTTTAAAAAATCTCAGATAAACCATAATCTTAAATTTTGGATAAAAATAAGAAAAGAAATCAGTTAATCCTGAAAAACCTGTTTGGCTCCATGAGCCTTTCATTCCTGTCTGCACAAGTTGTCCTGTTTTCTGGAGCACGGTGATTATGACAATCAGTCATAATGTGTGGGGGGAATGTGAATAATTTTAGTTTGTGGAAGCCTTTAATCGTGATAACACATTCCTTGTGTGACCACAAAAATATGCAGAAGAGAGCCCCGAGAAAGGGCTTCACCTTTAGATACTAAGCAAACAAAATCAATTTATGAGGTGTTCAGACTCAGGTGTGTAAATCTATGAGGAGGGTATAAGAAACTCATTTTTGACCCATAGTGGCAATATGAAACACCTCCAATGATGTGTGGCATTTTCTGAAAATATGTGAATATCTAAATCTATAAAGAATTTAAGCATAATCTAAATTAAAAAGAATTAAACTAAACTATAAACAGTTTAGGCATAATCAAAATTTAAAAGAATTAAACTAAATTAAAAAGAGTTGAGACATCTTTCTCTGAATTCCCCTTTGGCATATGTGATTTTATGTTAAATTGACTAAAAAAACCCCTAACTAAGTAAAGGAATACAGTGGGAAAATAAGTATTTCTAATGGCCTATTCCCAAAAATTTTTACATTTGGGAATATCGCTTATGCTGATTTTTACTTACATTTTTCAGTAGTAGCGACTATGGTAAGCTAGAATGTAAAAGCCCAGTTCAGACAAGACACTTTGTAGTGCCTTAATTTTTTGACGTTGTTATGCTGAGGTTAAGTGTGCAGAACCAGCCTAGGAAGTACTTATTTTTATAAGCACATATGCAAATATTTCGTTTGCTGCAATGCCTCTTACTGAAAATCAACCAGTATTATGTTACTACAGTATCACAGTAGCAATCTGGTGATTTCATGGAAAGCTGCTTCATCACAAAAAATAGCCAAAATTCTTTAACCACCCCTCTAATTTTGTGCTCATTACAATGAAAAGGACAGAGGAAATAATTCCGGTCTAACCACTAATAGAACACTGTCCATTTCAAAGAATCAGAAAATTCCTTTATCTTTACAAAACACTAGAAAAAAACAAAAAAACAAACAAACAAAAAACCCACAGGAAAATGTCCTACAAAAGCTCCCTTCCCCCAAACTTTGAGCATCTCTTTAGGTCTAAATAAATTTTCTTCATGGTGAATTAAATTCTTCAAAGAAGGATCCATCCCTTGAACTCTTTTCTTGTCCTACAAGAAAATGGGAGCCACAAAACATAAAATTTAATTGAGACTCTGTAAACGAAGGCTCAGTTGAGCAGAGCATTAAAGGTCACATAGCTTTCTTTTAAAGGGAGGCAGAACTATTAACTCCAGAGATTTTGTATACTTGTTTCGGGAGCATCCAGTCACTACCAATTGCACAGGAGCTGCAGTGGTGTGGATCCTCTCAGGTGATGAGCAACCTCTGCTCAGCTGCATTTGCTAGGAGCCATGCAGTAAAGATTCTCTGGTTTCACTTATGACTGAAATTCATCATCTGATGCCTGAATTGACAGACCTTTGACAGTGAGGTATACCCACCAGGAGCATATCTGTTTATTGAGGAGTGACAGCTTTATGGCCAACATAAAAATAATCTGATGCTTATTGGGGAAAATGTTTTGATACAGGAGTAGCTCAACCCATTAACAGAGAAAACGTTTCATTCTCTTTAGATCCTACAAATGAGAGGTTAGGTTGTGTAAATGACTGATTTTTATATCATCATGATCTTTACTGCATTTGCATTCACTTGCTTTTTTTTTGATTGTGACTTAGGCTGGAATTTGAAATGTAAGAATAAACCAATGTTCTAGCCGAATGTATATGTTGTATCTATATTAAAGACACATGGTGTTGTGTCTCATATTAAGAATGGAAAATTATGCCCATCTGCACTGTCTTAATCTGCAGTTACGGCATGAAAATGATGGATGCTTTTATTTCAAGTCTGTAAACAACTTTGTTCTTATAAACTTGGATTTTCATGGGCTCATAATTTTAACAGTAAATGTTCTGGGTTATAGTTGGTTTTTTTGGTAGGCACTCAGTCGAGAAACTTGTTACTTTCTCATTCGTTAGCTTGCCTGAAGTAGGAGGATAGTACTGTCCTGGATTCCGGTATTATAATTCAACCCTTGAATAAATTACAGTTTAAAGTACTTGTTAGCCTTTCTTAGAACTAGATGGTCCTGGGAAAGTGCAAAACGCAATTGTTGTTCTTTTGAGTCTTTGTTATTTCTGCTGAGTTATTTGATTATTTATGTTTAATTTGCTTTGGGAAGGAGCAATTACCTCCACATTTACACAGTCCAATAGCTTTATAATTATTCCTGTCTTGTTCTCAGCACCACCTTACCACTCTCTTGTATCTATAATTGTCTGTATGACCACACACACCTTTTTGTTAATAAGCAGCACCCTGACTCATGCATTGATGGGATTAGGTTATAAAGCAGCACAAAACTTGTCAGCTATGGGTGGAGCGTGTGGGAGAGCAGCCAAGGCTAAGCAGGAGCTGGATGAGTGCAGAGTCATCAGCAAACATGCAGAAGCTGGAGGGCTCCTGGTTTATGTGATATCAGCACTCATGCATCAATTAAGGAATTTGCTAGCACTCTCCTTTGTCTTGCCTCTATCCATCGAGTGTCTGTCATGGAAACAAGAGTTTGGGAGACTGCAGCAGTGCTCGTGGGGCCTGGCTCTCCCACCTGGCTGCAGGTGACGCTGCTGCTGCAAATGCCAGCAGTTCAGGGAAGGAGAGTGGCAGAGTAGGCAGCCATGCAGGCAAACACCAGCCTCTGGCACTCACCAGCGTTATCACTGACCATTCCTGCTCCCAAATAAGAATTGCACAAGATAAAAATACTATCCTGTGCCCAAAACCTTCAATGAAATTTCTGACAAGGAAAGTGTGACGTGGTCAGTCGTGCCAAAAATCCCTTTTCTCAGGGTGCATTTATAAAGGAGAGATTAACTTCCTCTTACTGGAGGCATAAATTCTCGTGGTATCGAAAAACCAGACTTTAGGCTCTGCTTTCAGTGCTCTGAAGCAAGCAGAAGTTGTAGATTAAGATGTTATTTCCCACACACACAGAGCTATCTGCCCCACTCCTTAGTTCCTTGTTAGCACTTCAGATCAGGAGGAGCAGAAGTGAACTTGGACCCATGCTTGCCTGCTATTTTCAGGGAGCATGAGCTTGCAAAATTTAGGTAAGACATAGCAAGTTCTCATAGTACATAATTAAATTTATCAACTGTTTAATCGGTACATTTATTCTTTAACACAACACTCCTCAGCAGGTGCCTTCATGCCTGTGCAGTTTGGAAGACGGGATCCACATGGCCCTGTCGGAAATTGGTCTCACACATCTGCAGTGAAAAGAAAAATTATGCCTCAGCATAGACTAGGTGCCCCACAATCAAAGAATTTCAGAATTTCTTCTGACTAATTAGCAAGAGTCCTTTCTTCATAGTCCATGACATATATGTGCAGAGTAATAGATCTGCTGTCCCTTAAACTGTTCTTGGCCCGCTTACTCTCACTTTGCCCCATGTCTTGGTCTACACAGACCTATGTACAATATCTGGTCTTAGTTTTCAGTTTCATTTGATTGTCTCTACCTTATTTGGACTTGTGTCTTAAAACCATCATTTTTATTCTTACTCTGAATGGGTGCTGAGCCATAAAATTTAAATGATGGTGTAGCCTTGAATAAAGTAATCATAAAGACTACTTTCATGATTAAAGGAATCCATAAAATTTGAGTGACAGAATTTCCCTGATAATTTACTTCAACATTTTGATTTATATTGTACCCACAAGGTTTTAGATCAAATGTGGCTGCAAAGGAGACAGCTTTTGTTTATTTATATGAAGGTGATGTGCATTGTGCTTTCTTTTGTAAATAACCAGTTCTTAATCCAGTGTCAACAATTCTAAGTGGCTGGATGCTTTTGCAACACCAGTGAGTCACAAAATAAAGATGCTACTTGTTCTTTTGACCAATAGGTCTCAAAACACTTCACAGAAGAAGGAAATACCATTATCTCAAACATACAGATGGAGATATTGATGTGTAAAGTGTCAGGGAGTCAAGCAGATCTGGACTGGAGCTTGCACACAGGTGGTTCTCAGAGCAGCCTGATACCATGTTGCTTATTTGCCCCATGGTGGCATGTTAATGTCAAAGCTCTGAGGAACATATGTGTTGGACATAAAATTGCATTATTTGGCCCAGCTTTCAATTCAGAAGTGGTCTGAAGACTTATTCAGCAGCTCATTTTGTGAAGTACTTTGTCTGAGGGCATACATGGAAGTAGTGGCAGGTTTAGCCTGAAGCTGGATACCCTGAGTGCGAGACGAGCTCACTGTTCCATGGACCGGACTGTCTCCAGAGCCAGCAGTATTTAGTGATGTTACTGTCATGAGGTTTTCATCATCCCATTCAGGCAGGAATTCTCTGCTCCTGACTGGAAGTTCCCTACCCCCATCTTCATATGTTAACACTTGAAAACATAAAAAATGGCTTTGGAATGTGAAAAACTTTATGTGTGTAGCTGTCTGAAATACAGTGAAGTTATGGTGGTGTAACTAAGGGCAGCATTTGACTAACCACATTTTTATTACTGACGGACACACATTTTACTTGCAAAATTTAATCTGGTATATATGGCAACGCAGTAAACAAGAACACTCTTTTAAAGAGAATCACTTCTGAGAATCATGTGCTTTAAAGATGAAACACATGCTTATTTATTTCCCACAGGAACAAAACACAATAAAATCATGTAAACCTTAAAAGCATCTTAGAAGTAAACAGGCTAGACATTAACTGGCATTAGGAGTTAAAATTTGCTAAGGCCACTGGAGGTACACTCACATTGGGTCCCTGATCTGCATTTTTTAAAGGTTCAAGTTTTGGGGTTTTTTTTCTCAAATATTTTCATAATCATATCATTTTAACTTTAAATATATGATTTCTCAAGTGTCTCTATTTTCTAATACTGTAATGTAAATAGAACACATTATAGCATTAGTATTTATAGCAATAGTCATATAGCAATATATTTATAGCAATGTATCTGATTCCCTGGAATCAAATGACTGCATCATAAGATGCTTATATTAAAGACATAAAAAGATACCTACAAGAATTGTTTACAATGCATTTTAATCTATCTACACAGAAGATCAATGGAACTAAATTTTTAGTCATTATTTTAACATTCAAGAATATTTACTATTTTGCCACATTAGGTTCCTGATGGTTTCAAACATCATGTTTAAACAGATCAATGTGATAATTGTGCTTATAGTAAACCTTCCAGTAAGTCTAGTGTGTGGGAAATACCGTGCTATGCCATATCATCAAATTTTCTGAATGTGTTTATGTTCTCTGAAAATGAAGAATATATCTGCCAAATTTGATAGCCCAGTAAAGTGGCCATGAATTTCTCCTGCTTCGGTAACTGCATGAGAGACTGCAGTGTTTCACAGAGGTGAGCTACTATGGCATTCCCTCTGCTCTAAGCAGAGGTTTGCTCCTGGGGCCCTGACGGAGACATTTCTGCCTGGCACCATTCCCCTCAGTTGAGCAGGAACATGGTGCTGCATCTGAGCCCTGAAACCTCTGTGCCTCAGAGCTGCTGAGCTGAGAGCCACCTAGAGTCAGAAAACTGGGAAGAGCTCGTACACGCTGTGCCAGTCGTGTTGTCCTTCTCCACAGCTTCCTTCGCTCCCCTAGGGCTGCACAAAAATTTCAGCCTGTGAGAATCTCTCGGGCCAGGAACCAACTCCCCTCAGAGTTTAGCCAGGGCTGCATATCCCCTGAGCAAGGATTTCAGGAATTACTCTTAAAGCTAAATGGCTAAATTCAGCTTAAGCCATACTTTCGGATTGTGCTACTTTTTGGGGACCTGTCCCTAAAAAAATTGCTTGTTCTGAAATGATATCTCTTTAGTGCCATTAAAGTCTCCAGAACTGAAACCTATATTTAAAACATGAGAAACTGATTGAAGCCCTGATGAGGAGATCGTAGGGCTGTCTCTCAAATCTGAGCTGGGGAAAGGCTGTCATGCTCAGCTGCAGGCAGATAAAAGAATCTGAAATCTATCTGAAACGTCTTTCTCACCCAAGGAAGTAGCTCTGAAATTTGATTATAACATTGTCATTAGTCGGCTGTAAGAATTAGCAATTTATCAGTTATGTAAATCTAGCCATTGCATTTAACATTTTGTAAACACAGTAGTGGAGGCATCATGAGGTGCAAAATTAATTACAGTTACATGATACGTTTCTTTAAAAGACAAGTGCTTATTTGCTTCTCTGTAATTTGTGCTTCTGGTAGCTATTATTTGATAACCTTTTCTTTAAAATAAAAATTCCACTGTATCAAGGAAAAAAGCAGTGACCAGAGAACAGATAAATCATTTTTATGTCCTTAGAACAGCTGACTTCACACTTTTATTACATTGTTTGAAATAGCATCTTTTCATCTGGAAGGAATCAGTTTAAAATGTGATTGTCAACAACAAAACCAGCTTTCTGTTTAAAATGGCTGCTCATGAAGCTTAGAACTACACGTTTGCCAGGATTTTCTTTTCAGACTTCAGTTACTAGAACCAAGAGATTTTAGATGGGATGTTCACAGGAAATACCTGGCAGACAGTATAAAATGCAAAATAAAGCGTTTTTATTTAAGTTGTAGAAAGCATGCCTGTGAAAATGAGCAACAGTGTTTTAGGTCAAAAGCTTCGTTTTTCAAATAAAAGTTTCTGAGTCGTAGTTTGAAGTGGGTGAAAGAAAAAATTCTCATTAATTTTTTTGTGTCCTGACCTAAGTCATCAAAGAACATACATTTAGCATATTTCTTAGATTATATCTCACACTTACTTATAATGGCACTATTACATCTCTGTCAAATCTGCATGTCTTTACTTCATTTCTTCACAGGTTCCATCTGCAAACACAGCTTTGTCTCTTTTATGCCAATCCTTTTAATTGCTGTAGTCCACCATTTTTTATTTATATGTAATTTAGATTGATTTGAACAACTTTAATTTTTACACCTCTAAAAATGCAGATCAAGATTCTGTGCAAATTCAAGTATTTCATTCAGAGATAAAATGTTTTTACTTCAGAAATAACTGAGCCTTACATTATACACATTTGCTTATTATTTTAACTAAATTACAAAGATGTATTAAGACTATGACTATTAGAATAGACAGAATTTTTTCAGTACTCATAGTTTTCTTGTTTTCAGGGTAGGTTAATTATATATTACTTACAATAGTTTTAGTCACAATTTTGTATTATTAAAAGTGGAAGTATCTTCAATTTTCTTTTCCTAGTAATTTACTTTGTTTTCTTTTTTAATGCTGAAAGTTAAACAGCATTATATGAGAAACTTCTAAAATACATCTTTGTTAGGAAGGCAGTCTTTTCCCTGACAGGTTTCTTGCTGAGCCACAGCACTGCCATCACAGCAGTAACTGCAGGGGCGGCTGATCATTCATCCCTAGCACCATCACCAGCCCCTCTTCTCTTTGCAGTGTTCTTTACCCAAGCTGAAGTCTTCCTGTATATCATGCTTCACATTCTGAAAGGAATTTAGTAATCCAGATGTTGAGAATATCCATGCTTGACCATGGAGGAGAAACTATTCCTCCAAAACAGTGCACCGAATCAAAATAAAAAGGCAATGTAAATAGCTGCGAATATTTGACAGTTACATAGATTTTCCATGGAATGCATCTTAAGTAAAACAAGATAAATTGGAATTAGCGTGGAGTATGGAAATATTTTAGAAGAGTGTGTTTCTGTATAATGCTAACTCATAGTTCAGGGCACATTGCATTCCGTA
The DNA here is from genome assembly GCA_013397895.1 of Origma solitaria. Lineage (NCBI taxonomy): Eukaryota > Metazoa > Chordata > Aves > Passeriformes > Acanthizidae > Origma > Origma solitaria. Next base: position 75,801 of record VZRL01003529.1, on the reverse strand, counting down.
TGACTCAGAGACTCAAACTGTGAAAAATAAATCGTTTATTTGGTTTGTTATGTTATTGGCCTCTTCGAAGAAAATAAAATTCTAAATACATATGAGGCTGGGGTTTTTTTAGTTTTCATTTTCTTTGCTTATGCGCCTCACAGCATGCTGTGGTTTTCTGCCCTATAAATATCAATACTAACTTTAGTGCAATAAAAATAGTTTTATTTCATTCCAAAAGTGTCTACATCAAGAGTAGTGCGTGTATAGCACGCTGCATCTCCTTACAGGAATGCATGCGTATAAGCACAGATAAACTGCACCATTGCATTCTGTCTATCCAGCGCAAAGAGCTGCTTTCACTGCGAGCCAGCAGGCACTTCATAATAAATTTCTGAAGTTTTCATGTAGCATATGGGGCAGTAACTCTGACTGAAGCATTGGCTCCAGTTATGAATACAAGATCAATTCCCATGCTTTTTTTAATAGCTTGCTTTCAGTGTTTGTCTATTTTTGTGTATTTTAGCTCTGCCTGAACTTGCATACACACTGTTTTGTAGCTGACTGTCATACACTGGGTGTCTCAAGTACAGAATGATTTTTTGGGGTTTGTTTCATTCTGACAAATGGAATTTTTCCATAATAAATAAACACTTCTGCATTGTAGGAGTTTGGTAGCCAAACCCAATGCATCTCTTTCCTGTTCTTTGTAGCAGTTTAACTCTATGGCTGGGATAAATGCTTCTACACTCCTGCTGCCTCCTAATCTAGGTGGGGGCTCAGATCACTTACCATTAAAACATTTCTTAATGAAACTCATTTTTTCCTAATTTTAATCCCAAATAAACTAATTTTATATCCCGACGTGAAAAAGTCTGATTTTGATAAATGCACCTTTTTTAATTTGCAAAACCCTTTTTACAGCAAATTATTTATTTCACTTATGTCTTAATTCAACTATTTTTGTGTATAAAATGCATTATTTTTATCAAAAATGTCTTAGGTATTTTAAGAGCTACTTTTCTACACCACCTTTGTTTGGAAATATCATCTATCTCCAATCTGAATTACCATTTAGTATATAGGTAGTATATATTCTTTTGATTGGTACTGTGATTTAGAAGACTAAATCTGGCCTGAATTTTGTGGATAAAAGTGAATTGCTAGCTAGTTAACATTTCAGCTTTTGTTTTAAAACATTCTTACCTATATTTCTCTGTGTTTGAAAATGCAAAATAGTACACTTGCATAATACTCAGATTTTCTTACTGGGTGACAGCATATTAAAGTATTTAATCTCTTTTTTTTCATGCTTTCTTAATAAATGAGTAATTTCATTTAAGTATCAAATCTTAGTTTTCCTTAAGTATGTAAAAGGGCAAACCAAAACTTCCAGTTACATTTAAAAACTCCTGTGCAAATTAAACATGTTGGGAAACATATTTTGGGAATAATAAAATGTCTCTGACAACTCATGTTAATAGTTGCAAGTTATTAATAATTTTTCAAAGCTTTAATATAACAACAAGAAAAATAACAGTCTATTTTTGTACAAATAGAATTTTCTTAGACTTTCTACAGAATTTTATAGTTGTAATTTTATCTAGAGTTACATAAAGAAAAAGGGGGGAAATCAATTTAATAGGTTCCTGAGAACAATGGTACTGGTGTATAAGGTGAAAAATTAGCTAATGAGCAGTTTAATATAGGGAAAGTTGCAAAATGCTAGGAATCAGTGGCAAGAAAGTTTTCCTCAGCATCCTGTTTGGGAAAATGCAGTTTTTAAAGTAGGTCTTTCTAAGTTACCGTGAGGGAATGCTTGGAATTTTGTCTCTCTACCAAAAAGGATTGGTTTTCCCTTGATTGTCATCAGTTTGCTAGGTTGTCCTGCTATTTAAGCTATTAAAGACTGGTGTGCTGCTTGGTCTCAGGTGATCCATAAAAAGGAATGAAGCCTTGGGAAGGTAAACCATCACCAGACTGGCTCGGTGTATTAGCCTTCCATGACGGAAGCTCTTTGTTGAGAATTGTTGGCAATTCCAGCAGTTTCCAACCGAAGATAAGAGCCAGCGTTCTCAGATAATGCCCTCTATCACACACCTGATGACAGACTCCTGCATGCAAGTTTTTTCAGGTGCTATGTTTGCTCAGTAATCCTTCAGTGCCAATCTTTTCTAAATGGTGAGCAGGTCCCGTCAGTAATGGACATCAGCCATTAGGCTTGTAATATTTGTCATAGATCAGGTTACAGCTTTGTTACTGCACTGTGATGAATGGATGCTGTTATGCTCAAAGAAAATAAGTGCTATAAATTTAGCAGTCAGTACTAAATGAGTTGTTACTTTAGGGCCCTGATTCGCATCCTTCTGAAGTCAGTGGAAAGTATTCTGTTGGCTAAAGCCTTTATACCAGGCCTTCAATTTTCTTTCTCTTTTAAGGAGCACAACCCAGGGCTGCCATTAAAATACAGTCCCTCCTTACTTACTCTCTGCAAGTTTACACCTAAACAGTAATTTTAATGGGATTTTACTTTATGTATGTTTTAATGTTTATTTTCTGTGCAAATATTTTGATTAAATGTGGAGGCATAAGGAGTTGACCACAGAACTTGACATGTCACTCATCAGAAATAAAATTGAAGGGTTTAAAAATTCATGTAGTATTTCTTACAGATATAATCTTTTTCAAGATCCTAGTAATTCCTACACCACATTTTGAAGTCTGTGCTCTGATTTGTGCTTTCTTTGCTAGTTGGCATTATTCTGGAAGCTCCTCTGAATGAAGATGGAGTTAAAAATTATCAGGGACAAATTAATCTGTCTGTAGCCAAAGTCTGAATTGTGTTTCATGCTTTTTGCAAATTTTTAGGGAGGTTCAGATAGTACCCAAAGAATTTCTAATTCATTAAAATAATTTCTGGTGACATAGAGATGATGAATTTCCTTTTTCTGTTCCAGGATATAGGGATATAGGAATATAGGTATACCTACTATATTTTAAAAGTAAGGTACTGTTTTAAGGTGTAAGCCATAAAAGTGTTACCCTTTGTTTGTTACCAGCCTTGTGTGCACAACAATTTAAGCTATGTAGGGGCTACTAAAATATTGCTTCCACTCACATCCATAAAAATTCTGCATAACTCTTTAGTTACTACCTAAAATATTTGCTATAGCAACTGCAATTCCAAATGACCTAATAGATATCCTGCTGCTGGGAGATGGACTACCATATTACCATAAGATAAGTGGTAATATGTGCTGCTTCAGTGTTTATGTTAATTTTTAACTGATAATTGATCCCCTCAAGTTCAACCTGTAATTGCTATAAGACCTCATTTTCCTACTCTAGCTAGTAGCAGTATTATATAAAGATTTACTCCTTCCCATTGCTTTGTAAATGTTAGTGCTCTCTTTTATGCTACCAGTGAGATGACCTAAATCAGATATGAAAAGGAAAACAAGTATACATGTGCAAAAACTACATAAGAGAAGGGTCAGTGGTGCAAATACACTGACACTTGTATAGTTTGGTGTGTTAATGCTGAGAGACTTCCTATATGAAATGCATTCTTGGGAGATATTTGAGATAGAAGGGTTCTCAGGAACTGTGGTATTAAGAGGAGCAAAAAGAAAAGGAAAGAATTCCACACCAAAAGATGACACAAATGTATTGTTGTTGCTTTATTTAAGCATTGATATTTGGTTTTCAGTAGGGAGCAAATTTGAATGCAAACTACTTAAAGTATGTAGACCCTGGTTCTTACTGCTTAGACTATACAAATGCTCAAAAACGCGACTTTTTTTTTTTTTTTTTTTAAGTAAATACAGGATCTTTGAGCACTGTAATCTGCTGCTGCTTGCCTCCTCCTCAGAACCTTCTTTGAGTCTTTCTGTGCCAGGTAATTTCATTCAAAATGAAGCTCATATTGCCTTCCAGAGCAGAGCATGTAAATTTGTTTCTGTCCTGCTGGGTGATCATTATATATAGTCTACAGTGCCGTAGGCTCTATATAAACAGTTCGCCTTTTCCACATTCATTAGTGACCTGCAAATTTACAGATTGTTTACCAAGTTCTTCTGCACTACCCTTCCGAGGTTTTCCTGACATATTACCTAAGCCTGTGTTTAAGACAACATATTAAATTACACACTTCTTAATTTTACAATTGCCCTAAGTTTTAAGATATCCAGCAAGAGAAGCAGAATTTAGACACCTGTAATTCTGTCATGTGAATCATATGCATGGATTGTGGCAACAGATGTCTAACTGGCATTTCTACAAGTCTACATGGATATTGTATGAAATTTGAATTCAGAGAAAACTGTAGAAAGTACCTAAAATATATGGGTTAGTCACCATCTAGTGTTCTATTTTTCTTAACCTTTTTGTAACCGCGATTCTTTTCATTTGTGAAATCTAGATAGAGTTTTTATTGTAATAGAAAATGTTCCAGATAGCAAGGGTGAAATGTGAGGATGCCTGATAGCATTCCAGCTAGCCTTGGACGTCTGCATTTCCTACCTTAACTGATGCATGACCAAAGCTTCTGCTTCTGTGATTCATATGAGACCACTTTATAAACACCTGTGAATAGAAATTCTCTCACAGGAAGAAGTTAATTAAAAAGTGCTTATATATGTGTAACTATAACAGAAACATCTAAATGACACTGCTTGCCCATCACTGAAAAACAGCTGAACTAAGAATTCTGTTAGCCCTCAGGGTTTGCTACTGACTTCATATGTTTGCTTGACAGTATTTCATCAGAAAAGAAACTAAACTAAGCACCTATTTGTGTTTAGCAGAACTATGTAATAACCCTTAAAAGTGTAGGACAAAATCTGCTTTGTCCTTAGAGCCAACCACAAAGCTTGCTCCGCAGCCTAGAGAGATCATCATTCCTACCCAGAGGACAGTTAAACAGTAAAGCTGGCCAGAGTGCTGCAGGGAGGAGAACGTGGTCAGAGCACCACCATGTGTGTCCACAGATCTCCAGAAAGCCCTGCCAGGACAGATCCTGTTGCAAGCCAGGGTGTGAACAAGGCCTCACGACTGGGAACCTGCAAGAACAGCTTCTGTAAAGCTATGGTATGAATTGCTTATGAATAAAGCTGCTTATAAAACCAGTCCTGCGCAAACACATTTCCCTTAAACCAGAAAATCTGTACTGATAGTTCAAGTGCTCTGAAAATCAATGCATGGTTCCATGAACAAACTATAAGCTACTGTTTTTTTCCAAACTGTGATTATTCTTTCAGTTGAGAAAAACAGAATTAACACAAACTAAACTGCTCTTTTTGGACCATACCAGGAAGTTTGGATTTGATACTGATGAGGCAAAAAAGAAGCCATGTCCAGATAAAGATATTATCACTTAAGCCTAAAGTTTTTATTGTAAGAAAGGTCATGCAGTTTTCAGGTGGACACAACTGGTAGGCTCAATCAATCAACTTCTAAGCATTTCCAGATTGTACCTAAAACACACCCATATGATTGGGCTCCTCATAAAGTACAGTTGTGTCTGCTGCCTTGTTTTTGAGAAATAGTAGCCTCTGAAATATATTTTCCTTTATACAAGCTTAAAGGGCTTGACCAGGAACTCAAGAGTCTTACTCCTGAACATCCAGGAATCTAGACCATTAGGTCCCACTTGCTGGAGTGTGGTCTAATCACCATTTTAAAGTCAATAAGAGTTGGGATATTAAAGCTTCAGCAGCTGCAGTCAAGTGGCTGGTCTGCAGACCTTATCTGAGTCTTGCTGAGTCCCCCCATGCTGGGAGGTGTATTCTTTGCAGCACCATCTCTGCTTGTGAAACCCAGTTCTCCCCTGCTGGTGGGAATTAGCTGTGTTGGCTTGAGCCTGCGGAGTCTCATCAACCTGTTTCTCACCCAGCACAGCAAAACGTCAGGTGTGTGGGATTACACAGCATCCTGAACCAGACATTTAGTCCTCACTTCTCTCTCTACCACCAGCCTTCCTGGGAGGAAGCCTGGTCTAAGCACTGTAACTTGCTTATATTTATATTTGTGTTTCATTATTGGAAAAAGTACTTCAGACATGTCTGGTGAGAATGCCTAGAGTGCCTAGAGTGCTCACTGTAAAAGTACTCAATTTACAGAAAAAAAAAGTATAAAAAGCATTAAACGTTTCTTTAATTGTTTATGCCTTTTTCACTGGAAGCTAATCACAATTTTTTTCCAAAAGTATTTTTTTCTGGGTCTTATTTATTTAGCCGTGGAGTTTCACTAGGCACCTAGATTTTGAACCAGGTATTCAACTTAGACCATGTATTACCAAGGATGATGTTATCAGTTACAGAGGGATAACTGGAATTTTAACCTAAGACTATTAAAAAAAAAAAAAAGAGAGCGAGATTGCCAGTTCCAGTAGAAAGTGGAATTATGTACAAAAGTGAAATTCTGAGAGCTGGTAACAAATGAGGACTGAGGACCAGCTTCACCTAAAAGCCAATACATTATTTATAAAAATTCATTCCATTGTTAACTACACTAAAGCACTATTTTTAGTCATAATTAAATAGATACTTGTTTTAAAGTGCAGCTAATACTGTTCCTCCTGATCTTGTTCTGTAATGTCGTTATATTGCCATGGTGACATTCCTCCCACTGAAGAAATGCATATTTTACTGTAAAGAGACCAACCATCATCGCGTACAGAATTATGAACTGCACATTCTTCTGATTAGTCATTCTTAAGACAGGGTGCTCTGAACAGACACCACAAGGATATCCAATAGATGCAGCTTTTCATTCACAGGCCAAACATTCCTTCTTAAATCCAAGGAAAAAAGAATATTCATTTTAATATTCCTGGTAGCCTAGGAGTATGTCACTGTAAATCTCACAGACTTCAACAACTGGAATAGAAAGAGTTCTGAGGTCGCACCTGAAGCAGAATTTTAGGGAGTAACATATTGTATTACAAAGTGAGTCATGAGGCCAGCTGTGTTTATATATATTGTGCAATTAAAAGTTGGTGATTTTCTTCTGATAACAATGGGTTACGCTGTACTCTGAATTCACGAGTCACATGGACCAAAATCCACTGTTTGGCCATTATCCAAAAATGACAATGACAAGTACATGAGCAAGTGGTGATTTGTCTTGCTCAGTCTGTGGAAGATTCTTTTTCTTTTTTTGAGTTTTGTTATTTACAAAGTAATACAAATGTTGGGCAATAATCAAGCATAGAGAGCTGACTGTAGTAATATAGCATTGATGGACTGGAAACCAGATGGTCTGTCAGATAATGAAGTATTATCTGGCAAGGGATTGTTCCTGAAAGCCAGCATCCTCACCTATTTAGCACTCTGGAATGTCGACATATCGGTTACCACATTCATGAGGTGGTATGTATTGTACTTTAGAAGCCATCCCTAGAAGAGGCTTTTTAATTCAAAATGACTGCCTGATGAGAGGGTAGAGGTGCCATTATTGTAGCACAGCTGGAGCAGTGTAATACACAGCAAGATGTGAACCATACATCAAAACTCAGAGGGGAAAACATAGTAGACTGCATCCTGATCTCTGTCTAACCAAATCCATGGTCCATGGATGCTTCAGACTAGCACTGCCTCCAGAAGAAGTGGTGTATGCTGTGTGCCCAGAGCTGTGCACTCCTGCTTTTGTGCCACGCTCTCCTCTAGGCCGGAACATGTCCTTTTGCTCCTGGTCAGGAGTCTTGTATGTTGGAGAAATGATTGGGTTAATGTTTACCTGGCTATTTAAAAAGAAATGTGTTGGTAATCCGAAGGGATCCTCCTGGCTAGGTCATCATGTCACACACAGACCTTTTGATGGCAGAATGGATAGGCTACTGTGGAGGCAGGACAGAGTGACTGGGAGAGGGAAATGAGGGAGATGATAGGATTATTTCCTCTTTCACAGCAGTGCTGGTTTATCCTAAATGTGTGTGGAAACAGAATTCAAGAGTGGCCAGAGCCGTTGGAGGTAAATATGGTAGATTTCAGTTGTAGCTGCCTCCTGGGAATGCAGAGCTGAGAACACAAAAGGCAAGGGCAGCTGGCTGGAGGGCTGGTGGGGACAGTGCCCAGGGTTTGGACATACTCCCTGGACACAAAAATGTCTCATTGTGGCTGTGATTACAGCATAAAATGGAGTGCAAAATTAAGAAAAACAGCATGAAGTAGATGAAATGGTTTATTTCAAAGATGGCAGAGAATTAGTAAGCCTCTTATCAGTAAGACTGTAGCTTATAATTTTGACTTTAATTCCACAAGCCATTTTCAGTACCTTCATGATTGTTAAATTGAAAACTAGCTGGCTATGTGATACTATCTCCTTAATTTTCATAAGCCATTTTCTGTCATCACAACTAGGAAGTCCTTCACTCACATAAGGAAGAAAAGTAGTACATGTTACTACTGAGCGGAAAGAAAATAGATATCATATAATCTCTTGAGATATGCAATAAATGTTAACTATTCTTTAAGAGTATAAACGTTCTCCCATTATTGTTGACATTATTCATTTACAACATCTAGAAAATTATTTACCTAGATAACATAAATCAGATAAAAGGGTTCACCTTCTATGATTTTAGTGCTATGATATTCAATGCTGATTACATAAATAATTTCTTGAAAAAATTTGTCTCACTCAGCAAACGAATATACTGAATGGAGCTTCAAATGAGCTAAATTGGATTTGTGGAATCATGGCCCAGTTTTCTTTGCGGGATGACTTTTCTGGAAGTAGGGTGAATTTTCTGCCTGCCAGGCAGATGAAAGAATTCAGAATATCCCTGAAGTGAAACTAATACTTTCACACACTTTAAATATATATACTGAAATATTATCAGTTTACATCTCTGTTTTTCTCAGGCTTGGTTTGGGAATGCTTCAAAGCCATCGTTATCTCTAGAATTAAACGTATAATTCATCCCAGGCCTATCCCTTTAGAATCAGTGTTGTGTTTTATTCCCTGTGAACACTTAATGAAGTTAGTAATAGTTTCAATAGACACAAAAACTGGTGGGGCAATAAGTGAGAACAGATTATTGTTTTAGAATTACACCCAATTTCATGGTCACTATACAACTAAAGGCATTTTCATATGGCCAAATACAAAATAAATTGAGGGGGTATCAAAATTGAGATTATACTTACTGTATCAGCAATGCAGAGAACATTGTCTTAGGAAGCAGTAATGCTGAAAAAATAAATTTTTAAAGATAGTTACATAGCATGAACTCATAGAACTGTCCCATGGCAAAAGGATTATGCAATCCTAAAGCATATGCAACCAAGGAATAGTAAGTACAGAATTTTGCCTCTCTATATAACTTTGGTAACACAACTGATAAAATACTGAATTAAATCAACATGTTAAAGAAAATATTGAGGAAATATGAAGAAGTTTAAGAGGTCCACAAAACTGTACTTGGAGGAAGATAAACCTTGTGTCTTAAAAACTGAGGGACTAAGTTTTTCTAGTTGTGAAAGTGAATATTGAAAAGTTACTTGATTGCTATGGATAGATATATTTTTCACCTATAGAAAAGGTTTTCTGACACCTAGGAGCTCATGGATTTTCAGCTTCGCTCACCACAGACAGTACCTGGAATCTGATGTTAAGAAAGTGCAGCCTTCAAAGACAGCTTTCTCTGAATGTAGAAAAACACTGCAACAATCATCTGGAGGACTTCTGCTGGAGGGCCATTACTTAAGTCTTTACAAATATTATTTAATGTAGTTTCTAGGTGAAAACTTGTATGAGTAAAGTGTTGTATCCTAAGGGGTCCCTTCTGAGTTTGCAGTCTAGCCTTGTAAGTCATCCCCTGTCTTGTGAGGTTTGAAACAGGAAATCTTGCACTGCCCTGAACCTACCATAGCACTTGGACTTTTGCATTATAGTAATGACTGTACTTACATCATGCTTCAGAGCCTCAGCGAGTCACTGTCAGGGATCAAGAGGGATTATTTTTTCTTAATGCACAATTGACTAGAAGCATGATAGAGAGGGGGTTTTTCCTTCCTTTTAAGCATGATTGGATACAGATGAAGATGTGATAGCATGGATTAGTCTTTTGACATAAAAAGGAAATCCATTTGGGGAAAGGGGGATTGGTTTATTGTTGGAGGCTCAGAGTCTTACCTATTTACAGTTTGGGGGGAAGGAAGGAATTTCTGCCTCAGTCTGGTAGGGAATATCATAGATTTCCTGTTCCAGGCATCGTCTCTGGCTCTTTCTGGCTCTTCTCTGCATTCTGCCTAGCCTGCTGATCATATTCCCTGTCTTCAAGACCAGTGTTGTATTTAATCTGTATGAGAACAAATACAGCAAAGTGAAAGGAGTTTTTATTCCTATAAGCATACCTTCAGTCACCCTGAACAGAATTTCAAACCATAAATGCACTTGTTACACATTCATCACAGGTATAACATTTTAGCTGCTTCTGCTCTTGTCCTGTCACGTCCACATTCCTTCCTTCTTTTCCTTCCTTCTTTTCCTTCCTTCTTTTCCTTCCTTCCTTCCTTCCTTCCCTCAATATCTTTACTAGAATTCTTAAGAATTTATCGTTTAATTCCAATTAGGGGTTAGGCTGAGATGTAGATAGTGTTTTACATATACAACACGAACTGCTCAGTCACTCAGCAAGTAACAGAACAAATTCAGTTTACCCTTCTGGTGATTTAATCAGTGATGTGTTACACTACTGGAAAGAAACCTGGGGTTAGGATTTTCTTTTTTTTTTTTTGGTTGGTTGGGGTTTTTTGTTGTTTTGCAAGCAAAGTTTTGGATCAAGTTCAGGATCAAGTTAGCATAAAATCATAACCAGTTGGTGCAAGTGCTTCAGGATCTGGGGAGTAAGAAACTCTTTCTTCTAGAACATTCATTGTCACAGGCCTTTCATTGTAACAAGTAATAGTTTTATTCTATCTTTTTAAAATTAATGACTGAAACTTAGATTATGCTATAGCTAAATGTTGAAAGATTTTTAAAACAAAAATTGATTGTGCACAAATGGCAGATGTATGATACTATTCCACTTTTTTAATCTCTATTTTTACCTTAAAAGATAAGAATTCATGATACACTGTGCCTGGTCCTTTGTTGCAAGACTCTTTTGTTAAACTTCTCTTCAACTCTTCAAGCCTAGGCTTTGTTTGCAGTTCTCAACATTTTCAGTGACGAGACCAGTTTGACATTGTGTTAGTTCACCCACTTCCAGAAAATGTTTCCGAAGGCTGTGAGTACTTCTGAAAACATGAAGACTGAGGCACCAGTGTTTTCTTTAGTAACTGGTGAAAATAAAATGTTAGTGATTAGAATCTGTGTGGTTTTACTTGATTTGGACATATCCCACAGAAGATTTAAAAAATAAAAAAAAATCAGCTTAAAGATCATCTATTACCAGTGGGTCATTTTCTGGACACCAAAAGGCAAAACATCCAAGAAAATTCTGCAGCTCCTCACAATTCTCTGTGTGTGGAACTGTACACAGCTACAGATGTTTCCACTGCCACAGAATTCACTAAAAACTGCCAGGGAATTTGGCCCAGATGTGCTATAGAATTACAGTGACCCTGGTAATAGTGAAACTTTAAGCAGCAAACACCAGATGTCCTGTAAAATGGTTAAAAATGAGATCCAATACATTTTTTTTACCACATAATCACAAACAAGTATGGAGTGAATAAGCTGAAAATCTAAAATAGTACTTTATTATTTGTCATCTCCAAGATGATTCTATGTGCTTGACTTGCTGTGATATAGTGCCACTTGAATATAATGTCTCGTAGGAAAGCTGCATTCCCAGAGGCTTAAATAACTTTGAGAAATGAATTAATTAGACAGGAATATACATTAAACTTAATACAAGGTTGTATTTTTCTCCTTAGCTCCTTTCTGTACTCATTTTGCTTGAAAAGTGCTTGTGGCTGTGTGTGCTGTGCTGCTGCCTTGCGACAGCTTGCCTGCAGCCAGGATAAATGAGCTGCTCTTAGTGCCAGCTCATGTAGTTCTGCTTTAGCTCAAATGGTAGCAGACTCGAGCTGCAGTACCAGGGCTCCATGCACTGCCTCCTTCTGTCTCTGTGTACGTGGTAAATGTACTTTTCCTACAAAGTACAAGTATTCGTTACATTATGAGGCGCTGCTTTATACTTCGGGGTTTCTAAGGGGTCCATGTAGGGCAGACCCTGGAGATGATGGAAAGCATTGCATTTCTCTTTCCACTCTATTGATTATTTATGATTTTATATCCCCAAGTGCAAGTTGTAGACATTCATTATCAGAACATACTTTAACTATTTTTTAAGTGTCTCCAAACCAAAAAATCATTTATGTTAAAACCTCTGAATCAAAATGAATTCATGAAAGGCTGGTTGAGTTTGTTAGTGATATAGATACATACAGAGCAATAGACATATATCAGTATTCATAAGTTAGATTCACTGTTTTGCTTAAAACCTGAATATAGCACTACTCTGCTCTGTTCTGTCTCCAGAAAACAAATGATACCAAGCTTTTTTACTTGGAACTGGGGTTATACCCTTCATAGATAAAAAAAGCAGAAAAATAGAAAGGGAGAACCAAAGGGAGGTACAAAAAGGTCTTGAAGGCTTAGAGGAAAAAAACTAAGGAATATATAGTCTTTGAAAGCAAAGGCGTAGTTATGTTCTCCGATGTCTCTTAAAACTTCTTTGCAAAAGATGTGATATAAATTCTGTTAAAATAAAGAGGGCTACTTAGACTTCAGTAAGAGGTGAATCACTGAAGAACTGTCCATACGTCTGTTACTTACTATTACAAAAGAAAGGGAAAAGAATTGTTTATTAAAATGTATGTTCTTCACTGGAGGAAAAAATCATCATAAACCAACCAGTTCATCATGACAGAATAAAAGTTAAGATAGACTGCAGCTTTCAGAAAAACTACTGCCTGGCAATTTTTGGGTTCTCCAATTTTTTATTTATGCAGCTTTTTAGATAATTTTCATCTGGCCTCAGGTGAGATCCTTTGCTGAATTTTTGCAACCCAAAAAGAAGAACACAAGGCTGTTGACAGCACTATTGAGTTTTGCCGGGTTTTTTCCTGTGTTGCCAGTTTAAAATAGTTTCAGTACAAAATAATAAATTGTGTAGTTCTTCTTGAACTGCAGACACACATTTCATTAAAAACTCACTGACTCTTTATTAAAAACTCATGGGCTTTTCAGCATTTTTACCTTACAGCAAAACAGAACCCATAGAAGAACCCACTGTGTTGTGCATCAATGCTGATCGAGTCGGATGCTTGTTTTTTTGGAGCATTGTCTTTGGATGCCTGGCACTCCAAATGACTTTACCGTGTGTTCCTTCAAGACCTGCTACAATTAGAGCACAAATCATTGCGCTTGCAGCTCTCTGCCCACCCTTGCCTTGCAAAACTCCTTGTAGTACAGACTTCCTTGTCTTCCACAGGAAGACTTTGTAATGCTCCTCTGGTGATGGTGAAGAGGTGGATAGTGTGGTTGCAATTGCAGTTACACTTAGATGTGAGATCACGGCAAACAATGCTGCTGCAATGGTAATTTCTGGCTAATCTGGCTGAATTCTACATCCAGCACAGAGCTGGTTACCAAGCAAGCCTCATGGCATGTTTGTGAGCTGCAAAGGAGAAAAGGTGCTGTTTTGGAGACTCAGAGAAAATTAGAGATATAGATGAAAAGCAAATTTGATCAAAAATTACTTTCTTTTTGACATGTTGATGGTTACAAAGGTACTTTTATTTTAAGTCATAAAATGCAGAAAGTTTTGAAATTTAAAAAAATGACGCTGTAGACTGTAAAATAGCAAGTGTTTTATTTACTTGAATTGTTATATGAAACGATTTGTTCATTTTTTCAAAGCAAAATACCTTTTATGCTTTTAAAAGTAATTTAGGAGGGAGGGTTCATTTGTTTTGTTTATTCAAAGCCCAAGTGGGAAGATTTCTTTTCTACAGAAGAATTCGAGTTGTGAAGAGTGCTGGATCAGAAGGGTATATTGAGAAAAAGAAAACATTTCAAAAGAGATGTTCAGGTTAAACCTGCTGAGGCAGGTCTGCTGCTCAAAGAACACATTGCAAGCTTTTTTAAAAAATAAATAATCCAGTACGAACTGCCACATCACGAAGAAACAGACTTCATTACTTTATAAGAAAAAGCCTGTCAGGTTTCTTTACAGATGTCTGTTCGGATGAGGAGACTGTTGGCAGGTGAGACATGGCTACATAAAACAAGACTAGATCAGTGAAAAATAAAAAGCAATAATAATAATAAAATCCTAACAATTTGGATAATTAGCAATTAATAATAATTAAGACAGCAACCTCTACACTATTCTTCATACATCTGTCTTGCCTGTTGATCTGCTCTCAAAAAGTATTTACATAACTGCACCACCATCTCAAGGCAGGATTTTCATCATAAAAGTGTATCCCTGGTGGAAATCCTTGAAAAATCTGTTTCTAATAGTTTTAACAGTCAAAGTTTGTTTGGAATCCTTTGGTATATCTTTGGTAAATCTTCTTAATTTCTCAGTCTTTTAACCTTACCTTCTTTGTCCGTTTTCTCTTTGAGAAACTCAGAGTCAAGGTTAGTCACCTCACAAAGTAATCACATGACATCATAGTGCTTTATGTTGTAAATTGTGTGAGAAGGACAAGAAAAATGTCATCATAATGTGGGACTTTCACAGTACTGAAGGTAGAATCTGTTTGGAAACATTGCTGCATCTTGACTGAAAAAGGACCTTTCATGTTTAAAATGTATTGTGATTAAAAAAAAAAAGAAATTAAGTTTATATTAACTGTCAACTCTTTTTGTTCTTAGATGGAAGTAACATTGAGGAAAATGTGCTAACCCATATGGTATTTTTAGGACATTTTAGGTGCATGAGGAGTAGGAGGTATCCTTTTGGACGTTGCTCCTGCATCCATGACAGTCAGTGTGTCATGTAGATCTTCGTATGACAAGGTTTTCTTAAGCAGTGTAACCTGGGCTGGGATGAGCTGTCTGGAACAAGGGCTAGAGTTTGGTTTCACACCTGTGCCCTCACTATATCGCTCTGGCACTGCGCAATGGCCTCCAAAGGTGAAGAAAAAGATCTGTGGCACTGTCTAGGGACAGTGTACCTAGGGACAGTAGTTGTACCTGTAGGAAATTTGTGCTTTTCACAAGGAATTATTTTATTTCTCCCAAGTATTTAAAACATCTCTAATAACTTTCATATAACAGCATCTGTATTTGGTGACGAACACAGGTATTTGTCTGTCTTTAGGCTGGCAGTTGCCATTCGTACAAGTTTATTCACACATCTGTATAGTAATACCTTTCAATCCTGTGGAATGTCTTGAGATCACAACCGTCTGCCAGGTGGAAGTTCAAGTGCCACTATGTGTACATGTTCATGGTGCTGTTCACTGCCCAGGTAGTGCTACAGATTCTGCACACTTTGATCTCACTGCAGATAGCACTTTTGCTCTCAACTGGTGCAACTATCAACAGTATTGCTGTTACAAAATCAGGGATCTTTCATTATTTTCCTGCTGCAGGTACTGTAAAGGGAGTAAGAAAAATACCCCAAAGGACAAGATGCTAAAAGATAATATCAAATTATTATGTTCATGTTTGTGTATATTTAATGATGCCCTATCGTTTTTAATGCTGAAAAGAGTAGTCTTGAGCTTTTTTTAAAATTGGGAAAACAATGCACGATTTTTAGTTTGTTAAATGCACAATATAAAGCCACTATTGACCTAGTTTTACTTTAGGCTTCGGAAGATGGATGTGTTTATGAATTCAAATAATTGCAGACAAAATTTCGCACCTGCAGTTATGGTTGCCTGCAGTTCAGTTCAGTTTAAGTATCTACATCACTGATTGCATCTGTAAGTTAAAAACATCTAAGTAACCTAAATTACAAGCACAAATAATTGCAGGTGCAAAACTCATACAAACGCAAAATGATCTCTGAATGTTGATCTTCAGAATCTCATTCTGAGTTATTCACTGTATCATGAACCTAGATTCCTCTTGGGAGAGTCACTAATCTGTATAATGACACTGAAAGCCTCTTGAATCTCATATTTAACTAGCAGATGGGAAAGAATACATGGCGTCATGTAACTCCCTAGGGATTATGCATGTGGATATTGAAGAGTGTAACTTATTCCAATGGAGGCTAACATTAACTTGCAATCAAAAATCTCCTTCCTGAGCCACATTTTTTTCTGATGGAATTAAAACAACTTAATGTTGTATTTTTATGAAGTCACAACCAATTTAAGTAGAACACATTCCCAGGGCAAGCACAGAAATTTTGCTCATCTCATCATTTTTCATTTAATGAATCACAGCATCATTTTAACACAGAGAAACGCTGTCAGTCTTTTCCAGAAAACACATCTAATTATCCTCTCTATGATTTTCATTTTTTAGTATCAGATGCAGATTTCTAAGCACATATCCCAAAAAGTCTATTTTTTTCCTCTTGTAGCAAAACTAAAAATCATTTTCCTGCATTCTTTGGCTTCATTAGACATAGGTGTGGAGCTACTTTGAAACAGTGACTGCTTCCTGTCATACCAGTTATGGCAGTACTGTTGGAAAAAGGGGAAAAAAACCCCATAAATTCTCTTCTAGTGTTTGAACAACTGAAACTCCTTCTGAACAAATGAAACATTCTGCCAATCCTGACAATTCGAAATGCAATGAAGAATTTTTTGTTTCAGAAGCTCTAGGCAAAGCTGTTTTGGCATGTCTGTAGCTTGTTCCTCTTGCAAACAAAGGGGCAGCTAGAGGGAAAGTCTTTGGGGGAAGAAATGCTGTCAGTTGTAAGAAATGAGACATGTAGACCCATTCTACAGCCCAGCTAGTGATTACATGCAGGTAATTTTGTAAGAGCCTAAACCAGCTGCCAGTGATAATAACGCTGCCATTTGCACTGATTTCAACAGGAAATACATCAAACAGAGCAGCTTAAGGCTTCTCAGAAGCATGGGCCAAACTGGTATTGCGTTCATTGGCGCTGGGGCCAGAGCGGAAGGGGAGCACTCGGCAGGCAGAGGCAGCGCTGGCAGGAGCCCTGCGCAGCAAACGCTTTTTGGGGCTGGCAGCAGGGTCCTGCCTCGCTGCCTGCCAGCTCCCACCACCCTCCCAGGCAGCCCCACTCCTCCCTGGAAGCAGTGCCAGCCCAGCTCCACAGGCCCCAGCACTTGCCGAGTGAGTGGTGGAGTTGTGAGCACATCTGCAGTTTTAAAAATCCAATTTAATTTAGTTCACACTAATCTGTTAGACATGCAGTACGCAGTAACAATGTACCACTTAATAACTAATTTATAATCCTCCTTGGGGAAAAAAAATCCAGAACAAGATGTCCTTTTTCCACACATGGGAAACTGTTGAGGCTACTTTGTGTGTTACAATGCAAGGCTGCACATTCACCTTCCTAGATTATTTTTCTTAGTTGCTTGGGTATAGCAAAACATAGAAAGCATGTGAGAAATGTATAAATAATATCTAAAAGTAGAAAAGTATAAAAGACCATCATTTGAATAGAAAGAACTTGTAACAAAGATTTGTTTTTTAGCTCTCACTTTTTGGTGTCACAGACACAAGTAAGGAAGGAAAAGGTTTCATCTTTCCCTTTCTTGAGGAATTTATATTTAGGTGTGTCCTGTAACTCATATAAATTCAGAGTGCAGCTTACAAAGCCAAAAAATTAGCTAGGGTTTTGACCAAGAGATTAAGAGGTGATTAAAACTCATAGAAGAAAGACTCATTTCTCAGTAAGAATAACAGTCACATGGATGATGGATCATAATAACTTCATAATGCAGTAAATATGGTGATGACTGTCATTTTGAATAAGTGAGGTACATTGACGCTGATTATTAATCCATTTCTTGGCCAGTCCGATTGTTTCTGAGCCAGCTTCTCCATTGTTAGTACTTTCCTGAAGTATCTTAATAGCTTTCACCGACAGCCTCTTCCTTTTTAACCAGTCACTTTTCATACTCTGTGTTGTCTTAACTTATTTGAGAGATTTCTTTCATTAATTGGTCTGCTTCTAGTATTCTTATAGCTGGATGCTTGGTCTTCTTTTAGCTTCTAGTGTAACATTAGTGTTACTACAGGCACAAGGTAACATACAATTCTGTTTTACTTGCTGAAAAAAATATTTATGTTTTTCCCTAATTCCTACATGCTGTAATGAAAGCTAGGTTAAAAAAAAAAGTGAAATATGCTATGAAAATGAGGACCGAGTATCTAGTGCCACTGTCTAAAATGGCAGATATCTGTATAGCAGACACAGAATTAACAAATATAGTTGCATAATAGAAATTCAGAAGCCAGCTTAGCTAACTGTGTCATTGGTAGGTTTATATGAGGTTCCTCTAGAGATGTGTATTTAACATCTGCAGTAGGATAATATACAGAACATACTTCATAAGAACAAAAGCTTTACAGAGAGCAACAGAGTGCCCAAGCCTGATTGTCTCTGAATGTGTCCCAACCTTTAATATCTTTTCAAGTATGCCAGACTCTGTGCCAGCTGTCCCAGAATGACACTCAGCCTTCCATATCGCATACCCCTTCAGCTGGGCAAATGGTTGTAAATGCTGGGATTCAGGGTAGACTTCGTGTGAGAACTGGTTAGTGGCTTGCAAAAATAAGTGGCTAAATGTAAATCCCTTCTTCTCAGCAGCAGGTACTAATTTGTGCCTGCCTTCAGTAAGCACTTGCTTGTTTCTCTGAAACTTCTGGGAATTTAAATTCTTGTAAATCTCCAGCTAGGTCAACACAAAGATCACTTCATGCTATAGTTATGTTAAAGTAATATTGCCCTGCTTTCAATTTTTTATTTTCTGATAGTAATAAATTCACAAGATGCTACGTACAACGAAATTGAAAGGTACCTTTTTCCTGATATAAATGAAATTCTAAGGAAATTTTTATATATTTAGACATACTTTCTTGCTTTTTTTTTTTTTTTTTTAACAGCACCCACCTTTTTGCCAATCATGTCTTCAAAATTCCTTCCCTTTGTTGAAATAAAACATTTTGTAAAATCTGAAAGTTGTGCATTTGTTTCATGTAACTGATCTGGTCATGAAAGCCAGGTCTTTTATTTATACTTGGGATAATGCAGAGGTAATGAAAGCAGAATTGGACCTAGGAGGTTTTTTGTTTCAATTATAAAACAATGTGGGTAACTGCCTTGGGTTTGACAGCAACAAAAGAAAGGGAATATTGTGCTTATGCCTTCAATCAGCTTTATTAGATCCTTAAAGGGAAAATTATGTGAAAGACAGAGGAAGAAAACAACAAGCTAAGCAAGATCCCAATTTCAGTGTAATTCGGAGAAAATAACTGATTTAGGTTGGTCGTCTTGCCAGGGTGAATGACTCAAGGCTTCCAAACAAGAAATGGAAACCAGAAGGATAGGGAAAGCCTGAAAGAACAAATTGAGAAGATGTGATTGACTGTAATGTTTCAAAATCAACTGCTGCAAAGATGAGTTTGGACTCTTTCCCAGAATACAATTGAATGGTGATGTTCATTTAGACCCTTAATGCTGAAACAAAATAAGATGTAGCTGTGTTTCTGTTAGAAATTTATTTGTTCTTTCCAGTGTCTCTAGCTAGGGATATGATGTCATGTCCTCTCTCTTCTATCAGACCCTGCAATGATTGCTGTTGCTGCTGTTTCATAATTTTTCTGAACACCAGTTTTTTGAAGGAAAGCTTGAGTCCAGGTGATAATATCTCTCAAATGTGAAATGTCATCACTGTTTATTTACTGTCTTTGAAAAATTTCATACTCTGTGAGAAAATAGGCTAACTTAATGTTATTGGCCAAGCAAAGCAGAAGTATATGATCGTCGTGTGTGTGTGTGTGTGTACTTTCTGACTGGCAAAGCCATGAAAGTTTTTGTTACTATCGTGCTAGTTTTTTTAATTAAGAAAATAGTTCATTCTGCAAAGATTGAAATAACTGTATCTTTAATGGGTACAATTTGTAAAATTTTGTTTGTAGAAGTTGGGGGCAGATGCTTGTCCTCCACCTCAGGCACAGGCGGTTCTAAAAGTGACTACACTTCATGCAAAAAATTAGTCAGTTGACAATAGGCAGTGATGGGATGGGATTGTCTCCTTCCTCCTCCTTTCATTTATTCCTTTCATCTCACTGGCTGTGCTTACTAACCTTTTTTCTGTTTCTATTTCAAATCAGGAAGGGAAAAAAACCCTAAACCACAGCTCATAATTAAATACTGAGCTAGTTCTTACCATGTTTACTGAATTACATATTGCATATATGGATGTATATCCTCAAAGTTTCATGTGTTTTTAGATTTCTAAACTTAATGTGTTCCATAGGAATAGACCTTAACTCCTTCCTGTCTGTTTTCTCTGAGATCCTCAGAGACTGTGGAAATGCTACAAGGTTTATATATCCAATAGCTGTATACATCTTGAGTACACAAAAAGGCAACCTAGAAAAGGAACCTGTCCTGCTGTGTAAGGCTAGGTAATGCTGCTGTGTAGTTTTAGATCTGAAATGCCACTTTACACTGCATGTTTCTCTGCTTATGCATCTCTTACTAATGAGAACATCTGGAGCAAGAGTGAGTCTCACCTTTTGTAGTGAGTAAAGCAGTGGAGAACATTCATTTTCCAATTCCAATCATGTGGAGTACTACAAATCCCGAGTAGGATGCCTACTGTAGATATGCGTACAGGGATTTACATTGGGCTGAAAGGAGGAACGTGTTTATACGGATCTGTGTTCTTGTAGCTGATCCTACTTGGACCTCCGTTTCAGTTTGAACTCACATTAAAGTGTGTGAATCACATGCTTGAAGTTATTTGACATTTCAATAGCTTGCTGAATCTGCAATATGCTCATACATAAGAATATGTATGAACTATTAAAGACTAAGATGGGCCCAGGACTAAGAATAAAGACTAAGACCAGACTAAATGGGGCTCAGAGTAACCTGGTCTAGTGGAAGATTCCCTGCTTATGGCAGAAAGGTTGGAACTAAATGATTTAAGACCCCTTCCAACCAAACTATTCTATGATCCTGTGATTCTATGGATCCAGTATACCTATATTGTTATATCCATATTTATGGGTATCTAGAGGTATATCCACACCTATGTTAATTGATCCATAAATATATATTTGTATATTTATTTATGTTTGGAAAGTAAGACTTTGGGGAAATTCAAATGTCTGATGACTCAGCTGAATTCCTTAACCTCATACCTTCCAGTATTTTGTCTTTAAACCATCATTGTGTTAAATGCTTAAAGTATCCTTTAATCATGCACTGGAGTTCATACCTTGCTTACTTCAGAGTAAGGATAAGCAATATGCCCAACCTGGAGCATCTTATAAGGCCTAAATGATTTTATTTCTATTGGAGAAGCATAAGAAGAGAACTCCAGAGAAGCATTCAAAGAAGGATAGGAAAAATGGTTTAGCATTTGTGGTGTCTTAAATTCACATGGGGAGTATGAATTTAGTTGTTTTCTTTTGACGGGCAGAGATTAACTATAGGAGAATCTATTGATGTCATAACTCTTACACACTCTGCAAAAATATTACAAATAATAGGCTGCTTTAGAAAGGTGAATCATCACATTCCATCACCACCTTTCAACATTTTAAAAAGACTCAAATGCTTTGATTTAAGAAGTTTTTTTTTTTTTGCATGTAGACAGAATCCTTTTACAGTCCTGAATAAATGTGTATACATTCTGAAGGTGGATAAATTGTAGGCTATGCTTTTGTTGGCTAACAAGGTGACTTATGGCCTTAAGCTAAGACAGGGGAGATTCAAATTAGATATTGAAAAAATGTTTTTCACTGTTCGGGTGGTCAGACATTGGAATAGTTTGCCCAGGAATGTGGTGGAGTCACATCCCTGGTGGTGTTCAAGAGGCATCTGGGTGATACGGTTTAGTGGTTTAGGGGTTACAGAGGTAGTGCTGGGTTGATGGCTGGACTGGCTGATCTTGAAGCTCTCTTCCAACTCTGATGATTCTATGATTGTTCTTGGCGGTTCCATTAGATCCCTTTCTGAATTCTCACCATGTGCTATCCAGGTTAGTGTGCAGACCTTACAAGCAAGAACTATGGGGATTTTGAAAACTACTTGTCCTTTAAAGCATTCCCAAGACACAGCATAATGCATCTACATTGGCCTTGTAAGCAGAGCTTGGGCTGCCTGCAAATGCCACGTGTGCTGGTGCGTAGCAGGCTGTACACACACACCCACACCCACACACATAAATATATAGATATAGATACAGATATATAGATATAGATATAGATAGATATGTGTTCGGCTTCAGGCCTCCTTCAAAAGCCAGCAGCTACTGTAAACTCCTTAGGTGTTAATGGAGCCAGGCAAGAGTGAGTACAGTGACAAGATACTACCCAAATGTTTTTTTCCAGGATGAAATTATTATGGTGCTCTGAATAGGTAACTTGTGCTAAAACTAAGTTGTTTAAAAAAACCCCAAAACTTTTGACATTTTGAGTCATGTTTAAAATTATACTTTAAAATACGCCTGAGTTAGCATCTGAAGATGAGCAAGCTATGTTTTTGTATGCAAATGGCTGAAGTCACAGTTTTTTCCAAATCTGTATATTGTGACTTTGGTTTTTACTTGCACTAAACAAATTAAAACAACAAAATAATACTTCCTTTTCATTGTCAAAAATGTTCCTCTCCTTTTAAGTACTATTTCTTGTCTACTCAGAAAAAATGGATTGAATTTTTACATATTCATTGCTGATTTCTTTATATATCATCTCACCAGCACATGATATAATTGGTAACACATTAGTTTTTTAGCAAGTAAGCAGAGAGTGTTGTTATTTGTCTGTGTGCCTGGAAATGCTGAAAGGTTTTTTGCTTTACTCAAAAGCGGAAGTAGAATTGGCAGTATGGTATTGATATGTTGTTTATCCATATAAAAATAATTTCTTTTTTTTCTTTGATAGATTACTTGGCTTCTACAAAGGAATACTTCCTCCCGTCTTGGCTGAGACACCCAAAAGGGCGGTGAAGGTAAAAACCCCATGCTTCCTCCTTTAAAAATATAAGTAGGGACAGTGGCAGCTGTAAAACATTTTATTTCTCCCCCACTGACTGAGATTAGAATCTTAAACTTATTTGGCATATTAATCCTCTGATTTTTACTAGGAGGAAAGTTTCCTGTTGATAGCACCATAAAAACTGTCCTTGATTAAGAAGTGTAGAATAAGGCTCATAAATGTTAAGCTAATTTTGACCTGTGTATCTAATGTCACTGGAAAAAAAATTTGCAATTATTTTATATTTTCAAGATTAATAAAATAGTTTAAGTCATATTTTAGCCTCATAATTGCCTCTGGTTTAGATATTTTGTTTTACTGAAAATGCCTAGCAACTTGCAAAACAACTAACAGCTTAATAAATTAACACAAGAAGCCATTAAAGAAGCCACTAATAAGTACTTACTCAGTAGGTTTGAAGTGCTGCCCAGAGTTTCCTTGTGCTCCAAAGAGGACTCTGCTCCATACTCTAACTTTTGAAGACATTGAAGGTTGTAATGGATAACTCCTCATTGTGCAAAATGTTTTACTCGAATTCTCTTACAGTTATAGATGCTAGCCTTTCAAAGTGTATTTGCTGTCAAATGCTGATCTGATTTTCTTTTATTATCCTTTATTTTGATTTCTAGAACAGGATTTTAGTAACATTCCTAAGCAAAATACTTCAATACATCAGTTTTTTCAGTTGAGACATTCAACCTTTTAAATTAATACCTAGTTATTAGGCACATCATCTTAAAGTTCTAAATCTATCAAAGCAGTCATTGTGTAAAGTGCAAATGTTTCTTTGTCTTGTACTTCAGAACTTTAAAGTTTCCATAGTTGCACCAAATGTGTCTAAAAGCAATTATTACACAGAATGTCTTGATTT
Source organism: Origma solitaria (assembly GCA_013397895.1). Classification (NCBI taxonomy): domain Eukaryota; kingdom Metazoa; phylum Chordata; class Aves; order Passeriformes; family Acanthizidae; genus Origma; species Origma solitaria. Next base: position 51,833 of record VZRL01003529.1, on the reverse strand, counting down.
TCCTTTCTTTCTTTTTGTTGTTTCTTTCTAAAAAGGCTGCATATGATTCTGGTCCTTAGTCTGCAATTAATCATTCACATTCCAATTCCTTTACAGAGGAATAATATTTGTATAAAGTGACAGGATGTGACCTTGTAACAGAATCCTAAAGGAGTTCTGGTAATGTCATCTTGTTTGCACTGGCATTTTAGATGCAAGTGACATATGTCACTTATCTCAAAATTATTCAATAAAACCAGGAAAACTAGAGTCCTATTCAAGAGCAAAGTGGTAGTGAAGAATAGATGGATAATATTTAGAAGATTCCTAATAACTTGTTTTCTTCATACTGTAATGTTTCCTTTGTCTCTCCATTTAATTTCATTTGAAACAGGATAAAGTAAATCTGACTGTGCTTTTTAGATTCCAGCATATATTTAGTTAAAATACTAACCCAGGTTGGTTTCTCCTACCAATATGAGTAATTAATAAACTTCAAATCGCTTTCCTTTACTCAAATTGATTAAATTGGTTTAAACCCGATGATACTGAATATAATTATAGAATCATAGAAAGATGTTAAATTGGGAGGAATCTCTGGATCAAAGCGGAGATGACTTCATGGTTAGATCAGGTTGTTCAGATGCCTTGTTTACTTGAGTTCTGAAAACCTTAAAGCATGGAGACTGCTGCCTCTCTGTGCTCCTGCTCCAGTCCTTAATTGCTTTACTGTGAAGAATTTTGCCTTTTATCCAGTCCAAATGCTCCTGTTGTAACCTTTGCTTGTTACCTCTCATGCATCTGTTGTTGGCCTCTGACAAAGTCTGACTCTCTTCTGTATAACCTTTGGATGGTGGAAGACAGGACTTAGACCCCCTTAGCCTTCTTCTCTCTAGCCTAAACAGGCTCAGTTCTCTCAAACTCTTGTACATCATAAGCTCACAGCTACTTTAATGTCTTACTTGTCCTCTCTTAGTGGGTTGCTTTCTACCTAGTTCTTGGACATTTATGTGAGAGCTGAGTTTTCTGCAAACATGAGAATCAAGTTTAAATGTTAAACGTGAGGGTTTTAGTTAAATAGATTAATTCTTCCATTATTTACACAATTCCTTTAAATTTAGTGCTGTTCCAAGGACATCAGGATGACTTGAAGTTACCTTGAGACATCAGCTCTGCTCTACGTTAGAAGAAGTCAGTGACGGAACAGAGCTGGACAATAATGTCCTTGTGAGAACCTGCATGCTGAAGCAATTCAATGGGAGATGTCGTGTGCCACTTTAACTTTTAACATCCAAAATGGAGTTTGTACCCATGCTTTGACCTGAAGAAAATCCAGCCTATCTCAAATTTCCGCTAACCTTATTTGGCTATGACCCCAAAGGAAAAGTCGCTGCTTCCTTTGGTCCACTCTCCACCCTTTATTCTTCTCATAGTTTTCCTCATCTTAACAGGCCTCAAGCTGCCCCTTCCCCACTGCCTAGCTGGCTTGTGAGATTTAGAGGAAGAATATATTCAGGCCAATGATTCTGAGACTTGAGAAAGCACAAAAGGCAGAGATGCATTTTCTAGGTTCCAGCAGCCTTGTTTTATGTTTGTAATGAACTTTCTTGAAGGCTTCTATTTATAATGTCATAAAAGGACGTAGAGAATGGACAAGGAAGATTTTGTACTAAGGAGAAATGTAGTTGTGCTACTGGAACATTGTATCTATCTGGCGTGTATTTTTGCAAATAAAAATAAAGCTATTAAAATGAAGTTATTTCATTCCAGTTTTTTAGTTAAGTGCTGAAGATACAGCTTCATTTTTAGTCAACTATGTTCTCATGTCTGTCTTGCTATTTCTTTTCTTCTCCCTTTTTATTTCCCATCTAAAAAGAAAGCTGGTATTTCTGGAAGATGAAAAGTCAAAGTTTATAACTTTCTGTTAGATTGAACTTGGAGGAAAGAAATGATGATGCCAATACAATGGTTAACAGATGAACTTTTGGGGCAAATTTATATTGCTCATGTGTTCCCAGACATCTTGTTTCAAGCATATATTTTTACCTTAGAGTTATTGAGACATCTGGTAAGTACTTTGGCTGTTTTCTGTGTAACTTCAATTAAAGTGTATCTTTGCCAGATGGACAATATTGGTTATTATATACACAAAAGCATGTTTTAAATATGTTTATTCTGAGAAATTTTTTTTTTGCACAAAGCTATTAATTTAATACAACTGAAGAGGAAAAGACAAATTATGCTGTGTTTTTAAAAACTTTTTATGTGGACATACATTATATGAAGTCATATGATGCAGTATGAAATCTTTTTTTGCAAAATTGTATATACTACCCACTCTAGTACACCCAGAAGCATTTATATTAAGTTTTATTGCTATTGATTTGTTTTCTTTTAAAAATTATATAAAGCATAGTTACTATTAAGTAGTTATTTTATTTATGACTGTAGGAAGCTATTGATTTTTAAGGTAACATTTTAAAGACCAAAAAATTGCTTGGTAATGTATTTCTGCCTTTATTACAACTATTTTACAGATCTGTAACACTATGGAAAACATTAAGGAATACCAGAAATTCCATTAAAGGTTAAGAGGGTAACAATGACTAGAAAGATGCTGGAGAGAGAATAAAGCAAATTTTATCACAATAAAAAATTGATTTAGTTCAGTGATGCAGCTTACCCGCCCACTTTGACAGACTTTTACCTCTATAATACCTTCCGTTGTCCAAAAGGATAGACCTAGAGTTTAAGTATCTTCTATCTTTTCTGATTATTGTCAAGGCTAATGCAAAAATTTTAAATATATTTGCAAGATGCTTGCAAGATTAATGTTAAATCTGTACACTCTTTGGAAGACAGTTAAAATCTGAGCCCCTATTCTAGGACCTTTTCTCCAAAATGATATAATAATCCCAATTGAGGATATAAAAAAGTATCCATCCACTGACCAGAGTATCAGCCCACCAGTTTTCTAGAATTTAACAACCCAGTTTTGCATTATGCATACCTATTCCCTCTTGCTTTAAATCAATGGCATTATTAACACATTAACACCCAATTCTCTGATGACTTTGGTATGATTCCAGTGACTTTTCATTTGAAGCAGGTCTTGATTGAAAAATTTTATTGACTTTGCTATAAGACAAGGTTTTAAACAAGTTAAAATGAAAATGTGGTGCTTATTACTTATGTTCCTGTACACGTGGTTTATGGAAAAGCTGTTTTGTTCTGATAGGTCTGTGGTAACTGAACCCTGAGGGACAGAGCTTGTCTTCTTTGGCTGAGACTCATCACAGGTCACCCAGTGTTTCTGTCTTTCCTTAAAAACTCTATTCCCTTATGTTTCTTGTGATTCCCATGTCTGCATTGGCCTCATTGCTCATTACCTTCTTCTCGTGGTGAAGCAGTTTGATTGTCTCATGCACAGGCAGGTGCTGTGTAGAGGGATCGTAGCCCCCTGTGTGGTCACAAAATGCACAGACTCTCCAAGGATCCCACCTTCATTTGAACCAGCTTGCTCTGAACTATTCAAATGTTACGGGTCAACTTGAGAAAGCAGATGGGAAAGTTAAAAGTTCTGGCTATTTACTTTTGCTTGACTGGGATGTGGCAGCTCTTGTGCTAGGAGACGTGAACCTGCACTGATGCAGTCTTGGTGGAACTGTGACATCTTTTTGTTCTTCATTCCCATAACACCAGACATGCTATGTGAAAGCCTCTTTCTTGTGCATGCAAAGATGTGAATACTTCTTAGATTACAGGACTCACAAATAGTAAGCTGTAGTTAGGGGCCTTGTGTTGTTCCATGTGTGAAAATTCTGTGGAATAACCCCTCCAATATTTTTTGTTTTACCCAAAATTCAGACACCTGCTCTTTATAACCCACAAATTCTGGCATGTTCATGCTAGAAGATCATTTTCACTGCCCTCACATCTTATTTGGTCTTGTGTGGTATTAACTGGACTGGTTTTTCAGTGGCTTCAGCAACATGTTTACAGAATATAAATGTGAGACACTATGGGGTTTGTTCTATAACCTCCTTCATAAACTTACCAAAGTCTCCCCCAAAGTCATTAAGATTTTCCCCCATTACTCTTATTAGAAGACTGTTTCAGGACTCTGCTCCTTTAGTTACAAGAAAGCTTCATCAAATCTCCAACCATGTTCTATTTATGTGTATATTTTACTTTTACACCAAATTTCTTTATGTTACATATCTTCTTTGTTTTTCATTCTCCTGCAGCATCTCTTTTGCTAAACTAAATAAGGAACGCATTTATTCCCCTTCAGTCTTCATTCTTAAAATAATCTCTAAGTTCTCCTTAATGGTCCTGGTAGCTCTGTTTTGAGTATGATGTAGTCCGAGTTCTCTTTTTTGAATAGTGGTCCAGATTGTTTGCTGTGTTTCAGAGGCCATCTTTCCAATAATTTTTAAAATGTCACATATACTCCTTCTGTAGAGTATATCTTGACTTTGTGTCCACAGAGAAGGAGCCAGGCAGCAAAATCTGTCTGCCTATGCCAACGGGAAGCTCCTTACTGACTTCAGTGTAGTCAGAGTTATTCTCAACATTCTTTTTGGAAGAACAAATCCATTAATTTATTATGCTTTGATTTTTATAAGAATTCACAGAAGGCATTCTGAAAATTAATGGGTTTGGGTAGCAAGAAATGTTAGGTTGCAAAGTGAGCCGTTTGCAAATGGTTGCCTTTCACCGTGTTGGTGCAGGTGAAGCTGATCTTATTTCTCTCTTGGAATTCAAACACCCAAGAGTACAGCTTTCAAGACATCCTCTAAGGAATTGCAGATACTCAGAACTTCTAAGTGCCACTGTTTGAAAGCAGACAATTGGCTGAAAGATTTACTTGTAAAGAGAGAAAAACTAAAAGAAATGTGCCTGTTGACAGTAGATTATAAAAATGACACTTTCCATCTTCAAAATCCACAATTACATCTCTCTGATGAGTAGACTGGTGTTTGAGAAATGTGGAAGTGATTATATAAAGTATGTGAAGCACATTATATAAAGTATGTGAGTGTGATTTCTTGGGAAAATTGTAGTATCTGCTACTACATTCAAACCTAGTATATGAAAGTTAATACTAGAGGAAAAATTTATAAATTTAAAATATGTCCTATATGATGTAAGTGAAATCTCAGATAAAGCATTACTTGAATTGTATTTGCACTGCTGTTATGCATGACACAGTAATAAAATCAGTTGTGAAGCCTGATTGTCTACTCTTGCACATCTAACACTGCTACAGAGTGAGAAACAAAAATGGCTTATGTTTACTTTGCAGAACTGCATGTGGCTACTCAAGATAAGAGAGAGTGAAACTCTGTTGTAGCCTGCTTTTTACTAATTTGCATAAATCATAATTTTTTTTCAATGCAATTTCAGTCTACCTTTTATTTACAGTTTTTCACCTTTGAACAATACAAGAAGCTCCTAGGATATGCTTCATTACCACCAGGACTGGTATGTATGGATACACAACTTCATGCTCTAATGCAATATGTGTCTGCTGAACAGTCTGTCTCATCTGATTCCTCTCATAGAAGAAGCCCAAAATTAAAGGGTCCAGCTCAATCCAGAACCTTTCAAAACATACTTGCCCCTTGAAAACATCTATAAGAATTTATCCAAATTGATAAATTATTTATTATATCAAATGTTCTCAGAATAATTCCCTACAATATCGTAACATTTGTTAACATGAATAACAACAGCTGCCGTGGAGGAGTCTGTATACAGCTTGTCATTCTTCATTCTTGGAAAAAAAACAACAAAAGTTGAACATTGTCAATATTTGTTCATTCATTTCATAGTGACTGGTTTAATACCTCAGCCTCAAAGTGCTATTCTCCAAGGCTCAGTGCAACTATAAGAAAAATACAGATCTCCGTCTTATTTTAAAGACTTGATAAAATAAACATAAATTATTGATAAGAAATTGCTACCTCCTTTGAAGTAAATGGCAAAAGTCTTGTACGTCAGTCGAGTTGGGAATTCCTTTCAAGAAATAACTGGTTCAGAAACAAAGGGCAGGACATACATATACACAGAAATGTTTTAATGCTGAGATGCCTGTGTAATCTGCATTCTCATGTGTAGAGCTTAATTCTGCTATTGTGCATTAGGGGTAAAATACTCTTATAAGAACTGCTGCTTCCTGCAGTGTAAGAATGTAAATCATAGTAAATATCTGTTTTTCACAGTGATGGAATCACTACTTCAGGAAACAACTGATCTTTTTATGGCTATGCTATAAGGGTTTTGGTTATTTCAAGTCCCTTTCACAGAATATTGCTTCCATTTACATCGCCCTTTCATTGCAGTGAGTGAAGAGTCATGGAATTCTATTAACTAGGTTAAAAGCAAGTTTCCTCTTCCTCTTAATTATTCCACTGGCCCTATAGCTGTTTGCAGTCTCTCCTGTTTTATCTGGTATTTTTCAGCAGTTCTCGTCCTTGGGTGTAAATAGAGAGACCAATACTCATTCTCTGGCAGGTGGAAAGAACAGAGTTTAAGGTTCCATGGTACCCCAGCACATTTTTGGGAGAAGGAAAATATGCTGAAAACTTGTAAACATGCAATAGTTGCTCTAAAGCTGCTCTGATTCATATAACAGATATGGCAATGCCCAGACCCATCAGACATCCCTCAGATTTTAGGTGCAGTACTGTTACCATAGAGGTATTTTTGACCCTAAGGTAATGAGGGAAAAAGAAGACTGAGGGGGATTCTGGTCCAAGATAGGCAGAATGTTTCCAGGTGCCTCAACAGACCTCATATCAAGGCAGCATTGATTATTAAAAGACAGATGCATGCATTAGCACCATCTTCCTACTGGCTTCAGTCTCATGGTTGATGACAGAAGGTTCTCATCTTACGGGAAAAATAGATTTGTTGGTAACACAATCTTCTCCGAAGACTGTAAGACTGGCACTTCCCACTACCCTTCTAACTTTCCATTCTTCTCTTTCTTGAGCTCTCAAGAGTGCCTGCTCAAATCCTCTGTGTTAAGTAAGTTTTTTCTCACTATTGATTTTTTCCTTAATATGTTCCTTTGAATTTCAGCAAATGTACTCATTATAATGTATTTTGATCCTGGGACTCTTTTCAGCACCTGAAGAGTTTGGGGATGTTAAGTCGAGGCAATAAATGTGTAGACTGATCGTTAAATTTAACCCCTCTGAATTTTCTCTATTGACCTAAATATTTTAATACTATTTTTTGTTAAAAATAAATTAAGGTATCTTAAAATGCTGTGCCATGATGGAAAGCAAAGCAGTGAGTATCTCCATATCTATGACTGAAATGTACCACCAGTTTCTAAGTAAACTGAGTTAATTCATCCTTGCAGTGAATGCTGACATTTCCCTATGTGCCACTCATTCCCATATAAAGCTTCCTGGGATTGATACCTCCTAGGGGAAGGTTCTACTTGTGCAATTTGCTTAAGTACTGAACTATTTTAGTTTTTTACATTTATTTTGAAGTTAATATGTTAGTGTTATGCACTTAATGCTCAGTTCAGAGATTTTATTTTTTCTAGTGCTGCATAACGACATTTATATTTGTGTTATTATTCAGATTCCACCCAAAGATACCATGAGGACATTCTTTTTCCACTTTTTCCATGTTTGCGTAATAATTTGGTACCACATTTTTCCTTCCAGCTGAAAAGAGAATTCATGGACATGGAGTGCTGTGACATTTTGATTGTTTTGGAATATGGTTTATGGCTATTGTCATATTGTCTTCATGAACTGTCAGCATCTAATCAAGGGCTAAAGTTGTTTAGTAATAGAATACTGTTGCATTACTATAGTCTTGCAGTTTGCATTGTATCACTCAGTTTCATAATCTGATGTTCAGGAAGTATTACTCCCTAATATTTAACTTCCATTGTAACTTTCCTAGGCATTTGCAGTTGCTGGCTTGGGATCTGGGTTGACAGAGGCAGTTGTGGTTAACCCTTTTGAAGTAGTAAAGGTTACCTTACAGACCAATCAGAATGCCTTCACAGAGGTAAGAAAATTGCTTCATTCTCTTTTTTTCCACATTATTTGGCATAATGAACTTCAAGGTTCATATTTAGAGCAGAATGTCTTTTAAAAATTTGGGTTGATGCAAATGATTTGCCTACAAGCTTTACAGAAATGGAAGAGACCCAATAGACAATGGCTTCTGATATGCAGAGACGCATGCACTGTTGTCAGAGGCATCAGGATCTCCACTGTAATATTCTGGGCGTGAAGTGCACCTTCATTCCTCCAGAGCAGCCAATAACTCAGCACTGTGAGGAACTGCAATCCAGAAGTACAAGCCCTTTGTACACAGCACGTTTATCCCAATAGGCTCCAGACTTCAAGTGAGCACCAAAGGTTAACATAAAGCACCACAGCTCTGTGCCCTAGACAGAGTCCAGCTGCTGTATTTTATGCTGTGTTTCTTGGATGAAATTACTTATAAGATTTCACTTTTATTAGCACAAACTGGAAAATTGTTATATAACAAGCACATTGATAATTTAAATTCTTGCTTCGCTTCAGAGTTTTTTTATTCAAATACTGTTTCATCCAAAAAAGTCATTGTGCAAAACATTGTCCACAGTCCTGGGTACTGCTGAAAGGGGAGAGAGATTAAAGTGGAAAGCAGTGATTCATGAAAATCAAGTGTTCCCAAGAATGCACTAGCATCTATTAATTTTAGTGCAGAAAATGTTCCACGCTAAAGTGAAGGAAGGCATTAATACAGTTCCTTTTTTCTTTTCTCATTGAATAAAAATAACAATTGTCAAATCATCTTTTTCAAAATCTTTTGGGAAATCAGCTGTACCATGGTAGAAGTACCAAATCACATAAGCATCACATGAAAATGTTGGCTGAATCCCTGGTGGGGCATGATTTTTGCATATTCTACTATTAGGTTTGACTGAGTTAATACTTGCATGCCTTGCAGCACTCATCTGCACAAATTGAACCCTTTTGGGGGATGCACAGTAAAGAGATTTATGACCTGGCCATTTACATACGCTGTTTGGGCCAAGCTCCTCAGGTACACTCTGGAAAATTACTGCTACTGATTCCAAATGTCATAGAGTAGCTGGTACCAACTCCATAACTCATACCCAAATGCATTTTCTTCCAGAATAAATTTTAAAATATTTGGTAAATTTCTGTTCAATTCTCAATGTGTATGAAAGACATGTTTGTTTGCTGCAAGTCTCCAGTCTAGACATTTTTTAACCTTGGGCAGCAAAGCCACTGAAACAGATAAATAATGCAGTACTGGAGTAAAATATTTAGGATCCTGGAAGGAGAGAGACTGAAAGTGGGAAAAAGCTATGTGTGAGAGGAGCTCTCTCTCAAGAAGGTGATGTGATAAAAATTATGGACTACTACTGCTCCAGCAGTAGTAAAATAAGGAGATATTCTGGATCTTCCTACTTCACAGTTGTGAAGGTGCAATTAGCCTATCTTAAAAAACCCTCTGCTTTTAAGTATGAACGGAGTGGGGTTATTTTGAACAAACCATTCCTTGTAAAGTTGCAAAAGACCGATGTATCCTTTTTAATTTTTTTCCCTACTGCAAAATTTATAACAAAGTCTGGAGTGGTTTAGTTTGTAAATTTTATGCAATTACTTACTTTAGTTACAGCATCCCTTCCTTGATGATGTTCTGAATACCACAATAATCAAACTCTAGCTGTCCAAAAGCATTTTGAGTTATTTTTGTTCAGGTGAATATTCTTTAATTTAATTTAAATACAAAATTCCACAAAATTCAAATAATAGTATATTATTATACGAATAAAATTGTGACAGAATGGTATTTGGACTCTACTAGAAATCTAGTTTGCATCCAAAAAATGAACTATTTGCTCTAGGGAAAAAATCCAAGGGAAATTAAGTTCACAAAGATAGTTATGTCACAGACTTTTTAATTTTTAATGTAGGTTTAAAAAGTGTTAAAATTTCAAAATTTGCTGTGAATCAGAAAAAAACTCCAGTGACTTTATGCCTTGACAGCAAGTTCTCATTAAGAATATGTTAAAGAGCATTCCACACTAAAGCATGTAAACTCAAGCCTATTGGAAGAAGCATGTCCAGAGGTTATATTATACAGCATAAGGTATTACCATGCACTGTTTTTCTAAAAGGTTTAAGTAAAGTGTGTACCTATCCCATTGTGGAGCTTTCATACTACATGATGAAACCTAATGCAGTTCACATATTTCTTTTACTATTGTATAGAAATAATAAATATATCTTGTTTAAAAGGAACAAGGAAGAGCATGAACACATACACTCACACCCAGTCTCCTGCACACCCCCAAAGCAAATATTCACACCCTGCGGTGACAGCTGAATTGTTCTGTGGTACTAGATCGTCTTTCCAGGGTTGATAGATTTAAAGAGGAAGGCCACTATAAATCACGTATCAGCCCTTTTGTAATGTGGATTGCTATGGGTAAAAATAATGGTGACATTTTGTTAAAGTAAACTGCAAGGAGGCCCAACACCATGTTGTTTGGTTTTCCATTTATTTTTTCCTGGATATCTCACTGGCTATAGAAGCTGGTGTGATGATTAAAATCTTCTCACCTGACTTAAGATTTATGATTAATTAAACAAATACAATTCTCTGCTTTATAATGAGAAGAATCTGACTCCAGATTCCACTGAGTAGGTTTGTATTAAATAAAAGTCAGGAGCTGTGTGAAGTGCATTAACTCCAGATGTTTGTACAATAAATTCCTCTATCTAAGGTCCTTCCATCGTCACTGATGAACCACAGACCTTCTATGGCTTGATCAGTTGACATGATGACACCTACTTTGGTAAAAGGGAAGTGCTGCCTGGGAGAGTCCTCTTTATTACTGAAGGACTGATAAGGGAAGTCAGGTGTAAACATTGCACAGGTATCTGCATTTGGATTTATGAATCCCATCTCAGGTGTTCAGCGAGTGACAGACTTCCCCTCTGAGTCATGAGTAAAATCTGATTCATATGATCAAATTCCGATTCATATTCAAGAAAAGGGATACCAAGGAATACTATACTATTGAAGGTTGCTCTATTCAGCTTAAGGCACTTTAATCAGAACCACTAGTTATTTCTTAAAGATCTAATCTCCATTTTTGGAGCCTGAAGAAGGACATTATTGCTAATATCCATGTTGGGTATCTCCGTCTTAGACTAGCTTTTGACTTGAATTCTTGGGGGTAGTTAGAAAAGTATAGTAAAATGTATGCATAACATTAACAAGATAATATTAGTTATGAAATATGAAGAAACAGAATGAAACTTTGTATTAAAGATTAATCTTTCCAGTCATCTAAATAAGCAGTCACATGCTGTGTCAGATATAGCAGGCATCATTTGGATGGTGCTGTTCATCTACCACAATGATATTTTGAAATGGAAAGCTCTTAAACAAATAAGTATATTGAAATTAGTGGTGTTCACAGTGGCGTAGTCAAAATTCTTCTATATTTTCATGTTTGAACCTCCTACTGGAAGTCATGTTTTGCCTTTCTAATTATATATTTGGTTATCCACACCTGGCTTTATGCTTTGGACAAAGCCACACTCGATTCAACAACTTTTTGAAAGTAACTTTTCTATAATGTGACTTTTAAAAAAAGCAAAATATTCAGAAAGGGAATAGCTAATTCTGAGTATAATGGTATAATTGAAAAAAGATCAAAGGTGTATGTAGTCAGGCAGATTCTGTCTGATATGAGGCAGTTTCTTCCTTTTTGCCTTTTATTAAATGGAAGTCTATTACAGTAGTACTCTTTTACAGTACTCAAGTCATGCTATCATCATATTCTGCAATCAGAAAAATGAGGAATCTTTTTTTTTAATTAAAGTCATGGTTTTTATGTGGTTGCAGGAAAGGGAAAAAGCCAAGTATGGTGATACTTAAGATAAAATTACAAGAATTGGCAACGCTGTGTTTGTCAACAGGATGGAAATGATGCTATGTTTATTGTTTTCTTTTTGTAAAGATGATCTCTTCCTTCTTTTGCTTAACTTGTGTAGCAACCATCTAGCTTTGTTCAAGCTCAGCAGATCATTAAAACCGGTGGTCTGGGCTTCCAAGGACTCAACAAAGGCCTTACTGCAACGCTGGGCCGTCACGGAGTTTTTAACATGGTTTACTTTGGATTCTACTTCAATGTGAAAAACATTCTTCCAGTCAATAAAGTAAGTTCTTCATACAATGCAATAGACAATCAGATAAGAAGTTTGACATTTTAATTCACACTGTATTTTTCTGTGCAAAGCTGTGGTTTTTCTGGCAAAGCTCTGTTTTGCAGAAATCCATGGCATTTTAATGGAAGCAAATTAAGGACTTGAACATCTCACTTTTAAAGCAAAGATGAGTATAGTCATATTTGAATTATCATTTTTGTGAATTTCCCTTCATAGCATGGTAGCAGTGCAAAAAGGCAGCAATTGAGATACAGACATGTTGTGATTATGTTGGGTATGCCTGCACCTTTTTTGTGCCAAGCTGGCTTAGAAGAGAAAATTCAGTTTCTAGAACTCTGTCACTACTCACAAAGGGGCTAAGCTTGCAGAGGTGGCTGAGGTGCAGTATATAGATTATTCTGGCCAGGCACTGGATCTATTTACTCAAAAGAGAATTCAATCTAGTGTTGAAGGATGACAGGGAGGATTGATCCATATGGCAGAGAGGCAACCCAAAACAGGATGTAAAGGGTCATGCACAGGTATTTAATATAATTTATGATTTAAATAAAAAGAATCATTATAGCTGTAATTTCACATAAAGAAATTTTGATAGTCCTATATTACTTTAAATAACAGAAGAAGCATTTCCCTTTACAACAAAAGGAAATTTTACTAAGGAAAATGTGGTAATAGCAACTTTCTAAATGACTGTGTGAGAAACAGGTAATGATTTATTAATGATTACGGTACACTATTTACTGAAGTGTGTTTTCACTAATGTGATTTTTAGATGATGACAGTTAAACAGTCACAGGTGTAATATGTAGTGATGTACATATAAGAAGGTGCAATTCACATCAAAAGGGATTGGTTTCTATTCCCAGATGAAGCAACACCTCTTTTTTTTCTGTACTTCTGAGTAAGCCTGGTATTTTTGTTGGCAGCATTGTGTAAATGGAGAAAAGCTCCACTTCTTATTTGCAGATCATTACAGTAAATTGAATTGTTCAAGAGCAGCTGACCCACAAGTTTCTACAAGTTTCTCATAGTGTATTTAAACATACTTTACAGTGTACTTTAGTTACACATTCTAAAAAGTCAAGGCACAAGCATAACTTGATAGTAAAATAGGAGTAAACACATTTGCGTTGATCAAAAGGTGAAAAAATTACAATCACTATGCAGAAAAATCAGAATAATATGCTGGTAAGGACAGAGACTAGTGTGCAGCTTCTATGGGAATCCTGAAATGCTCTTGCATAGCAATTGAATAGTAATAGTATTTGGCATAAGCATGCTTTCATAGCCTTTTAGATTTTAAAAAACAGGAAACAATTATTACATTATTAGAAAGATTCAGAGCTTTATGATCTAAAGAAAATTAGTACTTTACACAGATTTTGTATGATGCAGAAAAATTTTAACGTCTTCAAGATAGGTTTAAATATATGTGGAAAACAAAGGAGAAATTACTTCTATGTTATCCAGGGGCCCAGCTGTCCTCAAATATTAGGAAAATCAAAAGGTAATTTAACCAATGTGGAATTAACTGCAGATAAATGAAGAAGTTTGCCTTGTGCTTGACCAGTGCAAAGTGCCTTGTATGGTGACTTGCACGGTGGCTACGTCTGTGCTGGTAAATTGAGTAACGCTGAAACTCAGCCATCTGTACTGTTAAACATTCCCTGGCACAGCTTCAGCCCTGCCAGCCAACACAGTTCCTGGGTATGGCTTAGGAGCTAGTGCAGAAAGGAACCCTTCCTGGTGCATGGTTTCATGCAGTTTTGAATGGTAATAGCATTCAATAGTACTAATAAAGTTAGTAGGTATAGGCCAGCTAGCATCAGTGCCATAGACACTCTGTACAGAAAGATATAGCCAATAATTCTGACCAAAATCCCATGAAAATCAATGCAAAACTTGCCCTGAATTTAAGACATAGATCAGACCTCATCTGGCTTGTACAAGCCAACATTATGCATTGAATTTCACTTCAGTGACTGTTAAATAGGAGTATTCAACAATAATTTGTGATCTGTAACTTAAACCTCTTCTGTCAGTGCGCAGGTACTAGAGGCTGAGAGTTATCCTTGTACAAGGAATTTGGTAGAATCTGGTTTGCAGTTAGTCTGAAAAATACCAGAGTTGTTAACTTGTCAAGATTATTCACGTACTTGATTTCATTACAAAATCTAGTTTGTTACCTTTGTGTATGTTGCCAGAAAAGAAAGTCTTAAAGCCAGTCTTGCAATATTGAGAAATATATAAAAATTATAATTATATAAAAAATATGAAATAAGAATACTACACTTGTGAAGTAATTTTGACTATTGATTTTGTATTTGCTGTTCACCGTCTGTAACCTAAGTGGAAAGTGTATGAAAATCTCTGAATGAGCCTTTTAGCTGTCAGCTAAACTGTGCATTAAATTTGCATGCCAATTAGGGATGTTTGCAGCCTATTTTGCCAAAACCAATAAATCTTGTAAGTTGAGTGGTTAAATTATATCAATGACATGTGTGGGTTGTAAATGTCCATAACGAATAATTTTTCATATGTTCAGTCTATTCTTCTAAACAGGCCATTTACAGCCAATCTTGTGCTCTGTTTACTAAAAATGGAATAAGCCAGGTTTCTTTTGCCACTGTTGTATCAAGCACGGAGAATTAGCAGCTCTGCATCTGCCCTAGCAGTGAAATTAGTTTGCAAATGGCACCTGCTTTTATAGTGCATTTCATAGGTGTCCAACAGCTTTCACTTTTCAATTTTTTGTCATAATTAAGTTTGGTTTTGAACATTAGTTTCATTAAAACCTTTGCTCGCTACCACCTCCAAGTGGCTGCCACATTTCTTAAGTGTGAAACTTCCTCACAACCTGTTAAAAGACCTCTTTGAAATGTGGCCAACTGCAAAACATTTCAAGTTGGGCACTGCCAGCCCCAGCCACCGCAGACGTGCCTCCTCTTACACAGGGGGTAGCGCTGCTGCATCACAACTTTTCAGTGAGTCTACATAATTTTCTCCTTCTTAGCCGTGATTTCTTCTGGGAATTTACATGCCTCCAAAACTTCTGATCATATCTGTACCAGCCTTTCCCTCTGTTAGAGTGGAATTTGGTGCCTTTCTTCTCAGTTCTTCTCTAGGACTCACCAGGAAGATCTGGATCCTGTCTCTCCTCTGGGTTCTGGCTCAGTGTCTGTGTTTAAAAGGGACTTGTTTGAGTTTTTCACCTGTTCCATGTTGCTTTCCTGAGAGTTATCGCTCACCTTACATCTCTTTGAATATGCCTTTTCTCCTCCATCTTGGAAGCTCCCATTCATCACACATATGTGTCCCTTTCTTCCACTGTCTGTTGCCAAAGATCTCCTTTCAGAGATTAAAACCAATTATCATCCTGGCTAAAGCAGTTCCTTACTTTTACTGCCAAGCACTTAGTGATGGTCCCTGGAGCCTAGGTCAGGTCTCATGGCATCTCTTAGTTTCCCATCAGAGTTCCTATGCTGTTCCACTCCACCTTAGCCAAAAGGGACAGGAAACAACGCTACTCCTTCCTCCTGGCCCATCTCCCTCTTGAGTCCCATAACTCCAGGCTACACCAAGCAGAACCAGAGTTGGCCAAACCAAAGGCTTGCCTTTTAAAGTTTCCCTTGTCACACACAGGAAGGTAGAATGTGCAGAATACAATGCAAATCTTCTTAGCTTCATTCCTGGATTCTCTGCAGACACATTCTGTGACCTGGAGCAAGTTGGTTTGTTTAATTTAGTGGACATTTCAAATCACTTTTGCCACTTTTGTGCCAATTGCGTTTTGCTTACTAAAAGCTAATATAATGGTTAACATTTTCAAAGAATTTTGAGAAACTTAATGCAAATATACCACTCTAAGTATTAGTCTCAGGTTAGCTTCAGTAGACTGCTTTGTAGTTGCTGGCTTCAAACATACTATTATTATTATTATTATTATTATTATTATTTCTTCTTCTCGGGAATTGTATTCTCCTTATCCAGTAAGAATTCTATAGTGAAATTCTATAGTGTGAAGGTGCTCACAAGTGCTAAAACATACTTACAAAACTATTCTTTCTCATAGGATATGTACGTCCAGCAACTGAAAGCAAAAACAAGAAAGCAAACAAACAAACAAAAACTAACGAAAAAGAGTTTAAAGATCTCAAGACATTGAATTACAGAAGCAAACAAACTTCTAAAAGTAGCTTCATTTAGACAAATTAATATTTATTGATTTTGGGGGGGGTTATTGATTTTTTTTAATTAATACTGTTACATTTTAAGTTTCCTTGCAACACATTCTACCACTTTTACTCAGACTTAACAGGGCCTCTCTTCCTTACAAGAGTTAAAAAAGACTTGGAGCTGTTCCTTTGAAGGTACTTACTTCTCTCCATTGCATATGTGAGTGCAGCATCATACTTTTGAACCTTGGACTGCACCTAAGATGGGTGGTTAAATCAATACATGCATATCTAGTATGGGGAGCTGTTATCTATTACAAAAATATTTTTTAGTTATTCTGAAAAAAATTACATTAACCAAGTTGAAAGCATACATGCCTTTACCAAAGGCTTATATCATCACTGGATTAATGTCTGTACTGTTTATTGAATTATGTGACCTTCCCTCAGCAGAGATAAAGATAGCTGGGAATCTTTTGGCTGTGATCAAAGATTCAAACAGAGGTTTTGACAAAGTGCCCAGCAAATGAACAAGTGAATGGAGAGGTCTGTGGAAGAAAGCCCAGAGCTTTGGAGACTGAAGTTGGTAAATTATAACTGTCTCCAGTGGGTGACACTCTTATACATGGATGTGTATATTCCAGATTTAGTGTGAGAATTTTCTGCTAGAAATCATGAACCATGAAAGAAGGAAATAAGCAGCATTTGATTCATGAGGAACTTACTGAGTCTCCACTTATTTTAAAAAGTTACCATGGTTGTATAAAAAGCAGAGAAATAACATCTCTTTTTTTTTTTTTCCCAAAGAAAGCAGGGAAATCCAACAGGACATACATAGCTATGGCATTTATTAGTGATGCCTTCTTTTCTCTTTGTTTTTAATGGCTGCTGGTGTTCCCAGCGTGGGGGCTAAGGTGTACCAGGTAATGTGATTGTGAAGAGTTTGGTAAAAAGGTGAGATGATCACAGATTGTTATCCAACCACAGCTAAGGTATTCCATTGTGAATAAGCAAAGAGGTATTTCACTTCCTTGTGGTATACTGTTTTGTGGTGTGGCACCATTTAAAACCAGGTTTCCATTCTGTATGTTCTGCTCATACTACATAAAAAATGGGCTTTGCTTAAAAACAGAATTTGTGTATGTTTTTCCTCCAGTTTTGCCATTTATGAAAGCAAGAGGAGCATGTCGGAATCTCTTTTCATGAAACATATAGTATTTGGTCAATGAGTGCGTGGTGCAGAAGTTAGTGACAGCAGTGTGCTGATAACTGCCTCTGCTAACCACTTACAGCGTTAGCACTAGACAGATACCTTATCCTTAGGCCTTCTTCCATAGAATTCTAGGCTGTTAGGAATATTTTGGCACTGTTCTTGGGGCAGAAAAAGAACAGATGTAAATGGAAAGCAGGTAGCACTGGCCCTGGGATTTCACCAAAACATGAAAATGTTCAATCATTTTAATATAATGGACATGTCAGGAGCAGCAAGGCTTTACATTTGATGCTTAACAAGTAAATATCTTTGTCTGACATATTGCCTAACTCAGAGGGCAGCACACTGTGCTTGGCACCAAATTGCGTGGCAAAAATAATTCAGACCATTTTGGACTATGGAAAGTCAATAGAGCAGTAGTAGCCTCCTCGCTGCAACCTGGTCTGAGGAGGTTATTGCAATCTGGAATAGCATTTATCTCTCAGGTGTGCATTATGTCATCCATGTCCTGCCTGACATAGGTAGCACCATGTGAAATGGGACTGCCACACTGCTGTCCCTCCAGTTTCAAAAGGGGTCTTCTTTTCTTCTCTAGAGACCAGAAACATTGGCTTTATTCTGTTTGCATTTAAATCACTGTATATACAGAATGAACAGACATTTGTTTGCCATGCTCTTTGCTAAAAAAGTGCTACAATTTTTGTACCATGAACCATTCTAATTTTTAAATGTTGTTACCAGCATATTTCATGTTTTCTGACATGTTGAGTTTTTCTGCAAATAATAAAGAGCTCTGTTGATTTTTACATTTCTTTCTAAACACCTGTATGGGCTTCATCCAGTGCATGTTATGGAAGTTTTAATTTATTTTTCTTTTTACTAATCTGGAAAGGAAAGCTTTTTTCATGTTTTCTTTTTCATTCAAAAATGTGCAGGTTTAGGAAACAAAGAACTGTCTTTTTTTTAACATTGTGCTGATATTGTAACACAGCAAGATCATTTGTTATTTTCATTATGATTTTCTATCATTAAAGTACCTTCATGAAAGGAGTGAGCTGCATATATAGAGACTGATGTAGCAAAAAAGTGTCTTCCTGTTGAAAACCAATAGCAAAACCAAATTACATGCATAGGAAATGTCCTGGAACACATTGCCCAGGGATTTCCACTACTTAGAGAAATGGGATTAAACCTGCTTCAAGGGACTCTGACTCCCAGATAAACTCTGGGTTCTTTGATGTCATAGGAATGCCAAGGTAGGAGGTCTTTCTAAAAGATCAAATAAAACCCAGTTGAACTGTGAACTGTGAGTGAGCAAAGAAGTTTTTAGATGCACTTCTAACCTACTTCTAACTTTTGCCGTGTGCATATAGTAGGGTTCAGAAACAATCTGTTGTAAATTCTTCAGCCAATTAGCTGAGTGAATTACCACCGTTTATAATGCGCAGAACGTGGAGGCTCTCTTGCCGTTGTGCCGAGTTGGATTGTTAATAACAGGAAGCTAGCACTTCTCAGTACAGTGGATCAGCTACATGTGAAAATAAATGTAAAAAACCTGGAGGGGAATGGCAGCAGACTGAGATTAGTCTTTATTTAATTTAGCATTTGGGGGTCCAACACACAAATGAGTGTTTTAGTAGGCTTCATGGTGGAAGTTGCTGTCATTTGTAAAATATTCTGGCCAATTAGCTAATAGTGTGCTTGGATTTCTCCTGTTTTGATACAGTAATACTAAGTACATTGTGAAGCCCAATTATACAAATCATCCCCATATGCCATACCAGTCTTTCTTTATGAACTGTGTTTATAAATCCTGTGTGAGGAAATGTGTACTTCAGCAATTTAGACCATGTGTAAAAACATAGCCAATAGGATTGTCAAGAAAACAAGTTCCAGCATAGGAAATCCTAATGTGTTCCGCTAAAATAACATGAGTGTGTTGTGTGAGTTTTCTGATTAAATGCTTATTACTTTATAGTGCTTAACCTGCACAGGTCTTTCCGTTTCCCTTTTTAGTCTTTCTTTTCTATTTTTTTTTTCTTTTTTTTTGTAGGATCCGAATTTGGAGTTTTTGAGGAAATTTGGAATTGGGCTAGTCTCAGGAACAATAGCCTCAATTATTAACATTCCTTTTGATGTTGCAAAAAGTAGGATTCAAGGACCACAGCCAGTTCCTGGAGAGATCAAGTACAGAACCTGTTTTAAAACTATGGCAACAGTCTATAAAGAGGAAGGGTAAAAAATTCTTATTTTAATAAATGTCCAGACCTCTGTTTTAGTTCATATGGGCCCATAAAACCACGTTGTTATATTTCAGATTTGACAAGCCCCATTAAGCCACCCTGAACTGACTTATCAAAAGAGCCCAAAGTAGCATTTTGAAAATTTATTTTAGAATTACAAGGAGATATCTTCCTACATGTGAACGTTTACAAGGGACTTACAATATGATTATTGGGTTGTCAAAATTTATGTTCCTCAAGTAAATGCTTCATATATCTCATGTGTAATTTTTTCAACTCTTCATTTTGTAAAAGAAAAATATGAACAGAAAACAGAATATTTCTCAATCTAATTATAATTATATAGGCCTCCGTACCTTTAAAATTAATTCTTAAGTAATTAAACTAGGACAGATCCTTGTGGTAATAATGTTTCCAAGTTTTAAAAATATTTCTCAAGTGGTGACTGAGTTGTAGCTTTGATATTCAATTATATCAGTCATTTTGTCCCTGTATGCAGCTGTTGTTAACAGACTTGTCTTGAAAGTAAACCCATCTCACTGATTAAAGTCATATTTCTGATTGGCTAGACTCACAACATTGCTTTTGTGACTGAACATTGATTAACTTTTTCTCTTCATCTGATCTGCCTCTGTAAAATGTTAAAATCCAGATACAGCATGCTATTGAACATGTGCAATTTCAAATAATTGCCTCTAAGTGCTCTGCCAGCATTTTAACAAACATATGCTACAATTCCGTTCTTCTTTTAGAGCAAGAATATTGTTTGAAATGTTTTGTTTGTTATTCTTCTGCTACAGATTTCTGGCTCTGTACAAAGGCTTGCTTCCCAAGATCATGAGGCTTGGTCCAGGTAATTTTCCTTCTGTCATTTCTGTTTTGCTTTTGTTCTTGCTTTCTCTTCCCATTTTTCAGTTTCTTGAGAAAGTATAGTAAATGTCAGTCAAATAAATGAATCAAAATATCTCACTTTGAATGATTTCTTTTTAAAATATCATCATCTAATAGTATCACAGATGGATTTGGCTATATGTGTCTTAAAAGAAAATTTATACAGATACATCAGAGAATTGCAGATCCAAGTAAGTGCTGGTTTGTACAATTGCTTTATTTATGAACAAATCAAAGTACATCAATGCAAATGACAAACTGTAAAACTTTTGGAAGTTTCTTAAAGCTTTCTATTCCTTCTAATGCGATCTTTTGAGGTCACTAGGACTATTGCATACCTATGTGAAGTCATCCTAAAATGCAGGTTAGAGTCTCTCCATAAAATGCACTCAACTAGTCAAAGGACAGCCCCAGCATATCAAATTCCAGTAGCTTTCTTCTCCTGTGCTCTATGGGGCCAGACACTAAAAAGCTGATAGCAGAGCTGAAATGAGACTTGTATGGCCCTGGAAAACTAAGAGGACAAGAATATCTTAAAACTGGGGTTGTTGTTTGACCCCTTCTCACTAATTGTTACTCCAAATGTGGGAGCACAGTGGTTGAGAGCTGTATCTTCTTTGACTTTTAGACTTTTTTCCTCTGACTGGTTTTGATTAATCATGAAAGCAAAGCACTGGGCCCTCAGACTTTGCCAGCCTTGCATCAAAAAGAGCAGAAGCCCCAATCTGAACAGTATCCCATTCCCAGAAATTGTATTTCCAGTTGTTCAAGCTGGCTGTTTAACACACAAGAATACACATGTGTAAAAGCAAGTAGGTACAGAGCCTGTTTTGCAGTATAAAGGAGGCATTAGGTTTGTCTGTAAATGTTTGCATATCCAATCCATCTGGCTGAGTGCTAGACCATGCCTGGTCATTGTGCAGGGGGAGGAAGAAGGTAAGGTGGGGAGGGGAAACAAGGAGCTCTAGAGCTAAAAGCCTTTTCCCTCACACTCCAAAGATACTAGATTACATACAGGACAAAGAGAAGGCACTGTTTAGCTTTCCCAGTACTTCTTAGCACAGCAGGTTTGGAATGAAATTTTTCATCTTACAAATGGCTATGCATTCTGGCCCAGATCCAGAAAGTCAGTTAAATGTAAACTTCATTTTAAATACTATTTTAGTTCAATTGACTAACTAATACATAGGTTTGACTTTCTGTTGATACAATAATACAATCTTTATTGTGACTGGAAAGGTAATTCCTTCTTTCAACATGTGTTTACAGGAAAAGAGATAAACAAACAGATCACGCAGTATGAGATTTGGAATCAGCCTTGATTTGAGTTCAGATCACATCTTAGACATTGTGTCTATGATTTGTTTGTTGGTCAAAGCCTTTTGCAAACTTCTGCTCTGTCTAGCTGGCTTGAGTTCTGTTCATAGAGGATTTCAAAGCTGCTGATGGTTCCTTAGGATAAATGACATGGAGCAGCTCATGTGGTAGTTCTGTGTGCCTGTTTGTCTGAGCTTGTCCCTAGAAAGACGAGCCCAGTTCAGCACAAGACTTGTTTGCTACATGTGCCACTCCAAGCCACCAAGTGAGCCAACAGGCAAAGGAAAGAAAATATTTATGCTCCAGTTCTGGCATCCACAAGTAATACATTTTTACTCGTGCAGCCTGGTTCTCCTTATCCGTGTTCTCCAACTAGAAGCTATGTGTTTAGTTATATATACACCTTCTGAAATGTTCCCTTTTTTATCTCATACAGTAATTACAGCCCAATTACAGTCTGGCTTCACTAACAGTAAAGATATTTTATGACTTTCAAGCTAGGATTTTATACTGTTATCAATTTTAGCAAATAATGTAATTTCATTAGATCAAAACTTTGCCTGTGGATTTGTAGCCAGGAAAGATTATACTCATTTCAATACTGTGATTTTCTGCTTTAGACATGGTAAACCAACAGGTGAAAACCTTTCTTGATTCTTACCTGGAAGCATTTTCATTGTCCTGGTGATGAATTTTTGTCATTCCACCAGTCAAATTGCTCTTTCAGGGCCAAATCTAACTAAACAAGCACACAAATATAGACATATTCAGATTAAAGTTTCACTTGTAGAACAAAGAAAAATATTAATCTTGATAAAGTGTTAGGAAAAATCACACTGAGGGTGAATTTGATTTACTAGACAAGGTATTTACATCAACTTTATGATCTAATATTAAGTAAAATTGGTATGGTTTATGAATTGGTGAGTTTTTAGTGAACTAGGGAATGAGTAGAATTATCCATTTTGCAAATAAGGCTTTCCCATATCCTGGTTTATATTCTATAGAATTTTGGAAATACTGGATTTTCTTTGTAGTAAAATAATGTCTTTGTAGTAAAATAATGTCTTTTCTTCCAGGTGGTGCGGTGATGCTTTTGGTTTACGAATATGTTTATGTATGGCTTCAGGACACAGTTAACAAGTAGCATTCTGGAAAATGTACTCTTTAAAATTATATGCATTCTAAAATACACTATAATAAAGTAAAAGTGATTCTTATCCTTTATAGTGTTGAATACCCTCAGATTGCACTGATGTTAATACAGGTCAAAACAAATATGGTCTTTAGGTCCTGATCCAAGAAAACATTTAAGCACGTGTTTTTCTGTAAGTGCGTAATTAAATAGCACTTGACATTTGTAATTGTTTTGCTGGACCAAGAGAAAATATACAGGAGACATAGGAACCAGTTACTTTTTAAAGGACAAACTGAAATTTCTTGACATGGAATCATCCTGTGTAGTCATACACTTTTTAGAAAGTTTCAGCTGAAGTGGCAAGATAAAAACTTCCAGGGCATTATCAAGAAAAAACTGAATAATCACTGGGGGCCAGATTCTAAGCTATTGTAAACTGACAGCTCCATTGACTCCACGTTAAGAAAATGACCCATACTCTGCAATGCTTGAGTCAGTCTTGGGTCCAGTTTCAATTCAGCCCAGTATGATTTCAGCATTCATAGAAGAGCTTTTCAGGTTCTTGGGAGTTTGGATAGAAAAGGACAGTACAAGTAGCCACAACCTTAAAAACATGCATACTGTTCAATGTCCTAACTGTTCTGAGCCATATATATAATATAAATCTCATTCAGATCACAGAAGATACTGAAAATAATTAGTCTGCATCAAGTTACATAAAAATGCGAAGCAACATGGGATTCATAGAAGTGAGTAAATAAATTAACAGAAAAAAGTAATTTTAGGCATATGGGATTTTGCTGCAAATTTTTTATCCACAGTGATATACTATTCCCAAAAGAGCTGTCCTGTGATAAAAATGCTCAGTACACCCTGACTGCTCCTTTAGCCTCTCATTTTCACTGTGGAACAGTGAAACAAGGTTATGATAGCACATATGCAGTTGTAATTAGCTAGCCATGCACCTCAAAGAAATGCACCTTTCTATAGATAAAAAATCTTGCTCTGAAGCTAAAATTTTTGCTTTTCCCAGTGACTGTAAATATAAATAATATTTCAGGGATATACTCGTGTTCTTACTAGCCATGCTAACTCTCTGTAAAATATAGCAAATTCTGCTGTGCTGACTGAAGACATAGTTTCTGTTCATGCAGTGGTGCCAGTCTACATTTTCTTTTTAAAAACTCTTTAAATAATTTAAAATCACACCTTATTCTGTTATAAGATTGTCTCCATTATCTAACTTGGTTTGTTGTCAAATGAGTGCATATTTTGCAAATGCTGGAAGTTTCAGTATCTCCCCATACTATGTTCACAGCAACAAAAAGCTAAAAATAGAAATGTGTTTTCAATGCTTTCAAGGATGCCTGTATTGACATGCTCAATAAACTTCTCTTTTGACTGAATTTGACAACAGTGGCTTTTCATACCTGTGCTATTTCATCGATAAAATCAATAAAATTAGCTCTGTTAAAGTTTATGGTTTTAAGGCAAGTTTTCCTAGTTGTTGCATTTTATTATCAGTACTGGGCCAAAGAGAAGACACAAGTAAGATAATTTCAAAAACTAAAGCAAAATGCTTTATAATTTGTCTTTTATTAATTTAGACCATTCAAAATATAAAAATAAAATGCTTTAAACATACTGTATATACATATATAGCCTTCGGTTTTACATCCTTTCCAACATTATATTTTTCAGTTAATAGCTCAGCCTGATCTTCGATAAAAGAAGATTTTGAAAACAGATAACAGCATGATATGGAAAAACAAACCTATGAACGTGCCAGCCCAATCCTCCATTACTCCTGGTGAAATATGGGCTGAAATTCAGTTTTACACCAAAGATCTCCTGAACTGGGACCATGCAAACACAGTTTGGCTGAAGAGAGTATTACTAGGCTTCACTGATTCCTTTGGAAACATTTAACACTCTGGGAATGAAGTGTAGACTTTTCAGATTAAAAACTTTAATTCTGCACCCACATATACTGCATATTTCCCAAATGCATTCATTCCCCTCAGTGGATTCACTCCAGATTTTTACCTTTGTACATGACAGCAGCAGTTAACCCTTATTTATTAATTTTTAGAAAGCAATTCCCTTTTTTTCTTTAAATTAATGTAAAATGGTTTAAAGTTGTGTGGTTAGTAAGCTGACATGTTGCGGTTTTCAGTTTACCCATGGGTCTAAGCAGTGAAACAGTCCTTGGACAAAGGAGTATTGTATATCATAGGTTTACATTTGAAAAAAAATTGTGAAAATTCACAGCAAAAAAATCCATCACAGGCAGTTCACCAAGAGCCAGGATCAGACACTTTTGCTCACTCTGAGCCACACTTTCTGCACTCAGCCCCGCTGACTTCCCATTCAGGGTAAAGGATCATGTACAGCAGGCAGATGCACGGAGAGCTGTACCTAAACAAACACAAAACAAAAATGGTTTATGATGGTGTATCCCATGTGAGGAATAATTAGCATAATGTCCTGTCCTTGCTTTGTAAATTATCCTGATTTACCTGAAGAGAAGATAATGCAAGTAACTCAAAGCTAAGTAACTCAAAGCTCAAGCTAAGGATGTGTCTCTCTGTCTCCCAAAACACACTAATTCCTCATTGGAATTTCAGGAAACTTTTAACACAGGCACACTTTGTTACAGGTTTGTGAAGTCTTGAAACTCAAAAAAGCTGTACTTTGAAAGGTTTCTCTACTTTTTTTTTTTTTTTTCCTTTTCCCTTTGGTGTCCCTTGTTTGAGTTCTATGGAAAACAATAGGTAGACTTACTCAATAATTCTATAATCCAGTAGAACAACTAAGTTGAAAGCTAAAATCGTCTTGCCAACTTAATAACTTATCTACTTATGATCGTTTTCTTATATTTTTTTCCCATTTTATCCTTAGTGAAGAGCTTGTCTAGAATTAAACTCTTTTTCATGATGTTAAGGCTCATCTTATTTCACCTATAACAGCATAAAGGCAGAGTAACATCCCTTATATGTCACTAACAGAGTGGAAATGCACTCGTGTGCACTTTACCTTTTGTATCTTCAAAGAAACATTATTGAAAAAGTGTTCTACTGAATAGCAAGTGTTTCAGCATCTCATTAAAGCTAAACAGCTGTTGAATGCCTTTGAGGCTGAAGAACATGAATCACATCTGAGATTAGATCTTTCTTTCTTTGGGGCCAAAATACAATACTTGTGTTCTTTATAGAAGTGCAGTTTTGTTAACTATTTCTTAGTGCAAGAAGCAAAGGTGGCAGCAGCCACCAGCTGAGTCCATCTATATTTCAGCAGACATACTGCACATGACATAAGTACTGATTACTTAGATTGTTATGAAAATTTACCCACAGCTGTCTTGGTGATGAAAGCTGTAAATCCACAAAGAGACAACTATATTTTAAGAGGGGACAGTATTTTACTTTCCCACTGAATTTATGTTTAATATAGGATGTAGATATAACAATATATGAAGAATGATATTTTGTCCTTTGCTTTAACTATCTCTATGGTAATTTAAGTTACTGCAAAACATTTATGAAAATACACAATATGTTAATAGTCTATGAAGGATATGAAATGTCACACCAGGCTTTTTTTTCCACATTCATATTCTGAACATACCTACAGCATGGGGAAAGCATAATAATAGTCAGAACTTTATTATTGCCCAAGGAAAACAGGTAAATTTTCAAAGATCAGAATATTAGGTGTCTTGGGATTAAAGTTTAAAGCAAAATATCTGGCATGGAGTACTTGCCACTGCATACAGAAATGTAGAAAGGAAATTTGCTAATATTAAATAATATCTCTGTTTGTAGCACCACCACCAATATACCTATAAGGGAAAAAAAATGCTTCAGAACAACAATGTAAACTTTAACAAGAGCCATACTTTACATTCATTAAAGCAGAAATTAAAGACAACTTCCTCTTTAAAAAATTACAACATAAATCTTAGGGCTGGACACAAGTGAGCTGGGAATGATGGTACAATTCTGTTTCTCAGTGGGGTTGTCAACTGACATGGCTTTGTAAGCATCTCTGCACAGGTTGCACACTAACAGCATTTTCCTCTACAGTTTCCAGTTTTGTTCAGATATTTTCCACCCATTTCTGTTTGTACATTTCATATGAATGTGGTGTTTCAGGAATCTGGGAAGCTGGGTGTAACTGTCGAGAGTTACTTAGTTGGATTTCTGCCTTTGACTCTTCTGCCAGAGATAACTATTTCATGAAATGTTGAAGCCTCCACAGTAGGCACAAAAACATGACAAAAAAACCCATACCTAAATCTCATCACCTGAGGCTATCACCCCACCATGCAAAGACATAGGAAATAACTAGAAATCATCTTTTTAACTTAAAAAAAATAATGTAAGAAATGTACTGGAAGGTGAAAACAAATGGTGTCAAAAGCCTCTATTTACAAATGGATAAAATCACAGATATCTTACTATTGCCTGATGATGGCGACATGCCAGAAGAATCTGAAAGCCACCTATTGCCTTCATTCTATATTTGATTACCAAAACCCAATCAAACAACAAAAAAGGACCTCTTAATTACGGTGGATTATATAATCTCATTGATGAAAGGGTTGTTCTCTAGGCAATTGGCAAACACTTCCCATTCAGCCACCTTTGCTGATTCAAGGCATAGCAGAATTTTCTGTGGTGATTTTTCTTTATTGATTTTTGTACAAATCTTAGTAACAATTGCACATTTAGAAAGTTTGTGATGATTAAGAATAAATATGTGTGGTTTGACCGGGAGAGAGTGGAACAAGGCTCCACGAGCCCTTTGAGGGACACAAAGTCTTTAAGACCGCAACACCACACTTCCCTCAGTTTCTGATGTTGTGTTCAGCTCTTTCAGTCCCAAAAGCCTTACGGGAGACAAGTCACGAGGAGAAATGCCAAGTGTCGCCAGCGTGAGGAGAGCAGTCCGTGAGCCAGGCTCAGGGGACGAGGAGCCAGCGAGCTCATGGCGCTCCTGGACCAGTTCCTGCATCAGAGAGCAGAGGCTGTGACGGAGTGGCTGCCCTCCCTGGCTGTCTGCATGCCCTTGAAGGCCAGCGAGGCAGGGATGTCACAGCTGTGAGGGGACAGCGGGGTGCCCCCAGCGTGCTGCCAGCCGTGGCTCGCCATGTAGCTGGATGGAGTGGCACTGTACGTCATGTAAGGTGACACTTGGGCTGGCGTGGCGTAGGGAGGCATGGCCGGTGCTGACACGAAACTGCTGACGGCTGGGAGGCCATTGGGTGCCTGAAAGGAGAGGGAAGGGAAAAGCATTTCTAAGAGATAAGTCACATTGGATCTGGAATAAAATAAGCTGCTTTCAGATGCTGCTGGGGCTTTGTACCAAAACTAGATCCAGCAGGGACACCAAGAGAGAAAGCCATAACCATTCCCCTGAATTTCAGGGTCTCAGTGGCCCCTTCTGCTTTCCTTTTAAGACCAGTTACCCCACTGTGATCAGTGCTTCACACCTCTCCCAGCAACCTGTCCCAGACAGGGACCAGCAGCAGATGTTCAGGGAACACACACCAAGAGCAGGGCAGGAACTGCTGAGCCCCCACACGCCTGCCTGCCTTCCTGCAAGCAACAGCTCACGGACTCCTAAAAGCCCATGGTTGCATCTGATCATTACACCGGAGAGCTACTGAAGGGATATGCAATGAGTTTCTCCCTTCTGTCTCACTGAGCACCTTAATTCACTTGGCAGTGACTTCCACAGGTTGGAGGAGATGGACTGCAACATTTATCCATCTTTCCCAGATTTTGCACATGGTGTTGGTCACTGGGGCAAGGCCTGCTGGGCAGTGCTGTGGCAGCCTAAGCTGAGTGTGCAGTGACCACAGCCATGCCAGCAGCAGGAGAGACAGACTCATCCCTGTGCCTCTCCTCTCCTCACCCCGAAGGAGGGTGGGCTCAGCTCTGAGCTGCCATGGGAAGGTGTGACACAAATCTGAAAGCAGCACTCCCCAGAGTGAAGAGGTAACAGCAGCTGGGGGAGGTGGGAACACCTTAAACTCTTTGGTAACTGTTCAGAGCATGAGTCAGAACTATAGTAGTAGCATTATTGATGGTGTCTTTTAAAAATCTGTTTTCTAGATACTTGGGATAAAATACTTGCAAATGTTGTTTGCTCCTAACTTCTCCTGGTTTCAAAAGGGCTTCTGTGCACAAAACAATTGCAGGGCTGGGTCCTTCCCTGCAAGCTATTTTCCTAGATCCTTCTGTAGGCTGGGGAGAAGGGTTTCTATTTAAACAGAGAAGGGAGAGTCCTTCAGTCAGCCATGGTATGATTTCACAATTAATGACTCCTTATTTAACTAAAAAGTGTTTGGTGGTTTGTTTCACACCCATAAATGTTTCTTCAGTGCAACAGGTACAAACCGAGATCATTTATCTTGCTTAAGTTTCAATTCGTGTGGTGTTTGTTTTAGGATTTGGAGTGGCATCTTTTCTGAAAAATGTTTCCTATCTGGATATGAAAGAAGAATATTGATTCAGTAAATCCTGTAGCATCATCACATGGCACAACTGGACCCAACCTGAACAGTGCAAAGTTAAGAAATTAAACAGACTTTTGTTTCTGCTAAAACTTCACATGATGTTAATATTGTTCAATTTCTGCCTGGATTGCATCTGCCTGAATTTTCAATATTCGCCTTCATAAAGGACACTGGCCTGTTTTCAGGCTCGTGAGTTTCCTATCCATGTAGTTCACAGTTCCAATGTCTACACTATCTTCTCATTGCCATTTGGGAAACAAATGTAATTCAGTAATTCTGCTGGATTCCATCCATATCAACCTATACAGCAATCTAAAGCAGCAGGAGACAGCAATGGGATCCCAGTCACGAGCTTCCAATCGGAATATTAATTAGTACAAAACATACAGCTGCGGCAGCAACATAATTGTAATTCCAAATCCATAAATACTTTGTTGAAGCTGAACTTGCCTTATTCTTTTGAAAACCCAAATATGTGATCTGACCAATAACTCCAATTACATGCCCCATACTGTGACTCAGAATTACACTTTAGCTTCAGCTTTAAGTATCAGTGTTTGTAACAGTACTAATTAATACAAACCTGCAAGTAATTGCATTGCAAAGCAGTACAATTCTTGAATCACATGGAAAGTTTTTTCATTGATTTTACTGGAAAGTAAAAATCATGAACTGCCCTAGAAAGCTGCTCTTCCGATGTGCAAACATGAAACAAGAATGAGCACCTCTACGTTTTTTGCAACAAGCACCAACAAAACGTTTTGCACAGGGGCAGTAGAGCCATTAAAGCCAGGTTGTAACACTGGAACATCAAGAGTGTTCCAACCCAAACATGTTCTGTACAGAGAAGTACAGAAACCCTGAAGGGGAGGGAGCTGGAAGGAGGAAATACATGGGACAAGTCCCTGAAATCTCGTAGCCATTGAGACGGTGCAAACCTTCAGCCTCTACACTACAAGAGAGGTTTTTTGGACTCTGAATCCACCCTGTTCCTCAGGTTTTCCCACTCCCAAAGCGCATGTCCCGGCCTCCTGCAGCTCCTACAGACGAGGCTGCCAGGGGCTCCTCAGCAGCCATAAGCAGATGACTTTGCATGATCTGAGGCAAATCTGAGCTCCTGAACAGTTCACATTAATGCAGATATTGTTGATAAATATTTTATCAACAGGATTGTTGATCAATATTTGATCCAATCACACAAATGTTCTGTGCCCTTATGGGACAAAGTAAAATGAAAGTCTGAGCTATAATTAATGGATAAGCTCAAGTTTCCTATTGAATTGTACTGTAGGTGCCACTTGGGTTGTTGATAAAACAGATGGGAATTGACTAAAAATTCACTAGTTTTTGTAAAAGCTTGATTTCAAAGAATACCTGTACTGATTTATAACAGCCAGAACAACCCTTTCACACACACACACACACACACACACACACACAAAANNNNAAACAAAAAAAAAAAAAAAAAAAACCCAAACACTCTTATTCAAATTACAGCTGTGAAAACTGTTGTTTTTACAGTGTCTGTTCTGAATGTGAGAAGGATCTTGCCCCAGCTACTAAGGGCAGGACATGGAGGCAGTTGTGTAGGGGCCACCAGCTGCAACCTGTCAGAGGCCACCAATGCTGTCTGTCATCACTGCCTCGCTGAGTTGGTGAATCGTTTTTATTTTTGTTGCACTGCTACAAAGCTTTACCACTCAAAACCATGATTCTGTGGATGCCAGATGCCCTCAGCCAAGCAGGCAACACTGGGATGGGTAGGAACTGGCCCAGCGCAGAGTGCAATTCTGCCTCAGGGGAGGTTTGAGCCATACCCACAAAGCTGTCAGAGGCTTCCTCTGACCTGAATTAAAAGGTGAGGGGATAGAGAAAATCTCACTTTATGTGATTTATAATTATGCTACTAAAAATAAAAAATAAAAAGGAAAGAAAATGAAAAATCCCTGATTTTCATCTCTGACTTTCATCTGTGAAAGACTTGACCTAATAGTCTTGACACGAGAGTTTTTACTTCCAAACAGCTTTAGATACAAAGTGTAGGTTATCAGAAGGGTTGAATCTTGTCTGTCAATCTGGCACTTTTTACAAACATGACATTCACTTAAAATAAATGGAGGGGATTAAGTTCCATGACCTGTATATACTGGATGAATAATTCATCCTGCAGTATTTCAATCAGAGGAAATGAACACCAAAATCTAAACATTCATAATTAGGAGTGCAAGAACCCCACGGTGTTTGTGAATTTTTAAAAACCTAAGAATTTGTTTTAAGTGCAGAGGTTCTTGAACCTGGTTTTTAAGTTTTATAAATATTTTTTTTCTTAATTTAAACCATCATTTTTCAAGGGAAATCTAATTTTTTTAAGCAAACAAACAAACATGTAGTTCTAGCTGAACAAGAACCTCTGCTATCTAATAGATAAAGGTTCCTGTTTGAAAATGCCTACTTTCTGGCTTCTACAAAGATCAGAGAGAAACTTTTGCTCTGAATTGCTGTTTCTATCAATGTTTTGAGACAACTGATGGAATAAGTATTTCCAAATTTTACAGCTGTGTTTGCAACCTAGAACACAAGATCTCCCACCGTTTCACAAATTCATTTAAACATATTCTTGCAAAGATACCAGTGAACAAGAGTAGTTGGGTCAGGCTCACAAGATGGGTCTAGTGCCTTTCTGCCAAGTTGCTGCTCATAGCTGCCAGTGACAGTAAAAAGAATATAAAATTCTATCAGGTGAGAAATCAAAGCCAGGGTGGACATAAAGCTTTGCTTCAGGTCACGGAAAATGGTACTGCTGAAACAAGCAGACTGCACATATTTTCACCAGTAAAGGGTCGGTTGAGTAGTTTTAACAGATGGAATATTTAGTTTTAGTCACTTTAGACACAATACTATCTAGAGACAACTTTTTTGTCATTGTTTTCAGTCTGTGATTTGCAACACAGAGGGAGTGGGTGGATGAAAAGCAAGTCTAGAACCAAGCTCATGTGGGAATGTCTTTGGAATAAGTAATTTCCATTAGCTACTTGGACTCCTAAAAGTCAGAACAGTTCCTTGCCAAACCAGAGGTAAAGACCTCACACACCCTGATACCTGTTTTGAAGGTGTGTGGTAGAGCTTCAGCTCTCCTTCGCAGTAAGAAGACACAAGGGTATGAGCTTTCTGGACAAACTTCCCAATCAATCCATGTCAGACAAACTACCTGACTTTGTTTTTTTAATGCCTTGGTCACAGAAGAACCAGAGGAACACGCAAGCTAGATTTCTCTTTCAGTCCTCATGGTATAAATTCAAATTATATATTGTAGTGAATTGATTTTTTTTTTCATTCCCTTCCCTACTTTTCCTTCTCTGACTTTTGCTTGCTAGGTATGTGTTCTCTCAGTATCAAAATTAGACCATCTCCTATGTTTCCTTCCCATGTGGCTTCTAAATGTTTCAGAAAATGACCCAGAATTGTAACATTCAAAATCACAGACCTGTATTTATGTTAGCTACAGTTAGTGGCAACAATGCAAAGGATCTCATTTCAGGTTTATGTGAATACAAATGAATGTAAATTTGATGCCACAGATGGATGCCACCTCAATTTTGTTGTCTAACTCTAAAGTGAGCGTCCAAAAGAATATAAATTATTCTTCTTATTGTAAAGTTATTATTTACAATTATTTAAATGACTTGTCCATTGTAATATAATTGCTACAGTATTTAATTAAATAGCTCACATATTGCATAGACTAAGAATCCAGGCTTTCTAGAAGTATTCTAAATTACTATTAAATAAAAAGTGTTTCTGGAGAAACAGCATAGACTTCAAGTTGGAGTTACCTAATTCACCAGCCCTAATGAGCCTGGGCAGTGACTCAGCCCAAAGTCCCTGCTGCAGTCATCAGAAGCTCGGTCTGTGTCACGGCTTAAGGGACACACCTCTGGTGAATAAGGTCGCTGTTTCTGTTTGTATCTCTCAGTCTAGCACTGGCTTGGATGGAATGAATCCTTCCTGCCCTCGGATCAGCGAGCTCAGAGCACTGTCTCGGTCCCGCAGCGCAGCCTTTCCCCGGGAGCAAAGCACAGCGATGCGGAGGTGCCGCAGCCGCCCAGCGCCCAGCGCTGCTGGCGGTGGCTGTCCCTGCGGGGACGAGCGCAGCTCCGCGCACACAGACACCCTCTCGCTGCTGGTTTTCAACATGAAAACCTTCCGACGTTTTCTGGAAATGATGGATCTTTTCTGAATGTCCTGAAAACACAGTCACGAAGTAGCTATGGCAGAAGTCATTTTTTTCCACAGCAAGAGGAAAGCGTGGCAGGGAGCAAAATATCTAGTCCTTCAATCAGAAGAGCAAATTAGCATAACAACCCAGAGGATATCACACGTTTTTAGTGAAATGCACATAATCAGTCAAAAAGATTATGACAACAAGACTAGGAGCAATCAAACACAAACTGAAAACATGAAGGAAGCAAACATGCTAAATCTCCTGTCTTAATTGGAGGTTAAATATGATTTATAAATCAAGCCAACATATGGGATCCCAAGGGAAGAGTAAACAAATTTTCCAAGTAAAACAGCAGCAGCAGGCCTGTAATAGAAGTATCATTTAGCAAAATGACATTACTAAATGATCTAAGTAATAAAAATGGGGGGGTTAAAATTAATAACCTTAATTAATATTTTTGTAGAAACTGTAGTTACTAAATTAGAGCTAAATTCTGAAGCTGCAATTCAGTGCTACAGCATCAACAGGAAAAATTACATGATACCACAAAAATTCATTCAGATCGCTGTTCCACTAAAATTAATGCGCTTACACAGGTAAGTCAGAATTACCTAAAGGAAGGTTACAAAAGTGAGTACTCAGTAAATTTCCCCAGTTTATGACAACAGTTTTTATTTAAAATATTTTTAATAAAAAATGAGATAAAATTGCTAAGGTGTATCTGAATAACCTAGCCAGAATTAACCCTGCAAATCAGGGTTTGCTTTTTATAGTGCTGGAAAAGATTCTTGCAAAAATATTTTCATATTAGACTAAATATCCACATTCTTAGATGAATTAACTTATTTTATTGAACACATTCCCGATTTGATTTTCTATTAATTTCACTGCAATCAGCAGAGAATAAATCAGACTCTGAAAAATTAGGACACTGCCATTAAATAATTTTGACATTAAAAAAATCTTAAACGGAAGAGGCAATTTTTTGTATGTAGGATATTAATTTGGTATACTATTATATAATATTTGCATTTATTTTCAAGAAAGAGTAAACAATGATAATACATTGGAATTTATAAGCTTTTAAAAATAACACATAGGCAAGGAGTTTACAGCTGCTCTATTGCTCAGTCGAACTGGCCTGATTTTCAGAAGACTGAGCTTTGAAAAAGGAAAAGAGGCCTTTCAAGAATGGAGAATTACACTATTTCTCTTTCACTGTAAGTTGTGCAAAGCAATGCTGGTATTCTACTTGAAGTCAGAATTAAAACAGATTTATTCACATACTGGAGTGCTCTAAGATTTCAAATAAAGCTACCCAATCCTATGCAGTATCTCTTAAAAAGATGCCATTTTCTTTACGACTATTTCTCCCATTATTAAATTCAATGCACAACAATGTACTGCATAAGAAAATCACACTACTTCCTTCTAAAATAAAGTTCAGTCCTTTCATAATGAGCCGATCCCATTCCCCATGTTTAACATGCTTTTTTATTAACTTAAAGTTGTTTCCTTTATTTATAGCCATCCCCAGCTGCACTGAATAACACAGGAACCAGATAATATCAATTGTGTTTTTACTATAGTTGGGACATGCTTCAAGATCGCTCTAAATTATATTTTCTTATCCAGTTTTAAATCTCAGCCTCTTCAGGGAAATAAAACCCCAGTTTTGGAAATAGTAATAGTAACTTGAATTTACA
Organism: Origma solitaria; assembly: GCA_013397895.1. NCBI lineage: Eukaryota > Metazoa > Chordata > Aves > Passeriformes > Acanthizidae > Origma > Origma solitaria. Next base: position 16,187 of record VZRL01003529.1, on the reverse strand, counting down.
CACCAATCCTTTCCTGAAGGAGCCAGGGGCATTTTATATGTTTTCTAAAGCAAACTACAGCAGAAACAAGAGCAAAAAATAATTTTAAAAAATTAAAAAGAAAAAAAAAAGAAAAAAAAACAAATTAAAAGATGGGGGAAAAAAAAAAACCCCATTCATTCCCTGACACTGAGCAATCTGCTACAAAAACAACAGAGGAAGAGAGAGGCAGAAGAAGAAGGCATGGTGGATAAAAGGCAGAGAGAGGTGGTTGTAAAACCTAAGCACATTCTGAGGGAAAAGCAGGGAGCAATGGTTTCCAGTGCTTCATCAAAAGCAGGATGAGTTTAGATGGCTTTCACAGTGAAGTGAGTTCTACCACGGCACACCAAGCACGCACTAATGTGTCCTGCTAAATGTCTCCAAATGTAGATTATAGTTCATGGTCTGCACAATCATTGAATGGTTGCTTTCCTTTCATACTCGACGTTAAGATGGATAATATAAATCAAAGTCTCTGCCTTTCTGGTGAAGATGCTGGATCTTGGGGTATGTTTTATTATTTAACAAACTTCACAACGAGGCTATGTCAAAGCGGAGTGGAAACAAATTCTGGTTGCTGTAAGCACAAAACTTGATTCTGATGACAGACACAACTTAAGTCTTCCTTAGGCAGATATACTGTGCTTATGAGGACAATAGGAAAGCACAGAAAAAAAGTCATGTCATCTAAGCAAACTTCTATGAGTAGGAATTAACAACAGATTCCCATAGTTTTAGAACAGATTTGCACAATAATTCCGCTTTGGTATTCTGGCAAAATCTGGAATTGGGCAGGGCACACATGGACACTAAACAAGGAAATACACTGGAAGGAATAAATATTTTTTCTTTTATATTCTGTTGGTTAACACCATAATGTATTATCAAAAGGTTCTATGAAAAATGCCTTCTTAATAATATATATTTAGCAATATATTGTAATTTCAATATGGTGTTATTTAAATGAAACTGAGGGAGGTGACATATGGCCACGGACACTTCAAATGGATTCTTGATGGATAGGAGCTAGGTAAATATGGGGTCAAACTGGTAAAGTCCCCTCCTTGTTCTCTTCAGGGATAGCTCGAACTACAGTCTCCTATGTCTAACAAATCTCTGATGCTGCAGAGGCAGTTACTGGGAAGCTGGTACGCTAAGGAGAGTGAAACCACAGCCCATCAATTATTGAATGCCTATGGTTATTATGACTAGGTATGTAGGCAATTCCTAAAAGCTGATAAATTGCCACAACAGACAAATTCAAACACACTATACAGTCTATATACTTGCCAATCCACTGCAAGAACCAAGACTGAACAGATCAAATCACATCTAACAGCCCTGCTTCTGGCACTCTGCTCCTTGGCTGTGACAGGCATCTCCCATCACTCCCCTTTACAGTCCCTGGTCCTGTTTGTCATGGCAGACCTCCTGGTGGGTTGGGGTTCTTTGAGCAGAACATGCTTAGAGTGCAGTTTGAGTGTCATCATACCATTCACTCACCTCTCTGACTTTCTTTATTAGTTTCATCCAGGTGGAGTGCCCTGAAGCCATGTGGGTTGGTGGACAGGGCACTGTGTTTTGGCCGTGGAAGCAGGTGGCCAGTAAGAGGCAGGTCTCACAAATGGGGTTCGAATTGGGTGCCATCCAGATCACCTGGGAAGGAATCGGGTGCATGTAGTGGGATCAGCTCATCCCCCTCACCCACAACATGCAATGACAAGGATGCCTAGACCTTGAGCAAGCCATCTTAGTGGCAATATTTTAATAGCAGGCCTGGTCTGGAGATCCTAGTGAGAGTGACACAGAATGAGGCAGTCTCCAAGCCAAGATCTGAACCCCTGCACCAGACTCTGCTAACAATGCTGCTGGGTACTATGGCAAGAAAGCAAATAAGCACCTCTCCTTCACAGCTTCACCCCCCTCCTGCCTGGGTATGACTGAGGAGCTGCAGGTCTGGGCCTTTGTCATTGATGGACTTTGCACAGACCCATTGCAGGAATCCAACTGCCTGGGTCCTGAGTTATAATATAGGATGCCAAATAAGTTAAGTTGCTAATTAATTTTTTCAGTAAATAATCTGTGTAGGAGGGCCATGTAATTGGCCACAATATTTAAGGTTACATTGTAATGTTCTCCCCAAAGAAGTTGCCCTATGTTGTGGGTTCTAAGCACTGCAGATAGTTACAGATGGATGGCCACCAAATATACAATTCATTGTTCATATACAAATGAAAGAATGATGTTTACAAATGTTTACATTACCTACATTTTCTGTGCAAATAATTGTGCAGAACTGCACCTACAATTATTTGCAATCACTGGTTCTAAAATGGAGCCTTCCTGTTATGCGCTTGCAGCACGCAGAGCTCACAGCCCCCAGTCAGAACTCAGCCAAAGGACAGGGAGGGACATCCCAGCAATGCCAGAAACTCAAGCCCCTAACAGCTGATGAAGTTAGCTGATGAAGAAGCTGAGACAGACTTGACGTAGCTGCTACTTAGAGGTTTGGCCAGTGTGTCAGAGAAAGACTTCACTCAAACCATGTTCACAAACCCCTCTGAATTAGGAGGAGTGTTTTCTGCAGCTCCAGTAGGTTTGGGATGAGGCCTCCAAACATTTCCAGGAGCGAGCTTGCTCTTAGACCCCCCAGTTACAAGCTTTTTCCCATTAATGAGTATCAGGTCCCTTTGGCAATATGCATATCTGCTTCCTGCAATGCCCACAGAAAGTCATTCTGAAATTATTTCCAAGCTATTTGCCTCTCAGCAAATCATACAGACATGTGTCAGATCTTCTGCATTCTCAAACATGTGTAAATACAGACCACAATTTTTTCAGTTTGAACATCCATGATGTTAGTCCAGCAAGTCACAAACATCAGATGTCTGAGAACTGCATTTTCAATATGATACATGTTTATTAAGTGTTTTGATTTCAAATGCAGGTTACAAATGTGTTCATATTGCAGTCATTTCAACTATTTTTCCTTAATGCAGTTGTCAGTATAAGCTGTGCAATGCAAAATAAAATACTCAGAATATTCATTCTTTGTACCAATAGCATAATTATATGTAGAAGCCCCTGAACACCACACTGAATGAGCCTGTCTGCAAGAATACTGCAAAGTAACTGTGCTCTGTATGAGATGTGTATGACCCAAAACTTCCAAGCTCTCAGAAAAATCTGCCTTCCTTTTCAGTTTCTCTGATTCACAGTTGCCCTGCTTGCAAAGCCACATGACAAATTCTTGAGTGTGATACACCAGGAAAATTATGCAATTGCTTATGTATAAATGACAACCTGGGACATCAGGTAGTTAAACCTGAATAGAAACTTGACAGTGCATCTTTGTGATTTCCTGTGGAATGTTTTGTACAGAATCACAGTCTGCCAGGCTGAGCTTTCAACTCCCAAAACCCAAATACTGAACAACATTGCAAACAAAAGCCCCAAAGACACCAGGAAATTCATAATACATAAAATGAAAAATGCTCTACATCTAGAGGTTCAGTTTCATGTTAAAATAGTGTGACTGCGTATTGCCAAGGCAAAAATGTGAAGTCTTTCTGCCTCTTTTCTGGGTAATTCCCACTGATGGATATGTGGGACAAGGGCTGAAATGTAGCCATTGTGACCAATTGGAGAGGTCAGCCTTGGCTGCTGCCTGACAAGTCTGGGATGTCAATAAGAGTTTTGCCTAAAAAAAGCCTACAGTATCCCATGTTTTAAAACAAATATTTGTTCAAAACAAACAAAGAGTCAAATAAATACATTGTAAAAGACCTTGTTCTTTGGTCTCAATTTTTTGGTCTTTCTCATTCAGAGGGACTTTCCAGGGGATTTCTTGAGAAGCAAAATATTATCTTCCATGACTGAGGCTGGGGAACAAGTCTTTTCACTTGCCTAGTAGTTTTGGAGCCATTTGGAAGCTATGGGCAGGTGAACTTTGGATGTTGGTCATGCTTAAATGTGTAGATTATATTTGTTGGAAAAAGCAGAATTACCTATCACTCACACAAAGTCCATTGTTAATGTGTTTCAGAGCACATTTCCTCTCCTCCTGTTGTAAAACTGGAAAACCTAAGTTTAATATCCACATTTGATTCCCTCCTCTTGTAGGCACCTCTGATTTTGGTAATATAGACATAAAACTGGAATATTACAAAACAATCACTTCTCTGGGGGAAATCTGATGTCTGCCTCCTTAAGACCCTTTAGAGCTTTTGTAACGAGCTTTGCCCAAAAGAGATAAGAAAATAACATTTACCCTGAAGTACAAAGACAGAGCCTATTTCACCGTAGTCCTTCTGGCATATAAATTATGTCTGCGACTGCCCCATTTTTCCACCATTCCAGGCATCCCCCTGCTAGATTCACAAATGAACCATCATTCTCTCATGTCCCCTGCTCATCTATTTGCACCCAAAACAGTACACATTACAAGAGACCATGAATCCAAGGATGTCAGAGAATTTTGTAAGTCTTTACTGTCACAGACGGTTACTCACTGTACTTCAGTAAATGGACAGTGAGTCTGTGCTATGTGCAGCAAGAATTTGGTTCAGAAACTTCACACTGCCTGGAACAAACATTTTGGCAAAAGGAATGTGACAAAAACTGAAAAAAATCACATTGTCCCATTCGTATTTAGTATGGGGTTTTTTTAACACATTCTAAATTAGCAAGGTAGTGAACTTGTGACAGACAAAGCAATTAATGTACATTTGAATTAATTCTCTGGAAAACAATTCTGAATACTACATGAATTGACTGGTCTATATGTTGGAACTTTCCTAAGCCAAATTCTCTTCACCGATATTATTAGAGGGAAGAAGATGGGAAGAACCTCCTCTACATCTTCTTTTAGAGAGCAGGATTCTGGATATTGCTTTTCTGCCCTTTTAAACTCTCTGGACAATATTTTTGATAAATTAATTCCATTTTATTAACAGTAATTTTCTCAATTTTTAAATAGTGAGTAGGTTTAAATTACATTTATCAGGTGATCTTTCAGGTTGAACAAAACTTTAAAGTAAAACTGATATTGACAGTAGAATGAAGATGAAATCATAAATATTGAAAGAGTAAAAAAGAAAAAAAGAAAATATAAAAAATCGTTTCCAAACCAGCATTGAAAATAATCCAATTTATAAAACATTGTTTCTCAATACATCTGTTGAAGTAAATGAGAGCCATCAGAGCCCATGGTTTATAGCCTATGAACAAGATCCTGTGAATATTTCAGCAGGATTGTGTGCAGAAGGCTCAGCCTGGAACCTAAGACAGTGCAGCCACAGTATAGCTGCTCTTACAGAATTGTGACAAGCTGTATCTATTATTTTTAGTAAGACTGTTAACACTTGCTTTAGTCTTTAAAGAAAAGTGTAGGAGCATTAACTGGAAATCTAACTCTAATTCTATCTGTAACCATACAATCATGGCTATACTGCCGTGCACATTATTTGTGATATGAAATGAACATAATAATAATGGGATAATTAAAAAATATAATACAAAACAAATAGGACAGCATTAAGGGTGATGTATTGTTTATAAAGCAACATATGTAATGAAGTGGCTGTTCACTTTTTGAGATCTACAATATTTCCCGCTCTGCCTAATTCACCTCTTTGCAAGCATTCCCACAGTTTGTGCTCACCACCAAACACGAGCTACGAAAGTCTCCTCTACATGGATCTAAATCCAGACACAGAACTCGGAAAATATGTCCAAAACCTCTTTCTTTGAACGGGAAAAATGCTAAACAGCGATCGTGGGTTTTCTTCGACTTGGTTCTAAGTGCAACAAATGCGTGGCCGGGAAGTCAGTGTGTCTGAGAGACCTCTGATGCATTTTGAAATGTTTCCATCACACGGAAAAAACGTTTTCAAAACCTGTGCTTTCCCAACGAGTAACAGTTGAGCTTTTTATAGCTTTTCTGCTGGCATGGGACTTGATTAGCAAGTACAAAGATTTAGACAGAGATTTATTAAGTAACAGTTATATTGTGTTGTAATTAAAACATAGGAAATTCGCCGTCTACTTAAGCGTTTAAAAATGCTTAATGTAGGAAGCAATTACACCTCATTTTCAAATTATTCCCCTGACTACAGAGCACGCTGCGGACAGAGTGTAAAACGCGGCTGTAAGGGCGGAGGCGGCGGCGGGACGTGCCCGCTGGCCCGGCTGGGACGGGGGTCGGTGGCGGCGGTTCTGGAGCGCCCGCTGGGCGGGCGGGGCGGGGGCAGCCGG
>VZRL01003528.1:16819-35802 GCA_013397895.1 Origma solitaria | reverse complement strand
CCTGGTTTTCCAGAGGGTTGTTCTCAGTGTTCCAGGGGGTTCTTCCCGGTTTTCCAGAGGGTTGTTTTCCGTTTTCCTGGGGGTTGTTCCCATATTTCCGTGGCATTCCCGGTTTTCCGCAGGGTTGTTCTCAGTTTTCCAGGGGGTTGTTCCTGGTTTTCCACGGCATTCCGGGCATTCTTCCTGGTTTTCCAGAGGGTTGTTCCTGGTTTTCCAGGGGTTGTTCCTGGTTTTCTGTGGTATTTCTGGAATTCCGGGGTTGTTCTCAGTTTTCCACGGGGTTTTTCCTTCTTTTTCAGGGGTTTGTCCCCGTTTTTCCAGGGGGTTGTTCCTGGTTTTCCAAGGAGCCATTTCTGGTTTTCCTAAGGTTGTTTCCAGTTTTCCGTGGCATTCCCAATTTTCTGGGCATTGTTTCCAGTTTTCCAAGGAGTCGTTCCCAGCTTTCCAGGGGTCATTCCCAGTTTTCCAGGGCTTGTTCCCTGTTTTCTGGGGGGGTTTTCCCAGTTTTCCAAGGTATCATTCCCGGTTTTCCAGGTTTTTTTCCCTGTTTTGGGATTGGGGCTGGAAGTTGGTCCCGAGCTGTGGGAAGGGAGGAATTCCCGGGATGGAATTCAGGGATTATCCCAGAGCGCTGGGATGGACTCGGACACTCCGGGAAAAGCTTCAGGTTCCCGGGAAAAGCCTTGGATTCCCGGGAAAAGCTTTGGATTCCCGGGAAAAGCTTTGGATGCCCAGGAAAAGCTTCGGATTCCCAGGAAAAGCTTCAAATTACTGGGAAAAGCTTCGGCCCCGAGGGCATTCCTGGATATTTATGGCTATTTATGGAATTTTATGGAATTTTATGGATATTTATGGGATATTTATGGATTTTTTTTTTTTTAATATTTATGGAATTTTCTCCTTCCTCCAAGCGTTTGCCTTCCCTTTCCCGATCCAGGAAGGATCTCTGGCTGGAACAGCTCCCATCCCACCGGGAATGCGGGAATTTTGCAATATTTGGGATTTTCCCACTTTTCCATGGTTTTTTTCCCCCTCGGAACAGGAATGAATCCCAAATTCCACCTTTTCCCTTTCCGGCAGTGTGCGGGGATTGGAAACCTACGGAAATCTGGGAGAATCTAGGGAAATCCGGGAAAATCCAGGGAAATCTACAGAAATCCAGGGAAATCTGGGGGAATCTATTGAAATCCGGGAAAATATGGGGAAATCTATGGAAATCCGCGGAAATCCGGGAAAATCCAGGGAAATCTACAGAGATCTGGGGAAATTCGAGAAAATCCAGGGAAATCCGGGAAAATCTGGGGAAATCCGGGGAAATCCAGGGACATCTGGGATCCTTTGTCTCTTCCCAGCGTTTCTGGGAAGTGCGGATAAAATGGGATGAAATTCCAGCAGGGAATTCTCTCCTTTCCACTGTGGGGATATCCAAAGGAAACGTTCCTGATGCTGAAATTTCTCCCATTTTTCCCCTCTGGAAATATCCACTGGAATTGGAGCCGGGATCCCGTTCCTGCCATCCCGGAATTCCCTGGAATCCTCCTCACGTTCCCAGAGGATTAAACTCCTTAAATTCCGGCTCCAAACCCCTTTTTCCAGTTTTGGGGGTTTTTTTCCCAACAATCCCATTGTGGAATGCTCCGAATCCCAGAAATTCCGGACCTGGAATGGTTTGAATTCCCATTCCCGAGGATTCCCCAGGGAATTCGCATTCCTGCTGTTTTTCCCATCATTCCGGGAGGCTTTCCCAGGTTTTCTGTGGATCTGGGGAAGATGTTCGGAGCCGTTCCCACATTCCTGGTCCCTTTCCCAAATCCCGCGATTTTTGTACATTAAATCCCCTTTGGAAAACAGGGAATTCCGGCGCCGTCCCGTGGCTTTAATTCCCTTTGCCGGCGGGATCGTGGGAATGGTGGGGGTTGGGATTTTTTGGGATCGGGATCTGGGAAGGGATCCTGGAATTCCCACAGGGATGGGATCAGCTGCAGCCTGCTGGGAATCCCTCGGGATCCCAAACCCCAATCCTGCTTTTTTCTGTGGGAAGAGCGACTTTTCCAGCGCCGGGATGGGAAGAGCCCCTGGAAGTTCCCGACATTCCGGGTTTTCCCGGGAGCATTCTTGGCCCCGCTCTGGGATCCCTGCGAGGCCTCAGGGCAGAAATCCAGGGAAAAACCCTTCCCTTGGGCTGGGAATTCTGGTTCTGGAGTGAGGAATTCCATGGAAAAGGAGCCTGGAGGTGTTGGGAAGAGGATGGCGGGAATGGGGTGGGATTATCCTGGGATTTGGGGCCGGTTTGGGTGGGATTTGGGAAGGAATTCCCGGCTGGGCTGCGATTCCCAGGGAAGCTGTGGATCCCTGGGAGCGCCCGAGGATGGATTGGGATCCCCCTGGGATCGTGGGATTGGATTGGGAGTGGAATGGGACTGGGATTGGAATTGGGATGGGATTGGGATTGGGATGGGATTGGGATTGGATTGGGTTTGGGATTGGGATTGGGATTGGATTTGGATTGGGATTGGGATTGGGATTGGAATGGGAATGGATTGGGATTGGGACGGGAATGGGATTGGGATTGCAATGGGATTGGAATGGGATTGGATTGGGATTGGGATTGGGATTGGGATTGGAATTGGATTGGGATGGGATTGGGATGGGATTCGATTGGGATTGGATTGGGATGGGAATGGGATGGGATTGGGATGGGAATGGGATGGGATTGGAATGGGATGGGATTGGTTTGGAATGGGAATGGGATGGGATTGGGATGGGAATGGGATGGGATTTGCGGCGCACGGATCCCAAAGCATTCCGGGATTCTGGGATGGAGGACACTGGGAATCCATGGCGAGGGATTTGGATGGAAGTCGGGGATGGCAAAGGGAAGGGAGAGCCTTGGTGGAGTGCCGAGATTGGCAGGGAAGCTCCTGGATGCCGAAATTGCTTGGCAGGGAGGAGTTGGGGTGGGGATGGATGCGATGTGGGGCTGGGAGAGCTGGGAATGGAGGGATTGCCCTGGGCAAGGGGAGAGTGCTTGGGACTGGGGAAGGGATTCCCAAATGGGAATTTGCCATGCCCAGGGAAGCTGTGGGAATGTCCCAGGATGGATTGGGATCCCCCTGGGATCGCAGGATTGGATTGGGATTTAAACTCCCGCAATTCCAGGATCCATCAGCTCCACATTCCCATGGATCCAGCAGCGCCGCGATCGGGATTAGGATGAGGACGAGGATGAGGATGAGGATAGATCAGGAAGAAGCAGCGCCGCATCCACGCCCGAATTCCCTCGGGAAGCGCCGCCGCTTCCCAAATTTTTTTCCCCCGTTCCCGGCAGCGCGAGGGTTACGGGAGGCGGAGCCCTTCCCGGGAAAAGCCCTTCTCGCTCCTCTGCCTCCATCCCGAGCTTTTCCATGGCCCCGCGGCGGCACCGGGAATTCCCGGCGGTAGGAGGATGCTGGCGGCGGGCAGCGCTGACGGGATAACGGCGGGGGCCGCCGGCACCGCGTTCCCGAATCCCAGCCCCGCATCCCGGGATCCCCGCGCCCCATCCATCCCGGCGGGAACGGGGCATCTCGGGAAGGAGCGCCGGGAAAAGCTCGGGAAGGAGGAGCGGCGAGGAGAGATCGCGACATCTCCCCGCCGTGCCGGCGCTGCGGGGAAAGCTGGGAAAGCACCTGGAAAAGGAGCCGGGAAGCGGCGGGGAAGCGGCCGGGAGGCAGCCTGGAATCCCGGCCGGGCCCGCAATTCCCGTTTTTCCTGGATCCCGGCGGCTGGAAAACCGCGGAGGAGCGGCTGGACCGCGATGCTGGGCTGAGCATCCCCGAAAATCCGGGAGCGAGCCCCGCCAGGATGCCGCGGAACCGCGCCTTCTCCGAGCCCGAATTCTCGGCCGAGTACTCCGCCGATTACTCCGCCAGCTTCCCCTCGGAGCCCGACCGCGCCGGGATCCGCCAGTCCCGGGACTCTCCGGCGCGGGGCCGCGCGGGGCCCTGCCCGTGCCTGCCGCGCTGCCGCCGCTTCTCCTTCGCCCCCGAGTCGCTGGAGAAGCTCTACCAGACCTATTTCCGCCGCCAGCGCCACGAGACGCTGCTGGTGCTGGTGGCCTTCGCCGCTCTCTTCGACTGCTACGTGCTGGGGCTGTGCGCTCCGGGATTTTCCCGGCCGGACAAGCTCCCGCTGGCGCTGGCGGCTCTGGCCGCGCTGGCCGCGCACGGATCGCTGTTCGTGCTGCTGAGGTCGCGGCTGCTCCCGGAGCGCCTGTCCCGCCGCTTCCTGCCGTGCCTGCTGTCCGCGCTGATCGTGACGCAGCTCTGGGGCTACCTCGGGCTGGAGTTCCGCGCCGTTCCCGACGCCGCGGACACCGTGGGCTGGCAGGCGTTCTTCGCCTTCTCCTTCTTCCTCACGCTGCCGCTGCGCCTGCCGCGCATCCTGCTGCTCACGGCCGCGGCCTGCGGCGTCCACACGCTCGTGCTGGGCATCGCTGCCGTGCAGAGGCGCCCGGAGCCGCTGGAGCCGGGGCTGCTGGCCAGGCAGGTGCGGGAATGCACCGGGAATTCGGTGGGAAGGGAGTGGGAATGGCGGGAAGTGATGGGGAGCGGCTGTTGAAGTTTCCATGAGTTATCCCTGAGTTTCTGTTGGCAACAGGTTATCCATGAGTTATTAGTGATCCATGGGTGATCCATGGGTGATCCATGAGTTATTAGTGAGAGATCCATGAGTTATTAGTGAGCAATCCATGGGTTATCCATGGGTGATCCATGAGTGATCCATGGGTTATCAATGATCCATCTTTGAGTTATCCGTGAGTTATCCATGGGTTATCCATGAGTTATCCATGAGTTATCAATGAGTGATCCACAGGTTATCCATGGGTTATCCATGAGTTATTAGTGAGCAACCCATGGGTTATCTATGGATTATCCATGGGTGATCCATGAGTGATCCATGGGTTATCAATGAGTGATCCATGGGTTATCCATGGGTTATCCATTGGCAATCCATGACTGATCCCTGCCACAGGTCCTGCTGCTCACAACCGCGGCCTGCAGCGTCCACACGCTCGTGCTCGGCATCGCTGCCGTGCAGAGGCGCCCGGAGCCGCTGGAGCCGGGGCTGCTGGCCAGGCAGGTGCGGGAATGCACCGGGAATTCGGTGGGAATGGCGCAGAAAAATGGGAAGTGATGGGGAGCGGCTGCTGTTGGGGTTTCCATGAGTTACCCATGAGTTACCCATGAGTTAGCCACAGGTTATCCAGGAGTTATCCGGGAGTTATCCATGAGTGATCCATGGGTTTTCTGTGGGTTATCCATGGGTTCTTCATGAGTGATCCACGGGTTATCCATTGGTTATCAATGAGTGATCCGTGGTTTTTCCGTGGGTTATCCATGGGTTATCCATTGGTTATCAATGAGTGATCTATGACTTATTCATGAGTTATCAATAGGTGGTTCATAGGTTATCCATGAGTTCTCTGTGGGTTATCAATGACTCATCTGTGAGTTATCAATGGTCTATCCATGAGCGATCCATGAGTCATCCACGGGTTATCAATGAGTGATCCATGAGTGATCCATGGGTTATCAATGAGTGATCCATGAGTGATCCATGGGTTATCCATGAGTGATCCATGAGTGATCCATGGGTTATCCATGAGTGATCCATGAGCGATCCATGGGTTATCCATGGGTTATCAATGAGCGATCCATGGGTTATCCATGGGTTATCCATGGGTTTTCCATGAGTGATCCCTGCCGCGGATCCTGCTGCTCACGGCCGCGGCCTGCGGCGTCCACACACTCGTGCTGGGCATCGCTGCCGTGCAGAGGCGCCCGGAGCCGCTGGAGCCGGGGCTGCTGGCCAGGCAGGTGCGGGAATGCACCGGGAATTCGGTGGGAATGGCGCAGAAAAATGGGAAGTGATGGGGAGCGGCTGCTGCTGAAGTTTCCAGGAGTTATCCGTGCGTTTGAGTTAGCGACAGGTTATCCATGAGTTATTAGTGAGCGATCCGTGAGTTATCCGTGGGTTATCCATGAGTGATCCATGGGTTTTCCGTGAGTTTTCCATGAGTTATCCATGAGTTATTAGTGAGTTATCCATGGGTCATCCGTGGCTTATCCATGAGTTATCAATGAGTGATCCACAGGTTATCCATGGTTATCAATGAGTTATTAGTGAGCGATCCATGGGTTATCCATGAGTGATCCATGGGTTATCCATAAGTGATCCATGAGTGAACCATGGGTTATCCATGGATTATCAATGAGTGATCCACAGATGATCAATGGGTTATCCATGAGTTATTTGTGGGTTATCTATGTGTTATCCATGGGTTATCTATGGGTTATCAATAAGTGATCTATGAGTTTTCCATGGGTGATCCATGAGTGATCCATGGGTTATCAATGCATTATCCATGAGTGATCCAGGGTTATCAATGGGTTATCAATGTAAACTGTGGAGCTTTTCCCACAGAATTTGGGGTCTGGGATCAGAGCCTTTCCTGCAGAATTTGGGGACTGGGATCAGATCTTTTCCTTCAGAATTTGGGGTTTGGGATCAGAGCGTTTCCTGCAGAATTTGGGGTTTGGGATCAGAGCTTTTCCCACAGGATTTGGGATCCAGGATCAGAGCGTTTCCCGCAGGATTTGGGGTCTGGGATTGGAGCTTTTCCTGCAGAAATTGGGATCTGGGATCTCCTCTGTTCGGGAGCTTTTCCTGCAGGATTTGGGATCCGGGATCAGAGCTTTTCCCACAGCATTTGGCACCTGGGATCAGAGCTTTTCCCGACACATTTGGGGCCTGGGATCAGAGCTTTTCCTGCAGAATTCGGAAAACTCGGAGAAATCCCAACTTTTCCGCCAGCATTCCTGGCTTTTCCTCCTTGCCTGGGGCCAATCAGGAGGCAAGGGAAAATTTTGGGTTTGGGATTTGGGGAGGGAGGGAACGGCCGGCCAGGCCTGCTCCAGGTTAATCATTGCCGGGCACAGAGACTCTGGAGCCGGAAAACCTTGGCAACGCCGCGGGAAAAGCGGAACGGCGTGTCCAGGAATGGAACGGCCGTTCCCGAGGGCACGGCTATTTTTAGGGTGAGAGGAGGAGGGAGCGGGGCCATGGAGAGGGGCTGGAATGCAAGAGGGTCCCGAAGGATCGGGATTCGGTGTGGGAGCTTTTCCCGCGGGATTTGGGGTCTGGGATCGGAGCTTTTCCTGCAGAATTTGGAGCCTGGGGTCAGAGCTTTTCCCACAGAATTTGGGGTCTGGGATCTAATCTGTGTCGGAACTTTTCCCAAAGGATTTGGGGTCAGGGATCTAATCCCTGTCAGAACTTTTCCCACAGAATTTGGGATCCGGGATCTCCTCTGTCCTGGAGCTTTTCCCACAGAATTTGGGGTCTGGGATCTAATCCATGTCAGAATTTTTCCCAAAGGATTTGGGGTCTGGGATCAGAGCTTTTCCTGCAGAATTTGGGATCTGGGATCAGAGATTTTCCTGTGGAATATGGGATCCAGGATCTCCTCCATGCTGAAGCTTTTTCCACAGAATTTGGGATATGGGATGGGAGATTTTCATGGAGAATTTGGGGTCTGGGATCAGAGCTTTTCCTGCAGAATTTGGGGTCTGTGGTCGGAGCTTTTCCTGCAGAATTTGGGGTCTGGGATCTAATCCATGTTGGAACTTTCCCTTCTAAATTTGGGGTCCAGGATCAGATCTTTTCCTGCAGAATATGGGGTCTGGGATCTCCTACATGGTGGAGCTTTTTCCGCACAATTTGGTGTTTGGGATCAGAGGTTTTCCCACAGAACTTGGGGTCCAGGATGGGAGTTTTCCTACAGAACTTGGATTTTGGGATATGGGATGGGAGATTTTCCCACAGAATTTGGGATCTGGGATCAGAGCTTTTCGTGTACAATTTGGGATGCGGGATCTCCTCGGTGCCAGAGCTTTTCCCACAGAATTTGGGGTCTGGGATCTTCTCCATTCCAGAGCTTTTCTTGCAGAATTTGGGGGTTGGGATCAGAGATTTCCTGCAGAATTTGGGATCTGGGATGGAAGATTTTCCCACAGAATTTGGAATTTGGGATGGGAGCTTTTCCCACAGCATTTGGGATCCGGACTCTCCTCTCTGCCGGAGCTTTTCCCGCATCATTTGGGGTCTGGGATTGGAGCTTTTCCTGCAGAATTTGAGATCTGGGATCAGAGCTTCTCCCACACAATTTGGGATCCGGGAGGTGTTTTGGAGCTCGGGCCCCTCAGGAGAGGTTTTTTGGGATGAGCGTTGGGATGCTCACGGAAAGCCCCTGGAAGAGCAGCTGGAATGGCATTCCCGGGATTTTCAGCGTTCCCGCCGTTCCCATGGCCATCCCCGGCTGGAAGAGTGTCCCGTTGTCATGGCAACCCCGGGCTGGGATAAAAATAGCCCAGCTCCGCTAGGGGATTCCGTTCCCACGCTCTGATCCAGGGAATTCCTGGGAATCCCCTCCTGGGGTGGGGGAGGGGGTCTGGGGCAGGATCCGGCCTGGGAGACCCCGGGGGTTTGGGATCTGTCCCTTCCACTGTGTCCCCGATCCGTGTCCCAAATCCATTTTCCAAGTCCATGTCCCAAATACCCGTCCCATCTCCGTGTCCCATCCCTGTGTCCCAAATCCCTGTCCCAAATTGCTGCCCCAAATCCCTGTCCCAAATCCATGTCCCAAATCCCTGTCCCATGCCCATGTCCCATCCTGTGTCCCAAATCCTTGTCCCAAACCCCATGTCCCAAATCCATGTCCCACCTCTGTGTCCCCATGCCCCCTCTGGCACAGGCCATGGGATCAGGATCCAGGATATGGATCAGGACCCAATCCATGGGATCAGGATCCAGGATATGGGATCAGGATCCAATCCATGGGATCAGGATCCAGGCCATGGGGACAGGATCCAGGATATGGGATCAGGATCCAGGATATGGGATCAGGATCCAATCCATGGGATCAGGATCCAATCCATGGGGACAGGATCCAGCCAATGGGATCAGGATCCAGGATATAGGATGGGGTCCATCCCATGGATCTGGACAATCCCAGTGGGATGGGACAGGACCATTCCCAAATCCTTGGCCATTCCAGGGAATGCGGAGGGTCCGGAATGCCCTCAACCCCCTGGATCAGGAGCTTGGCCGTGATTTTCTAGCCCTTTCCCACCCCGAGGGCCACAATTCCCTCAGCAGGGCCGCGATTCCCAGGGAATGGGGCTGGAATTCCCACAGCGGGGTTGCGATTCCCGGGGAATGGGGCCCCAATTCCTGGGGAACGGGGCCGGAATTCCCGGGGAATGGGGCTGCGATTCCCTCAGTGGGGCCGTGATTCCTGGGGAATGGGGCTGTGATTCCCGGGGAACAGGGCCACGATTCCTGGGGAATGGGGCTGCGATTCCCTCAGTGGGGCCGCGATTCCCGAGGAACAGGGCCAGAATTACCTCAGCAGGGCCGCGATTCCCTCAGTGGGGCTGTGATTCCCGGGGAACGGGGCCGCGATTCCCGGGGAACAGGGCCGTGATTCCTGCGGAACAGGGCCGTGATTCCCGGGGAATGGGGCCGCGATTCCCGGGGAACAGGGCCATGATTCCCGGGGAATGGGGCTGTGATTCCCGGGGAACGGGGCCACGATTCCCGGGGAACGGGGCCGCAATTCCTGGGGAATGGGGCCGTGATTCCCGGGAAATGGAGCTGTGATTCCTGGGGAATGGGGCCACGATTCCCGGGGAACGGGGTTGTGATTCCCAGGGAATGGGGTCGGAATTCCCGGGGAACAGGGCCGTGATTCCTGCGGAACAGGGCCGTGATTCCCGGGGACCAGGGCCGTGATTCCCGCAGAACAGGGCCATGGTTCCTGGGGAACGGGGCTAGAATTACCTTTGTGGGGCCCTGATTCCCAGGGAACGGGGCCGTGATTCCCTCAGCAGGGCTGTGACTCCCGGGGGTAACGGGGCCGCGAGATGCGCTCGGAGCCGCTCCGTTCCCGCGGGATACAGCGCTCCCGGCCCAGCTGCCTCCTTGTTCCAAAACATCTCCGTGATCTCAGCCCTGGGAATCCCCCGGGAAGCTCCGGGCGCCATTCCCACCCCACAGAGCCGCTTTTCCCCCGAATTCCCAAAATTCACACCGCGGTGGGATTTGCTGCCGTTATCCATGATTTACACACGGATCGGGGCCGCGCCGGCTCCATTCTGGTCCCATTCCCATGTCCCAAATTCCTGTCCCATCCCCATGCCCCCAATCCTTGTCCCATCTCTGTGTCCCAAATCCATGTCCCAAATCCCTGTCCCATCCCCATGTCCCAAATCCATGTCCCAAATCCCTGTCCTATCCCTGTGTCCCAAATCCATGTCCCATCCCCATGTCCCAAATCCCTGTCCTATCCCTGTGTCCCAAATCCCTGTCCCATCCCCATGTCCCAAATCCATGTCCCATCCCTGTGTCCCAAATCCATGTCCCAAATCCATGTCCCATCCCCATGTCCCAAATCCCTGTCCCATCCCCATGTCCCAAATCCATGTCCCAAATCCCTGTCCTATCCCTGTGTCCCAAATCCATGTCCCATCCCCATGTCCCAAATCCATGTCCCATCCCCGTGTCCCTTCTCCATGTCCCCATGCCCCCACGGCACAGCCCCTGGAACCCTTCCCCTCGCACCTCAAGGATCCCGCGATCCCAAATTTCCGCCGTTTGTCCCCAAGCTGGTGTCCAACGTGGCCATCCATGCGTGCGCCATCGCCGTGGGCACCATGTCCTACGTCATGGCCGACCGCAAGCACCGCAAGGCCTTCCTGGAGGCGCGGCAGTCCCTGGAGGTCAAGCTCAACCTGGAGGAGCAGAGCCAGCAGCAGGTGGGGACCGCCGGGAACGGCGCCGGGAATGGCGCCGGGATTTTGGGATCATGGCAGGGGTGGATCCGAGGTGGGAATGGGGTTTCCGGTTGGGAATGGTTTGGGATTGGTGGAGTTCTTCAGGTCGGAATGGCGCTGGAAATGGTGCCGCGACTTCAGGATTGTGGCGGGGGTGGATCCAAGGTTGGAATGGGATTTCCGGTTGGGAATGGTTTGGGATTGGTGGGGTCCTCCAGGTGGAAATGGCACCGGGAATGCCGCCAGGATTTCGGGATTGTGGCAGGGGTGGAGCTGAGCAGGGAATGGGGTTTCTGGTTGGGAATGGTTTGAGATTGGTGGGGTTGGTGAGGTCTTCCAGGTGGGAATGGTGCCAGGAATAGTGCCGGGATTTTGGGATCATGGCAGGGGTGGATCCGAGCTGGGAATGGCGTTTCCGGTTGGGAATGTTTTGGGATTGGTGAGGTCCTCCAGGAGGGAATGGCACTGGGAATAGCGCCGGGAATGGCGCTGAGATTTCGGGATCGTGGTAGGAGTGGATGCAAGCTGGGAATGAGGCTTCTGGTTGGGAATGGTTTGGGATTGGTGAGGTCCTCCAGGAGGGAATGGCACTGGGAATAGCGCCGGGAATGGCGCTGAGATTTCGGGATCGTGGTAGGAGTGGATGCAAGCTGGGAATGAGGCTTCTGGTTGGGAATGGTTTGGGATTTTTGGGGTTGGTGAGATCTTCCAGTTGGGAAAGGTGCCGGAAATAGTGCTGGGATTTTGGGATCATGGTGGGGGTGGAACCAAGGTGGGAATGGGATTTCCGGTTGGGAATGGTTTGGGATTTTTGGGGTTGGTGAGATCTTCCAGTTGGGAAAGGTGCCGGAAATAGTGCTGGGATTTTGGGATCATGGTGGGGGTGGAACCAAGGTGGGAATGGGATTTCCGGTTGGGAATGGTTTGGGATTGGTGGGGTCAGTGAGGTCTTCCAGGTGGGAATGGTGCCGGGAATGGCGCCAGGATTTTGGGATCGTGGTGGGAGGGGGATCCAAGGGGGGAATGGGGCTTCCGGTTGGGAATGGTTTGGGATTGGTGAGGTCCTCCAGGTGGGAATGGCGCCAGGATTTCGGGATCGTGGTGGGGGTGGATCCGAGCTGGAAATGGGGATTTCTGGTTGGTTTGGGATTGGTGGGGTCAGTGAGGTCTTCCAGGTGGGAATGGTGCCGGGAATGATTTGGGATTTTGGGATCATGGTGGGAAGTGGATCGAAGGTGGGAATGGGGTTTCCATTTGGGAATGGTTTGGGATTGGTGAGGTCCTCCAGGTGGGAATGGCGCCGGGAATGGTTTGGGATTTCGGGATTGTGGCGGGGGTGGATCCAAGGTGGGAATGGCGTTTCCGGTTGGGAATGGTTTGGGATTGGTGAGGTCCTCCAGGTGGGAATGGCGCCGGGAATGGTTTGGGATTTCGGGATTGTGGCGGGGGTGGATCCAAGGTGGGAATGGCGTTTCCGGTTGGGAATGGTTTGGGATTGGTGAGGTCCTCCAGGTGGGAATGGCACTGGGAATGGTTTGGGATTTCGGGATTGTGGCGGGGGTGGATCCAAGGTGGGAATAGGGTTTCCGGTTGGGAATGGTTTGGGATTGGTGGGGTCAGTGAGGTCTTCCAGGTGGGAATGGTGCCGGGAATGATTTGGGATTTTGGGATCATGGTGGGAAGTGGATCGATCTTCCGAATGGGGTTTCCATTTGGGAATGGTTTGGGATTGGTGGGGTCAGTGAGGTCTTCCAGGTGGGAATGGCGCTGGGATTTTGGGATTGTGGTGGGGGTGGGAGATGGATTCGAGGTGGGAATGAGGTTTCCAGTTGGTTTGGGATTGGTGGGGTCAGTGAGGTCTTCCAGGTGGGAATGGTGCCGGGAATGATTTGGGATTTTGGGATCATGGTGGGAAGTGGATCGAAGGTGGGAATGGGGTTTCCATTTGGGAATGGTTTGGGATTGGTGGGGTCCTCCAGGTGGGAATGGCGCTGGGAATGGCACCGGGGTTTCGGGATCATAGCGGGAGTGGATCCGAGGTGGGAATGGGACTCCCAGTTGGGGATGGTTTGGGATTGGTGGAGTCAGTCTGGTCTTTCAGGTGGGAATGGCGCCAGGAATAACACTGGGATTTTGGGATCATGGTGGGGGTGGGAGATGGATCTGAGGTGGGAATGGGATTTCCGGCTGGTTTGGGATTTTTGGGGGCAGCGGGGTTGTTCAGGGGTCCCAATCCCTGGAATGGTCACTCAGCAATTCCCAGTCCCTGGAATGGACACTCAGCAATTCCCAATCCTTAGGAATGGTCACTCAGCAATTCCCAATCCCTGGGAATGGTCACTCAGCAATTCCCAATCCCTGGAATGGTCACTCAGCCTGTGCCTGTCCCTGCCCCCATCCATGGGGCTCAGGTTTGGGATTCCAGGGACGATCCCATGGGATTCTCTCCATGGGAACGCCTTGCAGGCCCCGTTCCCGTGGGAAGGGACTTTGGGATTATTGTCGCATGAGCCGCGCGCGATTCCTTTGGGAACGGGGCTGAAAACAGCGCCGGGATCTGTGGGAACGGGGGATGGGGGCAGGCAGGGATTCCGGAGTGGGATCCGTCCCTGTTCCCTGCGGGATCTCAGCGAGGCTGGGATTGGGGAGCTGGGAAGGGCTGGGAATTCCCTGGGAATGGGGACACGGAAAAAGGGCCGTTCCTATGGGAATGGGGACAGGGAAAAAGGGCCGTTCCTAGGGGAATTCTCCCGGGAATGGGGTCAGGGACACGGGGTTGTTCCTATGGGAATGGGGACAGGGACACAGGGCTGTTCCTCCAGGAATGGGGACAGGGACACGGGGCTGTTCCTCCAGGAATGGGGACAGGGACACAGGGCTGTTCCTCCAGGAATGGGGACAGGGACACGGGGCTGTTCCTCCAGGAATGGGGACAGGGACACAGGGCTGTTCCTCCAGGAATGGGGACAGGGACACAGGGCCGTTCCTATGGGAATTCCCCCTGGGAATGGGTACAGGGACACGGGGCCGTTCCTCCGGGAATGGGACTGCCGCATTCCCTGGGGAAAACCCCACATTCCCGGGAGAAAATCCACCTCAGTATCCGAGCTCCTGATACTTAATGGAATTTCCCACGAGGAGATGGGCAGATCCATCCGTGATCCATCCCTGATCCCAATCCATCCTGGGCCATTCCCGGGATCCAGAGCTTCCCTGGGCATGGCAGCCCGTTTGGGAATCCCTTCCCCAATCCCAAGCACTCTCCCCTTGCCCAGGGCAATCCCTCCATTCCCAGCTCTCCCAGCCCCACATCGCATCCATCCCCACCCCAACTCCTCCCTGCCAAGC
The DNA here is from genome assembly GCA_013397895.1 of Origma solitaria. NCBI lineage: Eukaryota > Metazoa > Chordata > Aves > Passeriformes > Acanthizidae > Origma > Origma solitaria. The sequence continues at coordinate 21,580 of VZRL01003528.1, read as the reverse complement.
CATTTCGGCATCCAGGAGCTTCCCTGCCAATCTCGGCACTCCACCAAGGCTCTCCCTTCCCTTTGCCATCCCCGACTTCCATCCAAATCCCTCGCCATGGATTCCCAGTGTCCTCCATCCCAGAATCCCGGAATGCTTTGGGATCTGTGCGCCGCAAATCCCATCCCATCCCATTCCCATCCCAATGCAATCCCACGATCCCAGGGGGATCCCAATCCATCCTCGGACATTCCAAGGCCCCAGGGGCAGCCCTGCTCCATGCCATGTCCGACTTTTCCCGGCGTTCCGCAGGAGCGGCTGATGCTGTCCATCCTGCCCAAGCACGTAGCCGATGAGATGCTGAAGGACATGAAGAAGGACCCGAGCCAGAAGGAGCTGCAGCAGTTCAACACCATGTATATGTACCGCCACGAGAACGTCAGGTGGGGCTGGAAATGTTCCTGAAAAAATGGGAGAAATTCCCAAAATTCCCTATTTTGCCATTCATTCCCCTTCCCCTTCCATTTCCTATTCCCCTTCCCTTTCCTATTCCTTTCCATTCCCCTTCTCATCCTAATTCTCGTCCCAATCCTGTTCCATCCCCATCCCCATTCCCTTTCCCAATCCCCATTCCCATTCCCATTCCTATTACCATTCCACTCCCACTCCCCTTCCCATTCCATTCCCATTCCCCTTCCCATCCCAATTCTCATCCCATTCCCATTCCCATTCCCATTCCCATTCCCATTCCCATTCCCAGTCCCGTTCCATCCCCATTCCATTCCCATTCCCATTCCCATTCCCATTCCCATTCCCATTCCCATTCCCATTCCCAATTCCCACTCCCATTCCCGTTCCTGAGCTGGAAAAAATAGGATTTGTTTATGGCCGAGCGGATGGAAAACCTCCCTGGCCACACCTCGGAGCATCGCTCCGGATTAAGTTCGCGGAACGTTTTCACCGTATCCACGGTTTTTTTTGGAAAAGCGGGAATGGGACTGAGGTGTAGGGTGTCGTTCCCGCAGCATCCTGTTCGCGGATATCGTGGGATTCACGCAGCTCTCCTCGTCCTGCAGCGCCCAGGAGCTGGTGAAGCTGCTCAATGAGCTCTTTGCCCGCTTCGACAAGCTGGCGGCCGTGAGTGCTTCCCAGAAATTCCAAAAAATTCCCAAAAATCCCCGGGGTGGGGGTGAGGAGGTTGGGGGGATGCTGGAGGTGCCCGGCCCGGATTTCTGGGAGAGGGGTTGGGAGGCGGCCGGGGAGGGAATGGGGAATCTGAGGATTTTGTGTTTCTGGTGGATGTGGGAGGTTCTGCAGGATGGGAATGGGATGGGATGGGATGGGATGGGATGGGATGGGATGGGATGGAATAAGATGGAATGGAATGGAATCAAGGCTGACCCACAGGGCCAGAGGGTCCTGGATGGTCCAGGGTGAGGTGTGGAGCACGGGGGATCCCAGANGGGATGGCATGGGATGGGATGGGATGGGACATCACCGGGATGGGATCACCAGGATGGGATCATCGGGGTTGGATCAACGGGGTGGCATCACCGGGATGGGATCACCGGGGTGGGATCATCGGGATGGGATCACTGGGATGGGATCACTGGGATGGGATCACCGGGATGGGATCACCGGGATGGCGCCGTCCTTCCCAGAAACACCACCAGCTGCGGATCAAGATCCTCGGGGACTGCTACTACTGCATCTGCGGGCTGCCGGAATTCCGCGAGGACCACGCCGCCTGCTCCATCCGCATGGGGCTGGCCATGGTGGAGGCCATCTCGTAAGGGAGGGCGGGAACGGGGCGGGAATGGGGATGGAATGGGAATGGGAATGGGAATGGAATGGGAATGGGAATGGGAATGGGAATGGGAATGGGAACAGGAATGGGAACAGGGAATGGGAATGGGACTGGAATGGGAATGGAACGGGAATGGGAATGGGAACGGGAATGGGAACGGGAATGGGAACAGGGAATGGGAATGGGAATGGAATGGGAATGGGAATGGGAATGGAATGGGAATGGAATGGGAATGGTAACAGGAATGGAAATGGGAATGAATGAGAATAGGAACAGGAATGGGAATGGGATTGGGAATGGGGGATGATAAATGACGATGAGCTCCAAACAAACCAAACCATGGAGAGTGCTCACTGACAATGGAAGCTGGGATGCTCAGAGGCCGGAGCAGGGCAGCATTCCCTGTGGATGTTCCATGTTCCCTGTGGACGTTCCGTGTTCCCTGCGGACATTCCATGTTTCCTGCGGACATTCCGCATTCCCTGTGGACATTCCGTGTTCCCTGTGGACATTCTGCATTCCCAGCGGACGTTCCGCGTTCCCCGCGGAGTTCCCATGTCCCCGTTTGGTGTCCTCGGCGCAGGTCGGTGCGGGAGCGGACGCGCACGGCGGTGGACATGCGTGTGGGGGTGCACAGCGGCACCGTGCTGGGCGGGGTGCTGGGCCAGAAGCGCTGGCAGTATGACGTCTGGTCCACCGACGTCACCGTGGCCAACAAGATGGAGGCCGGCGGCATTCCCGGGTGAGCGGCCCCGGGTGAGGGCGGCATTCCCGGGATGGGGAGGCATTCCCAATGAGTGTCCGCAGGATCAGGTGGCATTCCTGGGTGAGGGCGGCGTTCCCGGTTGTGTCCCCAGTGGGGTGGCATTCCTGGGTGAGCAGCCCCAGGATAGGGTGGCATTCCCAGGACTGGGTGGCATTCCTGGGTGAGTGTCCCTGGGACAGGGCAGCATTCCCAGGACAGAGTGGCATTCCCAGGAGTGGGTGGCATTCCCGGGATGGGGTGGCATTCCCTGGGATGGGGCGGCATTGCCGGGTGAGTGTCCTGGGGATCGGGTGGCACTCCCAGGATCGGGTGGCATTCCCAGGTGAGCATTCCCGGGATTGGGTGGCACTCCTGGGTGAGTGTCCCTGGGATAGAGCAGCATTCCTGGGACAGGGTGGCATTCCTGGGATAGGGTGGCATTCGTGTGATAGGGTGGCATTCCCTGAGATGGACCGGCATTGCTGGGAGAGCATTCCTGGGATGGGGTGGCATTCCTGTGTGAGTGTCCCTGGGATCGGGTGGCATTCCCGGGACAGAGTGGCATTCCCAGGAGTGGGTGGCATTCCTGAGATGGGGTGGCAACCCCGGGATGGGGTGGCATTGCCAGGTGAGCATTCCCAGAGTGGGGTGGCATTCCTGGGTGAGCAGTCCTGGGCTGTGGTGGCATTTCCAGGATGGGGTAGCATTCCCAGTGAGTGTCCCTGAGATTGGGTGGCATTCCCTGGGTGGGGTGGCATTCCCTGGTGAGCGACCCTGGGATGGGGTGGCATTCCTGGGTCAACATCCCCAAGATTGGGCGGAATTCCCCGTGAGTGTCCCCAGGATCGGGTGGCATTCCCAGGCAGGGGCAGCATTTCCAGGTGAGCATCCCTGGGATGGGGTGGCATTCCCAGTGAGTGTCCCCAAGACCGGGTGGCATTCCAGGGATGGTGTGGCATTCCTGGGATTGGGTGGCATTCCTGGGCAGGGGCAGCATTCCCAGGTGAGTGTCCCTGGGATGGGGTGGCATTTCCAGTGAGTGTCCCCAGGATAGGGTGGCATCCCCGGGATGGGGTGGCATTCCCGGGATTGGGTGGCATTCCTGGGCAGGGGCAGCATTCCCAGGTGAGTGTTCCACCTGGGAATGGGGCAGCGTTCCCTGGATGGGGTGGCATTCCCTGGTGAGCATCCCTGGGATGGGGTGGCATTCCCAGTGAGTGTCTCCAGGATCGGGTGGCATTCCCGGGATAGGGTGGCCGGGATAGGGTGGCATTCCTGGGATGGGGTGGCATTCCTGGGTGAGTGTTCCCGGGATGGGGTGGCATTCCCCATGAGTGTCCCCAGGGTCAGGTGGCATTCCAGGAAGGGGTGGCATTCCTGGGTGAGTGACCCCAGGACAGGGCGGCACTCCCGGGACTGGGTAGCATTCCGGAGTGAGCATCCCCTGAAGCGGGTGGCATTCCTGGGTGAGTGTCCCCAGAACTGGGTGGCATTCCCTGGATGGGGCAGCATTCCCAGTGAGTGTCCCCAGGATCGGGTGGCATTCCTGGAATGGGGTGGCACTCCTGGGTGAGTGTCCCTGGGATTGGGTAGGACTTCCGGGCAGGGGCAGCATTCCTGGTGAGTGCCCCCGGGATCAGGTGGCGTTGCCAGGATGGGGTGGCATTCCTGGTGAGTGTCCCCGGGATGGGGTGGCATTCCCAGGTGTCATTCCCAGGTGCCATTCCTGGGCTGGATTGGGTGGCATTCTGGGTGCCATTCCTGGGTGCCATTCCCGGGCTGGCTCAGGGGGCATTCCCGGGTGCCATTCCCGGGTGGCACTCCCGGGTGACACGGCTGTCCCCAGGCGCGTGCACATCTCGCAGAGCACGCTGGACTGCCTGAAGGGCGAGTTCGAGGTGGAGCCGGGCGAGGGTGGCTCGCGCTGCGACTTCCTGCGCGACCGCGGCATCAACACCTACCTGGTGCGCGGCCCGGGGCAGGGCCGGCGCGGCCACCTCAACGGCCTGGTGAGGGACACTGGGACACTGACTGGGGACATTGGGGACATCGGGGACATCGGGGACACTGGGGACATGGTGACATGGGGACACCTACCTGGTGCGCGGCCCGGTGCAGGGCCGGCGCAGCCACCTCAACGGCCTGGTGAGGGACACGGGGACACTGGGGACAATGGGGACAATAGGGACATCAGGGACATGGGGACACTGGGGACATTGGGGACATGGGG
>VZRL01003527.1:1995675-2034052 GCA_013397895.1 Origma solitaria | reverse complement strand
TATATATATATATATATGGCAGTACATGTCAGAAAATATTTTCACACAGCTCATAATCCACCTCTGCACTCCTCCACAGAAAAGAAAGCCAGAAAACAGAAACTATTCTGCAAGAATTAGAAATCAGAGCACAAACAAAAGTAGGCTTATCGATTCATATTTTTTAATCATAATTATTAGGAATATTGCCACCAGTGGAGTAAAAAATCCAGTAAGAAAATGAGTGAAAAATGTCAAAGCAGGATGTGAAAATTGAAAAGTGGTTACTACTGTAAAAACTAAAAGTAGTATTTGGCCCACCATGCTTGGGTTTAAACCATCTATAAAAGAAGCAATATTCTGACAGGCCAGGACCCAAAGAATCTTAGAGAATTGTAACAGTGTCACAGGAACAAAACATGAAAGATACCTAATTTCCTAACTATGAGTTTGAGGATATCCCTTCTCTATATTTTATCACCATCTCCAAAATAATTTAGCTTAAGGTTGTTCAACTGGAAAATTAGTTTCAGGATAGGATGCTGCAAAAAGAATCCCTTAAAGGTGCCAGGACATGTACAAGTAGATTTTACTGTGCAAAGAGTTTCTGACAAGCTTGTTAAGATAACAGCAAAAAGAGATTTTTAAGGTTTCCTTAATCCTTCCCCAGGAGCTGCTGTTGTGCCAAGCTCTCGTGCACAAGAGCGGTGCAGGGGTGCCAAGAAACTAGAAACCAATTTTAGAACTTGCATGCAATAAAGGTGATCTCTAACAATTAATAATGCTAATAAAAATAGTTAATAAATTCCAGACATGAGTAAATAATAAAAAAATACTTGGATCGGCACTTTTCAAAATTAACTGCATGGGCTCAACCCCGAGGGTGTGAGAGCAAGTTCCTATGTGCAGTTGTGTGCTTCCAGGACAGAATCTAAATTGTCAGAAGGTGGGGATCCACAGTGAGTTTCGGAGCTGTGGAGCACCTGAGACACCTGCACAGAGCCATCAGCTGTGATATCTGCAGGCAGACCTCTGCCCTTCTGGAACAGCAGCAGCACATCCTGTGAGATACAGCGCAGCACAAAAAAAATGGCACAAGATGATTATCTTTATGTGACTAAATCACATGTGAGTGTCACTATATTTAGCACTGAGAAAGTACTAGGGCAGTAAAAGTTCAAAGTATTACCACAGAGAAAATTGTAATCCCACACCTACAGAGCCATCTGTTGTCCTGCTTTAGTTGAAACACAGCCATGCATTGCCAAAGTGATGTGAAAATGAAATGCTGTGTGCCAGGTAAGTGAATTCTGTGTTCATGATGAACAGAAAGTACACAGCAGTTTGCATTAAATGAGGCATAACAGAGTGGGTTTTCTTAGGCTACACCTATTTTGAATCAATTTGTAACCCACAGATTCATTTACCATTCTAAATTCATGCTGCTAATTGTATCAGGCAATGGACTCACTGATAACTGCTTTTGATAATTACAATTAATACAATGAAAAAAGGAATAATATATAGTTATCATCATACTCCTATGGTGTATTGTTATTTCTCACCCAGCAACTGAAAAAACAACATTTTGTAGTCCTGGATTATTGCATAGAGCAACAAAAATAATACCTCACATAAGCAGTTAACAAAATGCTATATCTGGACTCTAAAGATTTAGCCAAAGTTAAGTGGTTATTATTTTTATTTTCTTGCATTTTTTTTGTTTATTCACATGCACTGAATGAGTCTGGATGTTTTGTGGAGCTACAAACATTTTGCAGCAGTTCTAAGCAGCACATACCTTATGCTACCAAAGGCTAAAGAGAATTTTTTGAAATATATGTCCAGTTCCCATCATGGATCAGAGTGGCAGAGTTCAGCATGGCCAAAAGCCAAACACAGACTCCTCAAAGAAGCCCAAGTGAATATTCTTTGGGAAAAGGCCTTTTTAAGCATAATGTCTATTCAGAAAATTGAGTTAGAGTCCTCAGGAAATGTGGATCAATTTTAGAATAGGCAGTACAATGGGATCTGCATAAAATGTCCAAAGTAGCCTATGTTTGATATTAAGATGACTAATCAGAGTAATTTCCCCCAAGGTTTTCTAAGAAATTCCTTGTTTTTCAAATGATACTTTCTACTAGAAGTTGTAAATAGATGTGTAGAAACAGTTCTTACCTTTGTGGCAAAGTGATTCTCATGCTGTCACACTTTTGCCTTTCCTTTTGCAAATATTCACGCACAATTTACCAAACTTCAGAGCTTTGCAAATAATCATTGACTGCCTGGAAGGAGAAAACTCTTAGTTATGACTGAACACCCAGAAGAACAAGGTCAAAGTCACAAAACCAGGAAAGTAAAACATCTTGTATAAATTATTCTCTATGTATCATTTCTACAAAGGATTCCATTCCCATCTGAACATCAAAGGTATTCAATTCCCAAAGGTGTTTGAGGATATTAGATGCCTAGAAAGATCTGTGGTGGGAGGAATTTGAACAGAAAACCACCAATAACGGGAGGTTGGTGAAGAATATTTGTTTTTTGCTGGAGACTTTTTGGTCTTCTGTTCTTAATTTCTCCTGCTCAGAGGTTTTCTCAGTGCTACACCTCAGATAAAGTCTGTCTCCACTGCATCCACACTGTTGCAATATGATGATAAGACAAGTAGCTATTGATGGCTCACACGCTATGGGCCTTCCAAAAGTCCTTATGTCTTGGAAAACACAATATTTTGAAGAGGCAAGAACCTCTTCAAAGGCAAAGAGGGTTGAAAGAGGGCAGAAGTACACCGATGTGGAACTTTTAACTTTGCTGTAGAGGCAGCAAAATGTCTGGAAAACAGAAGTACTGAGCAAATGATACTTTTTTTTTTGCCTCAGGGAGAATATCAGATACTGATACATACTGGAAAGGAGAAAAATCTCCATTATTTAGCTAGAGAAAGCACTGCTAAACCCATACATGAGGTTATCGTGTAACTAAGGACAAAAAAATCCTATTGTCATTTCTCTTAACATATGAAGAGCTGAACGCTCCCCTGCAGAACTAAGCTGACAGATTTGTAAATTAAATTTTAACACTACCTGCCCTTCAAGTGTGGACTTCTCATTACTAATTTTTCTTCAACCTGAAATATGCCCATCATGTTTTTTGGTAGTATGATAATTGCTGGAGGTGGGTGAAAAATGTAAGACCTTTTTCCAAATAATAAGTTACAACCTGAATTCTGCATCCTGTTCTTCAGTCCTAAAATCTGTCAGCCCTGCAGCTGCAGAGAGGATGCTGATAATAGCAGTAAGTTTTCAGGAGCTGCACCAAGTAAGTTGTTTTGTCCAGACTTGTCTATTGCATGTAATAAGCTCGGTTCTATAAAAATCAATTCATTACTGGAACTCCAGGAGTCAGGAGGACTGTGGCAAACTGCTAATTAACTTTGCCTCTGAAAAATTCAGTAATAATTGGATCAGGGAGTGATATGTGCATTGAAAAGCAAATGTATCCCTATGAAGCTGTTTGGTCTAAGAAGTTCTTAATATATCAATATTGGTGTTTTGGGAGGAAAGGCAGAATAGCTCATGTGTTCATGCCCTTTTTTTCCACAAAATCCATGCTATTTTAAACAACTTGCTTTTTCCACTCTTTTGTAGGAAAAATGTTTTACTCTTGAGGGCCTGTCTGAACTGCATTGAAAGGTGATATTCAAGATTATAAGAGCCATTCCTCTTGGAAAAACACACCACTCCAAGCCTTCAGATGAAGGCAAGAGAAGGGCAAAAAATAAGAAAGTTGTGGAGAGGAAAAATGGACAATGAAAAAGGAATCGACCAGAAGAGGCATCAGTAGTTGTTTTCTCTACAACAAAGCCTGTTCAATTATTGGGCCTTCTTCAGAAGCAAACTGAAAAACTTAAAGTACCATCTATTTGTTGGCTATTACAGATGATACTATAGGGTTTATTTTCATCATGGCAGCACCCACAAGTTTCAGTGAATACAAGGTCTCGTTGCTTAGATGTAATACACTTAATGGAAGTCTAATAAAAATCTTTGGTCTTCTTTTTCTTCCTTTACCCTAGTAAAAAAAATTTTAAATGGCAGTACACAGGCCCAGAGAAATGAAGTAAATCCCACAGAGCAAGTTTTCAGCAGAAAGTCTTTCCCAAATATACCCTTACTCATTCAATTAAGCAAGAAGCCTTTAAGATACACAATGAGCACAACTTAAGGTCACTCTGTAGTGGAACAAGCCCTATATTGTTGATGACCACACACAGAAGATGTCCATCTCCAGCTACCTCCAACATTTCCCACTCCTAGCTCTGTATTTCACTCTGCACCATCCTGCCAGGCTCCTCCACGATGGCAGAGCTCTCAAAGGCTGCTGACACATCTTGCACAAAATCTGCTAAATTTAGCAGCTCCAAGGCACCCAGCATGCAGCAGTGGCACTAAGCTAATGGTGCTGCAGAAAAGCCCTATTTTCATTTTATCTCCACTGCACACAGCTCAGTGCTGCTTTTTTGTGCTGTTGACCCAGCACACCCTGATATAGACTTTGCTTTAGGAAAGCCCCGTATCTGTAAGCTGAGGTCCTCAATATCCAGTTTTAGCTATCAACTTCTTGATTGACAGGATTGGCTTCTCTAATACAAATCTACTTGAAATATATGCCCACTATAGCCTTAATCCCTTAGCATACATTGTGAACTGTTATCAGGAGAGCACAGCTTACCAAAATTACAGGGAACTCCCATATTAACCACCAGTTCATGGCAGGAAATACAAAATAAAATGGAAAAAAAAATCAAACTGTTTCATGACCAACTCAGGTCACATCCAAACTTGGGGCCATCTAACCTTTCACCCCATGCCAGGCCACAGCCTCCAGGGCAGGACACAAAGCCACATCCAATACAAGCCCCAAACAGCCTCCACTACACTTTTTCGATGTTTCAATAATGCAGATCACAGACATTTCAGGGAAATTCTTTCTGATCAGCACAGCAGTTCTGAGCCCCACAGTTCTGTGCATTTGTCATATGCAAAAAGGCATTTGGTCTCCAGGGGCTGGAGAAAAGGAAGATCAAAGACAAGCCCCACTACACAGATCCCAGAGGAGAATTTGTCATAATCCCGTGCTCCATCTTTTACTTGAAGCACAGAGCAAATGAGAAAGGAAAGAAAATGATGTCTTAATACTATATGCAATTAGCTATCAGAGGGAACTCACCCAATTCTTTTTTTCCAGATATTGTATAACTTTTTGGAATATACAGTTAACGCTCTCTGCTCCACTCTGCTCATTTCAGACATAATATTTAATTACTTTTTGAAGCCTTGATGGCAATCCCTTTTGACAGCTTTGAATCCAGAAGGATTGTTTCCCAGAAGGAGCATTTCCCTCACATGCATCCATAAAGTCACCACACCACTCTGAAACCTCTTGCTGGTAATACAGAAGAGCAGAAGAAATATTTGGGGAGTAATGGGATCAACACACCTGATACTTTCCACTCTTCCCCAGATCTCTGCACTATGTTTTGTTGAGTATAGAGGGTTGTATTTACTCTGTCTGTCTGAATTCCAGTCTGAGTAGAGCAGTGGCTGCAGCACATGATCAATCACAATTATGATGCTCATACAGTCCAAGTTATGGTCTGGGCTTCAATGTCAATGAAGAATTGCTGACTTGCATTGCATTTCAGAAGAAAGAAAGAAAATTGAAAAAGGGGAGCACAGTACTTGAATTTGAAGAACTCAGATATTTTGAGCATGGTTCATTCCTATCAAACACCTCTGTCAATACCAGAAATCTTTGAAGAGCTGTATTTTCCATCACAAATCTTTTTACATGAAAAAGGAAGAGGCACACAGTACAAGATTGCCATTTAAAGGAGCAAAGACAAAACTAGTGGGGGACTGTCAAATCAGTGTATCTTCTGTTTGCAGGCATATCTGCAAAATCAACCTACCTAAGAAAGCTGTTTAGGTAGGAAAGCCTTATTTTTCCCCTCTTTACAATTGCTGAAGCTTCTACTACGTTTGTACCTGGAAGGATGTTGAAAAGAGATCTTAGAATAACATTTTGCAATTTAATTTTGTCTGTCTTTCCACCCAAGCAAAAGACTACTAGATCAAACTTATTAAAATAGCAGGTAAAAAGTACAGAATTTGTTTACCTTTCTGCAATAGGTCAGCCTCAAAAGGCAAAATATTTGAAAGCACATTGTTATAATGCCCAATTATCTGAGAGAAGCAATTATGAGGGAGACGCCGAAATCAAGTTGCTCATTTAAATAACAAAAGAATAAAAAGTTGCAAGTGTGACACCAAACACGTCTGTAACGGTCTGGGGTTAATTACATTGAAGGGAACAGCTTGGGCTCTCCAGTGCTGGAGCTGACAGAGACCACAGGCAGCAAAGAGCACAGCGAAAGGAGAGGGGCTCGCTGGCAGGACAAAAAGGGCTTACATAATGTTTAGGCTCCTGGCAATTTTAAGACAAACGAATTCAGAGAAAAAAAGGAATTGGCTCTGGAAATTTTGAGGCCAGAAGACATTTGCTATTTTAAGACATGGCATTTTATTCCTTGAGAAGTAAGTTGATTTTGTGTGTATGTGTGTTAGCCATTTGTATTTTCCTCAATATTCATAAAAAATTCCAAATTGATAGATTTAACATAAATTATAATAATGTCAGATTAAGATAACAATTATAAAAGTGGGGAAAATAGATAAATGTGTATTTACTGACTACATCTATATATTTATACAGAAGTAGTATTTCTAATATTATAATTTTACTTCACATTTCCTTGCATCAAGCTCCAGTCAGAAAAATTAGTAACCTTTCAATTATAACAAAACTGGCTGAAAGGTCACCCTTTCCCCAAACTATGGCTAAATAGATTTAATCTTCTCAGTCTAGTATTACAGCCAGAGCAAAGTGTTTATGATCAATTCAATTAAAATGGTAATTTCAGGGGGACTGGCAGCTCTCCTAAACTGTAAAGAGTTCTAGTTTACTTGAAATCCCATGACACAAGGTAATAATATGGGATGTTTGCAGTTCTGTCACTGTGGTAATTTTCCATGATATTACATTGAAACACTTGCACAAATATAACTGCTGATAACACACACACGCAAAAAAAAAGGAGGTGAAATTTTTAATTTTAATGTAAGTATCACATCCCACTGAAAAAACATGACTAAGATCAAAATATAATTATAATATAGACCAGTGAGAGCTCTGTTTTAATCAGAAGGAGCTCTGAATCAAAGCTATTCTGCTTGCCAAAACGAGTGTCTTGTTGGGTCCAATAAGCTCACACAGCCCCTTAGAAGAAGTCATTGGAATTACATCATTATTTTCAGCTCTTGCAGAGTCTGATAGTGTAGCAGACCCTGAAGCAAAGCTTTGCCTTTGGTTGCAATTATATAAACATTCCAGTTTTTACCACAAGTCCTCCTGAATAGTTTTGTGATAAGCCATAAGCATAAACCAGTAAGCAATTGTTGTTACAGAGATCTATTAATAGATATTTCTCTTTAAAAAAAAGGAAAGAAGAAAAGATAATGCTATTCACATTCAGCACTAATGCACAGAGCATTTTAAAGGGAAAACTGCCAACTTGAAATTTCATTTCTTTCTGATTACTTCAGACATACCCAGAAGCTAACAAAAAGAGTGAAGATCTGTATTTTTTAAACATCCCCTCCTCTCCTTCTTCTCTATTTGGAAAATAGTTCACAAATGTGACCATCCCTGCTCAGTTCCCTGCTTCTTGGTGGCAAACACCTTGTCCTTGTGTGCTCTGAGGCTGGGCACTCACACAGACACTTCCCCTGGTTTTGCAGAAAGCAGCAGAGCAAGGTAGGAGTTCTAAGAGATTGCAGTGAAGACACAAACAGGAGTACATTCAAGGAAAAATCAAGATGATAAATGTCATCCTGTTTATTTTCATTGTTCTAGGTCTACCAAAAACACCTTTCAAAAGCAGCAATAGAAAATGAGTGGAAAAGGCTCCCAAACAACAATGAGAATTTTTCAACAATATCTTCTTCTAAGTAATGTGAGTGTTTAGAGGTTGCTGCATTTGGACTTCAGTGAGCTAAGGAAGGAACTGGTTTTGGACTTAATCCTGAAGGTGGTCAAATGCATTCACAAGCATCATTTTGGAAGCTGAAGCTCTGCCTTGCCCTCACTGCAGTCTCTGCTGAGACCAGAGCCTGGCTAGGTGGACCTGCTTCAGCCTTCAGCTGAGTAGCTGAGAGCAGTATAACTGCAGGAGAAAAAAAACGAAAAACAACCTCTGTCTGGACTGCAAAACCCTTCAGAAAAGCAGAGCAAATATTTAGATTTCTGGCTGGCACTGGAATCAGCACTGCCATGGCTGAGAGTGCCAAGCCAAGGCAATGTGATTACACACTGAATGCTCTTAGCAATACAGTGTTCACATTCAATTGGTCTTCATATACCTGCACACATAGTGACTGCAGAGCTCACTCAATTGGGACAGGGAGAGGAGAAGTGTCCTGGGGTGGCATAATGATATCTTGTATTCCCTATCGTTTTGTATGCTTGACCAGAAATATGGTCCTGTAGCTTTAACTGTGTCCCGCAGCTGGGATCTCTGCCGCCAGCGCGGGATGGTTTGAAAACTTTCCCCAGCTCTCCTCCGGGGGAGGGAGAAGGAAGGTACACTGGTTTTTTTTTTTTTTGGCTCGGTCAGTTGCTGCTGCTGGTGGCGGGTGCTACTGGTGTGGCTGCTGCTTGGGTTGGTTTTTTTCCTCCCTGCGATTGTTTTTCATCGTTCTGGACCCTTTTCTTCGACTTGCTTTCTCATCCGAGAACCTGAGGAGCCCCGGGGGACAGCGGACGAGAATCGTCCAGGGAGCCACCAGAGAAACTTCACCTAGCCCTTCGGGGCCCCCTCCCCCCGGAAAGGGGAAGCTACACCTGAGGAAAAGGACACTAAGCTCATCAGCTGTTTGTTCAGGTTTTCTGACCCCTTTCCCCTTTTCCCTTTCCACTGTGTGGTCTGTTAATTAAACAGTTCTTTCCACTTTAGGCTGAGATATTCTGTGTTGTGGGGGGAGGGGAGCCAGAAACCTCTGCTGTGGGGGGAGGCACCTGCTCGGAGTGCTTTCCACCTAGCATATTTGTCTAATCCAAGACAAGAAGTAAAAAACGTAAAGAAATCTGTGCCAATTTGCTGAGTGAACATGTATGCAGTCAGCAGGAATCGTAGAACCTTACCCCTTTAATGGCAACAAACACAGAGGTAGTAAAAAAGGACTTTTATTTCTGTTAAAGGTCTTAGAAATCTAACCAAGCAGTTATTGATGTAAAAGGCCCCAAACTAACCAAAATTACTATCTAAATCTTTTGTTAATTCAGCAAATCTAAAGCAGGTTCTTGCAAGTGACACATTTCACAAATCCTTTGTCTGTGCTTTTTAGTGATGACCTGTTTGAACATCCAACAATCACCTGAGATTTTGGGTATGTTGTTGAGTAAAAGACAGACTGATGGGACCCCGGGCAGTACACAAAGTAGAACAAAAAGAATAATTACTGTCCAGGTAATATACAAAGTCCTTAGTTTAGGACAGTCACTACAGTTCCTAAAAACACTACCCTGAGCTTTCAGCAGACATTTGGCTCAAAAGACCTCTGAAACAGGGAGTATAAGAAACCAAACTGCTTCAGCTTCCTAACCCCATTATTTGTCAAATGCAGGTGCAGAAGGAACTGAAAGAAACACAATCACCTTGACACAATGTACACCAAAGAATGGGCAACTGCAAAATGAACAGCGCAAGAGAAAAGCACACAAATGAAAAATGAACTTACAGTTTCTTCAGAAAGTCTGAAATATTCTTAAAGTAGAAGTGTAGGCACATTCTTATTCAAACATACCCAAAGCAGCAGATCTACATTCAGCATCCTGTCGAGCAATGACAAGAACGGAGCACTGGAGATGAAACCGTCTGGGGGACAGAAGCATGAAGACAGTGTTGCTTTTGGCACAGAAATTTGGGTTGTTATGTAGTTAAAGAAACTCGGTGTATTGACGCAATATTTTATGGGGTGTGGTAGTTTTGTGGTGGATGGCCTTGGCTGCCATTTTTATATACCTGACTCTCAAAGCAATTAAATGACCCCAAAATATTTCTGCACCTCTGTGTTCCTTCATTACAAGAGGACCTGATGCTATTTCCATTAATACAAATCCTGGGTGCTGGTAAGAGCACATGGCTTAGCTTCTAATAGGCTGAAAAATTATAGCAGGAAGCAAGATATTCTTAGGCAGATTATAAAATTAAAAAGCTCATGAGTGAGATTTTTTTAAAGTATTTTTTTTCTTGCAGAGGAAAAAACCACCCTCTCTTCTGTGTTGCATGAAGATACAGCTGTAGTTAAAAGCAGAAACTCAAGAATATCTCAGGGTTCAGATAGGATTTTTTTTCTTTTTTTGGCATTTAAAGAGTTTTCTTTCCGTCTTTCCTCTGACAGTAGATTTCTTTGCCAATTTCATTCTTCTAGAGTTTACAGTTCCCGAGGTTACCATGCTTTCAAGTGTTGTGCTGGGTACATGGATAATTACTCCTGTTGCTATTTGGACTCAAATATTGATAAAGCTTTGACTGTTTGAAGTACCCTCCATTTATTTTACTGATTTCTCCTCACAGACCTTTATGGAAGTGCTGCATTTTCTACACAGGAGCAGGGAGCTTGACAGTGTAATTTCTGAGATTGTTCCATGTTTGAAAAATCACATAAACACGATTATCATGCCTGCCTTCAGTATTCACCCAGGATTTAGAAAGTTTGCCAGCTGGAAAACAGGAAAAGACAGGAGTAGAAATGAATTGAAAAAAACAAACACTTTACAAGAAAGATTTGCCAGTATTATCCAGAGAGCATCCTTAAATCCCAGCAAAAATCCCAAAATCCAGGCAAAAATGTAATAAGAAAGTGGTTTGACGGAAACATGTGGACTTAGGGGATAAAACCCACCTAGTCAATTTGAATTCAAACCAGAATTCTCAGGGAAAAGAAGTGTTATCATTGAGTTCAGAAATAAACACCACAGTTGGTTGTGCTGACAGACAAGCAGGAGATGAGAAGACCTTGAGGAATGAAGAGCCAGGGAAGAGAGGCAGAGGAATTCACTGCCAGCACCAAAACCTAGGGAAGGCAGCTGCCATTCAGCACCCCAGCGTGGATCTGGCCTTACAGCACGAGGATCAAGAGACTGAAGAGATGCTATATGACTATTCATGGTGCAGGTAAATTTCTACCTACCAAATGTCATTAAAAAAATATAAGAGTCTGTGCTTATCTTTTGTTAACATCAGACACAAAGCATCTGTAGAAAAAATATTTGAGTGAATCTACAAATGAAACATTTCAGCAACTACATTTCTGAACCACATACCATTTATAGCCAACCTGGCAACATTACTGTTTCAAGGCAGGCAACTTTAGAAAATATATGACCAGATACCCAAAAGCTCCTTCACTTTTACTTTGTGCATATGGCCTTTGAGCACTATAATTTATGTTACCACTGCTCACTTGTCCAGATGGACTTTTACAATATCATTCTCACAGCTCTCCAGGTGTTGCAAATAAATAAAACACTTTATTTCAGGGAGTTGAGAATAGAGTAGGTACCAATGAAAGATACCAATGCACATATTTTAGAAACAGCCATTACAAAAATGTATTGCAATATTATTATGAAGCATACCAAGTGATTTTGTATATTATTCATATGTCACCCATGACAGGCAAACCACAAAAACTACTTTTAGAAAACTGCTGAAATCAAGTTGACTGCGGTTAACGATTCTGTCACTGTGTCAAATTCAATAAGAGAACTTAGGGAGTTTTAGTAACAGAATGATAATTGGCCCACCTTGCCCTGTGAGATACCCAGTGCCGCCAATATTAACAACAACCAAAAAAGAAGTGTAAAAGATTCAGTGGATTTCTACATGAGTAAATGGCCATCCCTTCACAGAGATTCAGGAAGCAGAAGAGTCTGAGTTTGTTGCATGAATAATTTGTTGCAAACCATTTATGACCTCAAGTCTACAGCATATTAAATATTCACACAACTTGTTCAGAATGAAAAAGGCTGGAGCATGTGAGAAGTGATTCTGAATCCTCAGCAGCCTCACACAAAGTGGGCTCTGCCCACAATCACATATTCTCCCAGATTACTGAGAGAATATTAAACACTTTTGTCTTATTATTTGGGACAAAACTCACTTTTAATAAAGGGGCTATTCTAATTACTTGAATGTCCTTCTTAAAACACATACTGTTTTTTCCATGAAGGCTCAGACCCACAGAAACTATTTCAGAGTTGCCCAAATCTTCTTGTACACACACCCCAAGTGACTGAATGGGTTGGTACTCTTCAAGTTCTCCAGTCCATACAGTAGTTAGTAAAACAAATCCAGGAGTGTTATTGAAATTCACATGTCCATACAAACCATTAATTACCATTTTTTAACTGAAAAGGCCTAGTGATATATTAGCAGGCAGAAATGCAGATCAGAGAAGCAGCAAAACCATCAAATGTTTCACATCAAGCCTACCACACATACAGAAACAGAACCATCTGTGGTCCTTCTGATCTGTAGATCTCAAATGACTGTAATCTTATCCTGAAAAATTCAATTAGTTGTCAATGAAAGTGTGGGTTTGGAGAGAAACACGACTTTTGAAAGGTTTAGGTAAAATTAATAACTTACACAGAACTGTAAACTTGATCAAAAAGCTAAATGTTCAAAAGAAACTCAGTGTGCTCAAAAGTACAGCAAGAAAGCAAAGAGGTGAGATTCAGCCCTAAAATATATGATTTAACAAAATTTGCTAAAATTAATCTGACACTTACATGCTTTTCCTTTGCAGACTATAATCAATGTTAACTGCCTTTGAATTCTCTGCCCCCATCCCTTTGGATGGAAAAGACAAAACCCTAAATCTAAAATGAAACTAGATTAGGAAAGAATATTTAGGCATATTCTTTCCTAATAGGCATCTAAGTTTGGGACAGAAAAAGTCAGTCAAAGCTGTGACATTAGGCATTCAAAAGACAAAACATGAATTAAGCCAATGTCACCCAAGAAGTGTTAATGCCATGCACTGTTGAGGTGGCATTCCTGATGTTGCCATTCCCTTGGCATTTCTAAAATTATATCTATTTATATGCATATCTATTAATACACATTTGTAGATATATGCATATGCATACCAATACAGAGCTACCTATATCATTGTGTCTCAGACCTAGGCTCAAATTTGAGAAAGGGCAGTCTTTGTGTCCTAAACCTCTGAGACCAAGTAGGTAGAGAAAGTTTGGCACCGAGTTGCTTATCCGAGGTATCTTCTAAAGAGGAGCACCATTATTATTTATATTTCTGTATTGTGATAAGTGGAAGAGGGGAATGTTTGGGTTTTGTCTTCACACAGAAGACAAAAATAAGTCCTTAGAGACATTATAATCTGAATAGACAAAGGGAAGAAGATGTATCCAAACTGTAGAGCAGTGAGACATGCAACATCACTAGCATTTAAGAGTTTATAGAATGGGGGTTTCTATGGCAGTACAAGAAAATTCAGGTTTTCTTTTAAGAAAAATCATACTTCTCTTAAACAATGTTAATGCTTAACATCAGACCAGTATAATGTGCTTGAATATAATGAGCATTCAGTCAATTGTGTCACACAATAAAAGTGGAGTTTTCTACATTATTATTATCATCACATTTGCCACAATACTTTTACATACTATGTAAACACAGAGAGCTGGCTTAAAAGAATCCCATTTTTGTCCCATTAAAAAAACATGTTTACCAAGATTATTGTTTATTGACCAAATTAAAAATTGTAATCATTATAATTCCCCTATTCCAGTGCCAAAAATCACATCACATTGTGGGTAGCATGGCAATGTGTCTTAAAATATTACTTCTTTTTTCTTAGTTCTATTTTGTATTCGTGTAAAGAAGTCTGTCCCTGTAGGGTGCTGCTGTATTTGAAAAGAAATGGTAATTCAGGAATATTGGAAATGAGTAGATGATTCACTGAAGATATTTCCTCACCTACTTTCCCTGTATTACACACTTAATATTCCTGAAAGAGGGGGAGAAGTATCCTGGACTTAATGACTGTACCTGTTCTACCACAGTGGAAGTTTTCTCACAATCTAACAATGACACTGCCATCAGGATAGAGGTTTTTCTTAAACAAGGCTGTAATTAAACCTGGATGCCAGCATCCACTCCTTTTAAAATACTCTTGTATGCTGCCTGTGGTTACAAGCAGGGATTTGGTATTTCTCAACTTGTCACAAAGGACACACAATAAAACTGTGTCTGAGTATTTTTTAATTTTATCACATTGGTTTGCTAATTTTATGCCATCCTGTGTTCTGAAATGGTTTCTGTGGTTTGGCAGGGAGCCTTTACAAACACAGCACCTACAAATTGGCCCATTGTTGAAAATACTTTCAGTGATTCAGAGTAATTTCTTAATTTCTGGGGAGGATGAGAATGGAGAAGGAAATACACTTATGCTTTCAGAACAGGGATCCTTCAATCATTTCTAGCAAATCAGGAATGACATTGTGTTTAATTTTTATAGTGCAGTATTGTTCTCATTGAAAGGATGATAATATTCAAGCCATCCTGGCTTCACAAAGCATAAAATAGTCCAATGGCTGCATTTGGCACAATGCTCATTGCAGCAGCATTCATGCACAGGGGAAAGGTAGGATTTTCCAGAGTCATTTGGGAATGTGACGTCTGTCAATTGTGTTAAGTGCCAAAGGTGTCTTCACACAAATCTAAAGGTACTCCTTTTTCATTCTTAAGGGTTCTACGGATGGGATCACACAACCGAGACCACCACAACACAGCATCCATTCTGAGCTTCCTTTTTTCTTCAGGGGCAGTTGGACACACCAAACACATGCACATGAAGATCGAGGACAGGGTTGTAGGCGCACTGTTCCTAAAAGCTCACGCCAGAAATGATCCAGCTCTTAACCTGACTGCTGTACATCCATGAGGATCTCATTCCCAAAGCAATTCCTGCACAGAATACGACAGTGAAAATGATACATGAGCTCTGCAGCCTCCCAATAAACCTTATAGTAGGAAGTTATCAAAGAATTATGCTTTAGGCAAGTCCTGTCTGCTGAAGCCAAGACAATAGCTTTAGCATTTTCTAACTGTCCCTTTCTCTTTTCTGAGTTGCTGTTTCTCCTTGAGACTTTACAATCCTGGGGACAGCCTCAGACTCTTCTCCTGTGCTATGTTTATTCAACGCAGAGACAGTTGCAGCATTGTGTGACTTATCACAATGAACCCACAACACTTGCATGTTAAATATTGACTTCCAAATAATCACAACAAGCCATTCACCGGGAAAAGTGCAAAATAAATGGAAAAAAAAATAAAACAACACTCAAAAAACAAGTGATAAGCTGTGTGAAAGCATTATCTCATCTCCAAGGACTATCCATAAACAGAAAGCTAAATTCATCACTTGTTCCCTGAATTAGTGGCTCATGTCCAAGAGATAAATTAATCACATTATTCTAGAAAGAAATAAGGAGTCTCATTTCAAATTTCAGACAAAGGATCAAGAGCCTTTTACTTATGGATTTCTCATCTTTACCTGGTTTCACAGTAATTTCCCAAGTTAAAACTCACTGAGGACAAAGGAAATACTCTCTCTTATTCAAATTAGCCTTGAGACATATTCTAAACACATAGTATCTAATCTTATGACCAGTTAGCTTCTCATTTCCTGCATATCTTTGTGCATCACTGGCACTAATGGTATTAGAGTGGTCCAAAAAAGTGCTTGGTGGAGTGAGGCAGCCCTGGAGACCATTGCCGCGCTTGTCTTGGGGGTCAACTCTAACCCAGCACCTAACACTGAAGGGAGGACACACATTTGCTGATTAGGCTGAAAATGCATTTAATTAGTCACTAATGCTATTATATCCATGAAAAGTTTCAAGGTTTAAGTCTATAGAAAAAATTATAATAATATTTTTGCAAAAAGCCCAATTTTTACTTTCATCAGAAAGTAGCAAACCACAACCTCAAGTTTACTTGAGTTTGAAATAAAAACAAGCCATGCCTTTTTCCAGGAAATATCCCCTTTCACCACTAGTAATGGTCAACCTCCTCACTTCACTGTAGTGGGCTCTGCCTTCAGCTGGCAAACAGTTTTAGAAAAAAAGGAGGGTTGGTAGGGAACTTCATATCCTAACCAGTCACTCCACTGGAGGTAAGGAAACTCCAGAATACAGTTAAGAAAGAGAAATAAACTAGATTTATGCTGAGCAGAAATATCTCTCTGTGGTCATCCCATGACTCCCGTGATATTCCAGCCTATTTCCACAAACACAAGAAAGCGTTCAGACAAACACAAAGGAAGGAACTGATTCTCTTCATTGAGAATCTGTTCCTGTTCATGCAAAGTCATTGATATACTGGAGATTAAAAAAAAATTAACACTTGACACCACTGTAGGAGAATTGGTCTGGAATCTCCCAATGGAAGGAAACCCTGAATGTTTGGTCCATGTTGTAATAAATGCACAGTGCCAAAACAGAAGTGTGATTGCGTCAGGTATGTGATCTGTAGTAACAAAAGCACAAGCTTGGCCAGATGTGTTACAGGCATTTGTTTTGTTACCCTTAGAAGGGTTAATAAATATATATTTATATATAAAATATGAGTTTTCAAAGCAAGGCTCACCATCCCTGAGCTGTTTCACAAACATGGTGTGCCCCACTGTTCCATGCAGACTTTCTAAGTTTCTCAGTGTAGATTGTCTGGGGCAACTGGGAGCATGAGATTCTCTAATCCATCCACATTCTTGACTATTAAACTGACTTATTTTGGTCTATTAAGAAAAAACCTTATTAATGTACAGTACGTGTGTTGAGCCATGACATAGAGCAGCTCTGTGTCCTACTATTGCTTATCCACTGTCCTGCTCCTGTCACTGCCTTTGGAAGCCTTTTCCAATGAACTTCTGCTCAAGTAATCACTTCGCCAAATATCAGTTGTAAAAGAGCTTGGTTTTTAACAAAAGGTCAAACAAAATTGCAATGAAGACCCATGGGATCCTTGCAAAAGGTCACTTGAGACAAAATGGATTCCCAGCTGAAGTACAGGTTTCACCACAGTGTATATCTTCTGTGAGCTACTTTTCAGAGAAAAACTTTAATTTAGAGTCAAAATGAGTGATTAAAATTTTCTGTGCACAATCATCCATAAATGAACAGTCATTTGACACCCAGTAAATGAAACAGTCACATCCAGCTATACAATTTACAGGCAGTTACTCAGACTTCCAAATAAAACACTCTATTCCACAACTGTATTACTTAGGCTGGCAAATAAAGTTGCAAAGTGGTGATACAGAACTGTAGAGGTCTGTTTGTATGAAGCTTTCTAAGACCTGGCCTCAAGAAATGTATTTTCAGTTCTATGCTTGTTGAGCTGGATAAACATTTTGCAGTAAATAATTTACTTGATTAGTTTAGGGCCATCACTAGTTTACAGAATTTCTTTGTGCCGACTTCTTTGGCCACTTTGTTCATTATTTGAAGTTGCAGAACAGATGGTTTGTTCACATATATTTGTGCATAATGATTGCTCATAAACACTCTGTCCTGGATAGTGCTTTGAATACTTGCTATGCAGGCTGTGTGACTGGATTTTTAACTCGCATAGCACATGGGCTGCATTCCCACCTCACTTTTTTTTCATGTCAAATAACTAAGTATTTTCCCAAACCACACAGTACCTTCAAAGAAGTGAGGGGCAAGTGTCTGGGTTAAAACAAAGCTTCTTAAAGATATGTGCAACTTTCAATTTCTGAATAGTCTACCCGGAGCTATGAAAATTCAGATATTTATGTACAGATGATTTGATGAGAATGAAACCTGTACACTAAGGGATTGATGAAAATATATACTAAGCAAAATAAGACTCAAAAAGCATTTAGAAAAAGCAAGTAAATTGATTAAAAGGTGCCTACAAAGCAGGCAAAAACTAACAAATGTTTTAATATTGTTGTCAGGAGAGAGTCAGAGCTTGTCCAACACATTGCCAGGCTTTTACCTGGAGCAGTGGCAGCACACTTAAATGATGATGATGAGGCCATCAAATGGATGTCATCTGTTTGAACCAGGTAAGAGTTTAGGCAAATTGGCTGTTGTTGAACCAGATGTAAAATCAGTGTAAAAAACCCCTAGCAAGCAGGATTCCTCAATAAGTCCCACTAAGAGCAAACAACAGTGATGCAATAATTTTACTGCTAATGATGTGTTTATAGATATTTACCTCTGCAGCAGTTTCAGCAGCTGTATCTCGAATTGCCATTAATGCCTTTCTTCACTGATTAATAGAGTGAAGCTATTGAGATGTAGGATTTCCACTCGTTTTTATCCCAGTGTGACATTGCCATCTACAGGAAGCTCTCCCTTACTTGGAGACTAATTTTACAATCACAGAATAGGAATCACTGAAGATGAAAAAGTAAGTGTCCAAAATTAGCCCTGTTTGATCAGCCTGACAAACTGCTATTTTAAAAATTATCCAGTAATAGTATGGCTCACCAACAAAAGCAGTATATTAACCGACTGCCTGGCAAGTTATTAAGCTGAGGGATTGTCATTAATCTAGTTGAATTATACATTAGGACAAAAAAGAAACACTTATTAAGGACAAGGGGCTTCTGATTTAGTTACTTATCATTAGTTGATGTGTAACGTTCTCATACTGCCATACAAAAATTTTACAATTTTGTGTTCTACAGACTATTCAGAGAAATCTTTCTCAGCATCTTTCTTCTCAGCTTTGTAAAAGGATTTGTGCAACACAAATAATTTTTCACCATGGTAGACTCTGTATATTCCTTCACAAGTACTAAATATACTGCCCAGAAAAGTAAGATATGTGCAAAAAGGCACATATGCAAGACCTTAATTTTAGACATCTTCCTAATTTTAATATCTACCTTACAGACAGAATATTTGTGACTTTCAATATGGCATCAATTCATTTAGAGAGATCAGTCTTCTAGAGCAAACTCTAAAGACAGTTTGACAACTGTTAGCATCCTTCTAACGAAAGAAAATGTGTTCAGGACTGAAATGCTTAACCAAGTTGACCAAGTACCCCAAGAAACACCACAAGCAGGGTGATATTTTATGTAGGAACACTGAATTAGGGCTGACTCACTGAAATCTCTTAGTGAGACAGGGAAGAAAAACAGAATTAAACAGTGATCGATAAGCAGAGGGGAAAAGCTGGGGAGGTCACAGGAGGCAACCTGAATGAAATAATCTGATTGAAAGTGTGATCTTTAATGTCAGAAAAAGCGGTTATTGACTTTAATTCATGGAAGACAGAATGCTGCAAGACATTTTCTTTTTTGAGAATCGAAGGAAGAAGTAAATCAGAAGCAAAAAGAATCAGCAGCAATAAAACAGATGAGATTGCAAATTTCAGATGGACACTTTCTGTGTATGCAGATGAGTCAAAGATTTGTACATTAGTGCACTAATGGGGTGGCTTTCTACTTGGAAACCACTAGATGAATTCTTTAATTTACCTAGGGAAAAAGCCTCACAGCCAGTTGCAAAAAAAAAAAAAAAACCCCAACCAACCAACCAACCACAAAAAAATCACACTGACCCAAGCTGAACATAGTAGCCAAACTAGAAAATCAATTACACTCACAACTCTGTCTAGGCACTCTTAGAGCAGAAGAGACAGTTCTGGAGTAGAACAGGGAAGAAGAGGTAATTTTCCTACCTGCAGAGTCACATTCTGGTTTCAGGTTTCTCTTCTGGAAACTCCACATTGGCCTAGTTGAGATAAACAGATGACAGAAAAAGCCTATTTATTGCTATTTCAAAACTGTCAGTCTTCCATACTTAAGGATGGTTCTGTTAACAGGGAGGTGCCAGCAGTAGGATATTAATATCATTAAGGGAGTTGATTGAGCTGAAGTTACTAATACTTGAAGCCTGCAGTGGAGCTGTGAGCAGCCAGCCTCTGTACCAGTGCTGTTGAGGACACAGATTTATTTATTTGTTAACCTGCCACTTAGATTGCTCCAGCTGACTCTGCATTGTTGCAAGCAGCTGATATAACACTACAGGTCTAAGGAAAAGAGGCAGAAGAAACTCTTTATCTCTGCCATGGGCAGGAATTGACAGACATGTTTGCAGAGCATCCCTGGAGTCCTCGGAGCTGCAGCAGGGACGAGATTTGTCACTGCAGCTGCTGTGACCAGGATGCTGCCAGCAACCACCCCACTGCTGACATGAAAAGAAGCCACTGACTCTCCAGACATGACTCCTCAGACAACCATAGCTGTCACCCAGGTCATGATTTCTGGAGGTGTGGTGGTGACTGTGCTCTTCTCCCTTGGGAAGGCTCTTCTGTTACTAAATTGAAAATTAATTAAAATAATAATAACAAATTAGTGTCTTGAGAATGCTCATTGAGTCTTTCTGGGATCATTTTATTGTACTGCACACCATATCAATCCCTTACTACTAGAAGTGTTGATAGAAAACAAAATTAAATTTCAGGTTTATCTTGATTACAATAATTACAATTTACATGCTGCTTAAGAAACACCAGTTGCCTACGTTTTTGTGCATGAACTTACATTTCAGAGTATATTTCTTGTGGATGATATATCTCAGAATTTTGAAATTTTTTGCAGAAGAAAATAATTTGTGGTCTTTAGAAATTTTTCCAATTTTTTTTTTTTAATTCTATTAAAAGACTGTACATCCACACATTCTAGACACCAAAATGCTTCATATAAGTTAAGGGAGTTATAAAATCAATGATTATGATACAGAAGGGAGGGGAGGAAAATTAAAGCTATTAAAAACAAAAAAGAGGGAACAAAGATATTTACACCTTCAGTTTCCTAAGGAAGCTCAGGTGGTAGAAACATCACCAGAGGTCACAGGGCATGGCTGGCACTGGAGTGGTGAGGGGTCCCACTGGGAAGGGGGAGGTCTGTGAGGTTAGGGAGGAGTTTCTGGCATGAAGAGATGAGGGGAAGATTCGACATTTTGGGGCTCAGGCAGAGGCACACATCTGCTGCATGCATTTTAATGACTTGCAGCAGGGAGGCAAGGACAGTACCCTCTGAGGAGAAGAAATGAGGCTGATCCTTGCCCAAATTCCAGCTCAACGCAGCATGTAAAAGGGTGCAAATTTTTACCCAAATCTGGCCTGCAGAGACTGTCATGATTTAGTACAGAGTGGATCTCGTAAAGTCCGCGGAGCTCACACAATTCTGGTGAGTTAGAGGCAGTGAGATGTCCTTGCCAATCTGTTGCTGCCTCTGCCCTGATCCTAATTCAGCTGCTTGTAAGTCACAACAGGGAGGCAGAATAATGGTTCTCTGACCACTGTAACCTTGGGCAGTTAGGCTGGGATATGGGAAAATTACCACAGTCAGGGCTGTGATAAATGCCTGTTCTTCAATAGGCAATGAATAACTCTGCATTAGAATTGTAAAGTATATGATATTTTACAATTTATATTTTACATAAAATATGAACTTCTACTGGACCTGTGGGAAAAACTTGCAAAAGCTTGGTTGGCATTCACGCTGCTAATCCCAGAGATGAATTGGACACCATTAAATAGAACAAAAATGTTACTGAATAAATAGTTAAGGCTAATGGCTTTCTATGCCAGAGAGGAAATAAATTATCCAACACAAGGTGTTGTATAGGCCATATCACAGAATTATTAAATAAAATAAGTGATTTAAAAAACTGATCTAGGAAAATAATGTAGTATCTAACTGTATTTTTGAAAAGAGAGGGGCTAATTAAAGGGGGGGCATGGGATAACAACAAATATTTTAAACTTGATTGCTCTTACTGGGATCAAAGACATCCTGAGGTGATGAGCAAAAGGACAGTCCTAAACAGAAGCTCTAGGGAGCCTAAAAGCAGTGAGCCAAAGGGAAACTTTATTTTAGTGCCTGCGGTGAGCAGAACCTGCCCTGTAACAGATGGTCCCTGTCTGCCTTCCGACATCTTTAGCAGCTCTAATCTGAGGCACTTTTGTGTTCAACCTCCCTTTACTCTCTGCCTGAGAACCACAATGCCACCACACACACACAGCTTCATCACAATAAAGGTGCATCCACACAGGCACCCAGGGACACTTTTGTAGTCAGCACACAAGAAACAGTCCTGGCATGGTGAAAACACTGTCACAGAATCATAGAATGGTTTTGGTTGGAAGGGACCAACAAAACTACATCATCCCACCCCTTGACACAGACAGGGACACCTTCCACTATCCCAGGTTTCTCCAAGTCCTGTCCAACCTGGTTTTGGATGCTTCCAGGATCTGGGGGCAGCCACAGCTTCTCTGGGCACTGGTGCCAGGGCCTCACCACCCTCATAGGGAAGAATTTCGTCCTAATATCCAAACTAAACCTGTCTTCTTTTAGTTGTACAAGTACAGGTGGAAGGAGGAGGCTTCAGCAAGACCCTGTATACAAAAGATTGCTTTGTCTTTGTTTCAGTAGATTTAGGCTTATCCATTTTCCTTTGATACGATGCATTGCACAACTGTGCAGTTTTCTGTCTAATCAATGTCAGTCCTCTAGAAATGTTAGTCCCCTCAGCAGCCGTCAAGGTGGGTGATTTCACAATTTTAAGTGTAGGAAGTGTGATTCCAGAGACAAAAAACAGCCATTCTTTCTCTGTGCCAGACAAGAAGAGCAATGTTCAGCCTTAGGCTGGTCTTGTAAGGAACATTTCCAGAGTTCTCACTCTAATCCATCTCCTTCACAACACCGCAAAATCTACATTTAGAGAACTGATCATCTGAGTGACTTCTCTGGGTACCTGGAAGTGCAATTTGAACTCATCCTGTGGAAAAAAATAGCCCAGAGTCACAGGTCCTATGCCAGATATGAGACCCCACCTGTATTCCCTCTCTCTGCTGCAAATTGCAATCAGTTAGAGATTATTCTGAGTTCATATTTCATATTTACGATTTCCTGTCCTGCCTCTGAGCCAGTTAAGATGAAGTTGATCCATCCAGCCCCTACCTCCCTCCTGCTTGGGGGGAGCTTCCAATCTCTGGCTCACAAAATTTCTTAATGCTCTTACTGGTAACGCATACTCAGCAAGAGCTGGGCATACCAGAGGCCTCAATTAAAGATTCTCATATTTTAATCTCTGGAAACCAACAACCAACTCCCATTTTAAGTAAAAGGGAAGGTAAAAACTGGGCTCTTGGAGGATCTCATTAATCCCTGCTGTAACTTGATGCACTTCACATAATATCAGGAAATACAGCTGACCTGCTGTGCCATTACCCAGCACCTCTGAAGGATCAGCATCGTGCCAGCCACTTATGTCACACTGTGAAAAGCCCTTCAATTTCCACATGTCCTGATCCCAACACAGGGACCATGTCAAGGGCTAAATTTCCAATAAGCCAGAGCTCTGAGCTGACCAGTGCTACAATATAATATGCATGAAGGTCAGAAGCAGCTGTCACCTCAGATGTGTATTTTGCACAAAGTTATTCTCTTAGCAAAGAAATTCACTACAGTATACTACTAAAGTGAGGAAAATAACATGAGAAAATGGGAAGAGGCCGTGTAAAAAATGAGACAATCAGGCCAGAACCCCCAGTTCATTTTGACTGCATCAGCATGCTTGATCCAACTTGTAAACCAGCCTTAGCAGAGAAGCATTTTCCCTGTTTGAATTGCATTAAGAAGTGGAATTAGCTTTATAAATATAAATCAGTTAAGTATAATGCAATATTTATAACATGGTATCTGATTTTTCCCCCTTTAGGATTCCATTTAAAAGGAAATAACAAGGAAACAGCGCTCTCAGAAAGACAGCGGGTTTACAATTTATGCTAATTAATTTTCATATTGACACAAAACTAAACCCTGCATTTTATTTGACTGCAGCAAAGAGGGAAAAAAAAAAGGCAGATGGAACAAAATAGATTTTTTTTTCCTGCAACAGATAATTCTGTAAGGAAGTCTCTCTTTTTACCAAACATGTTAATCCTCATTCATTTTTCTATTGCCCAGCATGCAGGTCACTATGCCCAATCCAGTCTCAATCCCCCTCTCAAACCCCCAGAAACAAGGGCAAAAGCATAAGCAAGAAAAATGGTTCAATTTATTTGAAGCCCCGAAAGGTTCCAATCAAGATCAAGTAGTCATTATTCTAGGAACTATATAAAAAGAGAAATAGCTCATCCCTGACCTGCAAGAGGTTCAAAATTTTCCATTAAACCAAATAACATCATTCAAAGTTGGAAGAAAAAATTCTATTGCCTGTAAAGCTAGGAAAAAATTGCAACATCATTCTGTTGTTAGAAAGTCTACTTGGGATTTGGAAAAGGAACTACCAGCTGCCTAATTCCATATATATTCATGGAAGAGTCTGTGCCAAACTCATAATTGCTCTAACTTGCTGAGTGTCACTGATGCTACATCAAAAAGAAACCTAGGCCACAGAGCTTTATTTTCTGTTAGAATTATTAATCAAAGACCTAAAAAACCTGGCATGAAATTTGCTTCCAACTTTGACTGAGTTAAATTCTATTTGGCATTCAAACATACGCATTTTTCTCTTGTCAGTCCCCACATATATGCCCCATCGCATCTGGTCAAGACTGAAGGTTTCTACACCACTGAAAGGGATAATATGCAGTGTTATGTCTTTGATTAGAGGGTCAGAGAAAAGATGAAAAGCAACAACTCCACCACACTGACCAACTCAGGCTCTGTCAGCTTTGGCCCTGTCCTCCAAATATTTACTCTTCTTTGTTATACTTTAATTATTCATTCAGGTTTTTTCTAGTGTTAATAGAATTTGCCCATCATATTGATTAGTTTATTTAGTTCAGCTGGATTCACAGTATAAATGAGGTGGTTTTTTTTAATTTAATAACCCCTTTGCTCCACTGACTCCATTTTGATTTTTTCCTCCCCCTAATTTGAATAGAAGCAGCAGCACTAATTACCTGCCCTCATGTCAATGTTTCCTCAGCAGCATCCCCCAGCACTGAATTGCTGGTTTCCTTATTGTTATTGTTATTAGTACTGAAGAACTCTTAAAAGGAACATTTCACCCAGCCAGCCTGAGGTTCCTGCAACAGAAAAAGAATAATTTCCTAGTTAGAATCAGGATGCTGTCTATCCTTAATGAGACAGCAGCATGATTAGAAATGGAGATGTTTTCCATTTCCTGTCCACATTCATTTAAAACCACATTTCACTGAAGCAAACACAGGCTTATCCTGAGATGCATGTTGCGTCTATTAAAAAAAAGAAAAAAGTGAATTCTTTATCTCAGGTTTGCAGCTTTCTCAAACATCATAAAATCCTAATTCACTTTTCCTTATTTCAATGGCTTTCCCAGTACAGTTTTTAAGCAGACATGGAAGCTGGATTTATCAATGTCTGGCAATAACATGGTGCTATAGTCCTCACCTAAACATGCAGTATCTGAACTATGCTGTGCAAAGATATCTGCAATATTAACAAAAAGGAGAGTGCGATAGTTTAAAGCACAATAGCAAATCCCTCATCTTAAAATCCATCTCCCACATCTTATCTCACTATAAGAATAAACTGGTTTGGTGGTTTTCATTTTACCAGGATAGCTGTTTAAGAATTTTATTTGATTGAGATAGAAAGCAACTATTCCACTGGTTTTCTCTTTTAAATGCTTGCTTTAGTCACGGTGTTGCCTTACATCTTCCCCATTAGTTAAGTCATCTTGAATATTTACAGATAGTTGACTTTGCTAATCCTTGTACAATCTCGTTTCTAAAATAGCTGCCAAATTACTTGGGATGGGAATACTATGAAATATATTTGGCACCAATTTGTTACTGAGAAGAACAATGTTAGAAATTTTAGTAGAAAAAACGAAGTACTCCTCTAGGGAAAGGTGACATATTGAAGAAGGTGACACAAAGGATGGAGGTATGGAAGAAGGTTAGAGAGAAGGTGATCACACCTATTGGAGGATGAGGATGACAAATTTGAAGATATAAAGCAACACAGGAATTCTGTTTTCTCCTATTAAAAGGTGCTGCTGGACACAGTGAGCTCAGGACAATGTACTGCAGGGGCATTAATCAGGAAAGATGCCTTAAATGGCCAATTTGAGCATTTGAGGGGAACTGAAACCTAAATGAAACCAAAGGAGATGTGTCCTGCAGTGAGAACCAGTGAGCACTGCATGCGCCACTTAGACTGGGCTTGTGGGGCCCCGCAAAACTTGGATTTTTTTGTAGCTGCTCCATAAAGCCCATCCTAGGAGCTCCGATTTGTGCTCTTCCCTGGTCTACCAGGCAGTCTTGTATGGTTTGAAATCTTAACACAGAGGTACAGAGAGACACTTTCACCTGAATACCTATTCTGAATTCATCATTAGTTTCAAAATTCTTCAGAATTCTTGATTACCATCCAGTTATTAATGCCATATAAAGAGTGTCGGTGACACATTAAGTTTGCCAGCATGGGAGCAAAGGGGTTAATTTGAATGAATTTGTGAAGTGGTTTAGCTAAATTGCATTAGATATTTGTATTAAGATTTGAAAATGTCTTGATTAAATTTTCTTTACCTTCCTAAGTGATTTTAGTTAAATCAAATCAAACTGAGGATATTTTATTTCTGACTATGAACATGGGCACAGAATTTAACACAGTTTAACTAAATCTCCTTATGAATGACTGAGGCAGAGAAGGAATCCTTGACAATTGCCATGGCTCCGAAAAGAAATCAAGACAACTCTCTCTAACAACACTTCATTCCTTGAGATGGTTAAAATCTGTCTTGTGCATTTAAGGGGGGATAGGAGGGAAAAGAAAATGTAAATGCCTCATGCTGTAACATTATATAATGCCATCCAATACCAGAGGCAGACATTGGACTGCTTTCATCCCATATGGCAAGACAAATGTTCTCCCAGTTTATTATTAATAGTGCTGTGACAGCACTGTGACTCAGCATCAGAAATCATTATTTTAAATATCTTCCACCAGAACTGACTTGGCACAAATCTTTTTGCCACAGAAGGCTGGTCCTCACTAAAATCTTCCACTCAGCTCCGAGATGAGCACAGTGAGGCAACAGCCTGGTGATCCACATCCACATAAAAATGAAAGCATGTCTAACCTTTGAGGAGCTGATATAGCATTTTGAATTATACATCAAGGAGAAAAATTTAGTGGGTAAATGTTAAAATCATTAAAGTAACTTTTCACTGCAAATAGAGAGTGAATGCCTCATCCCAAGACAGCTATGAGATGTATCAGTTTAGGTTTTTAA
Organism: Origma solitaria; assembly: GCA_013397895.1. Classification (NCBI taxonomy): domain Eukaryota; kingdom Metazoa; phylum Chordata; class Aves; order Passeriformes; family Acanthizidae; genus Origma; species Origma solitaria. The sequence goes on along the minus strand of VZRL01003527.1, from coordinate 2,006,641 downwards.
TCCCAAAGTATGCATAAATCTCTCCAGTCTCATCTCTTGTCATCTTCTTGTCAAAAGAAATTTTGTTTCACTTCCACCCATCATTGCTCCCCATGGTTTCTGAAAACATTCCACGTTAAAATTTTATCATGGGAGGGAGGTTCCTTCTAGATTTCATGCAGGGCTAAACTATGAAAACCACAGAAGACTTTATTTAAAATAACAATAAAAAAATTAAAAAGAGGCTTAATGCAGTTAGTAAAAGTATAAAATCATAGAATGACTGAACACCCTCAATATTTTCCCTCTTTCTACCTCCATTTTGCTTCTCAAGTCCAACAGAAACTGCAGAGTTTGGTGCACATTTTCACTCATTAGCATCTGTGTGTGATGCTCTTAGAGGGAAAAACCCCACCCCACACCAAATGACATCCATTCGAAAGGACTTGACAGTTTAAGTTACTTTTACTTTCTATTGTTTTTTGAATTGCATTGTGTTTTATGGAATTCTTTTGCAGAAGGCAATATACACATTTATTTCTGCAGGAAGCATGTTGGCAGAAGGTCAGGAGTAATTTGACTTTATGAATGCACATAAGTAGGAGCTGGCAGCACAAGAAAGATCTATGTTTATTAGAGAAGGCATGAGACATGCATAAGACATAAATATAACCAAGAGCTTCTCTTCATTACCTGTGGTTGTTAAATCCCAGCGAAAGATCATCTCCTACTGCAGATCCAGTTGTTTGAGCTCCAGCAGATGGGATGTGCTCTCCTTTCAACTGCATCCACAGGGAAGGAGCCACTTCAGTGTGTGAGGTGACAGAGCAATGGATTGAGCATCTTCTACTTCGTTTCAGCAGAAATCAAACTTGAAGGGATGAGACCTTGGATAAAATATTGCTTGTCACCTGACATTTTATAGAGTGTTAGAAAAAGATTTACAAAGGGAAAAAATAAAATAATAATTTTTCTCATACTAGTGTCCTAATATCCATAAGAAGACGGACATTAATTTGGCATTCTCTAACATCTGCAACTTCAATCATCTATCACTGTTGACTAGGATTATTTATTTATTTTTAATCCTTTGAAAGCAACTCTAAAAAAGGGATGAGAGACAAACTTTGTTATTAGATTTCATAGATACTTGCAGACAAAAGAAACAATGAATTTGGTTCCCCTGAGCTCCCTCAAAGGTTTGAAAGCACCATTTTGTGCCTCACTTTTCATGTCTCTGCCTCTTCCTGGTCCTCAGTTCCTCTCTTTAGGATTTTAAAGCCTATTTCAAATGCCATTATCAAATGACATTGATTCCCAAATTCACACACTATTTAGATCTATTCATTCTCTCTGTCTTCACATCTCAGCCACTGTCCTAGGATGTTACTCAGCTTTTTCCCCACAGCCCCAGCCTAATACCTTGTTCCCATTTTTGGCTCAGCCACTTCGAGGTTCCCTCTCCTGTACCCAAACCTTTACCAGATCAATACCTGTTCTACTTTTGCCCCTTCATTTCCTCTCTTTTCCCCTTAATCTCTCATCTATGTCAGTGCCACTACAAAGAACTGGCTTCTCACTTCTCCTGGCTTTTCACTTCACTTCACTGTGGCACCAGATCACCTCTGTATCCACTCCTGCCCAGAGCTTCACACTCTCCCTTCCTCTGCTCTCAACCCCTGCCCCATCCCTTTGAATTTCAGTGCAATGAGTCCTTATCATGCTGCCTGTCCTGTGGGATGGATGGACAGGAATGCCATTTGGATTGCATTTTCTCACTGGATAAATACAGCCCAGGAGGTTTCATTGCTTTTCCATTTTTCTTGAATTTTTTGTGACACTGATTTTGAGACAATTTTAGAAGTAGGTGTATTGTACATCATAAGCACACAAGATGTCCTGGCTGCAACCGAGCAGAAACCTCCTACATTTCACAGGTGGTTTGTGAGCTGCAGATGGAGAACTTCTGTGCAAAAAAAAAAATCTTAAAAAAATTGATCCATCCTTATTTGTCCTGTCACTACTATTGGTTCTCACCACTTCCTCACATTCTCTGCCTTTCTGAGCACTGCAGAATTGCATTCAGCAAAAAGAAAGCTTTTAAAGAATAACAAGCTCTCTTTATTTTGCAACATTATTCTGACTGCTACCAAACTATTTATTTCATTAATTTCCATCTTTCCTATTCTCCTTTGTGTTGTTGCAGAAAAAATTCATCCTTGGTTGGCAACAGCACAGAAGCTAGTGCTCCAAAGGGGCTTCTGCAGAGAGTACTGTAGTGTGCCAAGGGCAGAGCAGAAAAGGAAGGGAAAGGGTATAGACTCTCAGAATCATTAAGGTTGGAAAAGACCTCCAAGATCATCAAGCCCAACCTTTGACTGACCCCACCTTGTCAACTAAACCATTGCACTGTTGCGTCCAGTCATTTCTTGAACACCTCCATGGTGGTGGCTCCATCACTTCCTTGGGCAGCTCATCAGAGTGCTAGGCCACCCTTTCAGTGAAGAAATTCTTCCTGGTGACCAACCTGAATCTTCCCTGGTGCAGCTGGAGGTTATGTCCTCTTGTCCTGTTGCTGGCATCCTGGGAAAAATGGCTGACCCCCACCTGGTTACAACCTCCTTTCATGTACGAATGAAGGAGGAAACCTTTGACAGCCTAATCAGACACCAACTCACCAAATTTCACAATGTAAATTTGTAATGATTTTCACGAGCCACTAAGCTTCCAGTTTTCCCTGCTGAGGCTCTGCCTTAAGGAACACTTCTCTAACCAACAAGTCTTTTAGCAATACTACTTTTAAGCTTTTGCCCAGCCCTGCCAGATTCTCACTTCCTAATAGTGCATTAAAGTAAGAGTTGCTGTAAAGCACAAGATCTATCATCTAGTGAACCATGATATCACAGCCTGTAACACCAATTAAATAAATAATATGTACTCCTCACTGCACTGGGGAAGAGCTTGACTGAGGTTTACAAAGTCATGGAAACCATTTGACAAATGTGAATGTGGAATCTTTACTCACCGAACCCCCACCAGCAGAATGACAAACACACTAGCAAGAGATACTTGGATAAAAGCAGGTCCTTTTTTATGTGGCTGTAATTTGTTGACACAAGCTTATCAAAGCAAACAGTAACAGCAGGTTTAAAAATGGATTGGGCAAGTTCATGGGCGATCAGTTAAAAAAAAAAAATTTTAAAAAATCAGTGTTTTTTCCAGCTAGCTCACCTGCTAGCTCCAGGCAAAATTAAAGGTAAGAAGAAAAGGCCATTTATCTTTAAACTGACTTCAAATTTGCTTCTAATCAACTGGGAACTTTGTTTGTTGTATTTAAGAAAAAAGAAGAAGCTAATTTAGAAGAAAAATAGAAATGTATTTCAAGTCCTATTGCTTTTGTTCATTTTCATCAGACTTAAGTACTTAGACTCTCAAAAGGACATAAAACAGTGAAAATGGTACTCACGGCAGATGAAAAACGCACCCACTGCAATAATTTTATAATTAAGCCCGGATGGTGTAGCATTTAGAAAGAGTCAACCTATCAGAAAAATCCAAGTCTATAAACACAGAGTTGGATTTGCAAATGTTCTGCTTGTACTGTTAATGAAGGAGAAATCAAAGGGGAATAGGATGCAGAAATGTTATAAGCCTGTACCTTGGACATTTCTCCTTGGTGATATCGCATTCTCCCCTCAGAGAAACAGCTCAGAGAGGCAGATGTGCAACAAATAGAAAGAAAACAGTACACAGGTGTTTGTTGCTCTGGTTTCAGGGTCCAGCTGTGTTCTAATACTACCTGCAGTGTTTCACTAACTGCTGCCCACTGGACCAGTATTTGTGTCCATATCATTCCATGCTGTCTAGATAAAAAGTAAAACTCAGGGCATGGTCTGGGCATTCACAGGGAAATGAAAAGAATAACACGGGCATTTAACCTGACCCTTTCCATGCAGCTGCAACCTCTCATTAAGCAGCAGCCTCAAACAGGCCAAGTTTTGAATCATTGCAGTGTCCCTGTTATTTGAGAGGCTGTGAATTTGCTGACTGATCCCAGCATTCCTCACTGTTAAAAAACCAGAGAATTTTAACAAAAACAAGTCCAGCTCCCACTAAGGACAAAGCAAAAACAGCCCTGCAAAGATTTAGAAGTTGTCAGCCATTGTTTAAGAATAACACAAAACCAGTGTCAAATAACGTTCAAAACAAAATACATGATGGTAAAAACACAGGTTGTATCTTCAAAGAAACTCTAGAGCTGGAGCTCTCAAATGGAGATGTTTAAAATATCCCTCTTGCATATTTCGTATATATCAACTTGAAGAAACATCCATCCATGAGTAACAATCTGGAAAACTGACTTGATATTCTTTTTACTTGTATTAGTGAAAAGTAAATTTAAATCAAATAAAGGGAGATGTGAACTTTAGTCTCACCAGGTTCTCCACAATGAGACCATAGATTTAAATAGGTGATACAACACCAGAGAGATGGTTAATTTTACATCCTACTCATACATTAAACAATTTATACAATGAAGACCTCAGCAAACTGACATGGTTTCTAGAAGTTCAGTTAACATTTCATTTACACGCAGAGCTCATCTGGGCCTTCTGTATGGGGGACATTTTGTTATAATGTAAAAATATGGCTAAAAATATTTTCAATCCAATTCTAATTTGTCTTGCCACACAAAAATAGCATGCAGCACAATTAATATGCATAAAACATAAACCCATTAATGGACTGCATTTAGGTGAGTTAAAGGAAGTGAGCCAAGATCATCATAAATCTTCTTATGTGCTTTTGGTGATACACTGACAGGTAGGAATTAAACATGCAAGGAACTTTTATTGAACTGTCCAGATCCTGTTTATATTCAATCAAAGTTGCCCACTCTATCACACTGCTCTTGACATTGCAGCGAAATAGATAACAGCTAAATCAGAGACTGTCAAACTGAAATAACTGTCAGGAATTAAATGGTATTGCTGAATAAAAGCCATCATTGAAATGCACACACACACCAAAAAAAAACCAAAAAAACCCACCCAATCCTCTAAAACAATGTGGGAAACTTTAGATGACATTGCAGAGACATCAAAAGACCCTGATACAGCAATAGAATTGAGCAGATTGTTTGGGGAAAATGTCATCATTGGAGTTTTCTTGTGCCTTATTAAACACAGACATCATCTGGGACTCTGCACAGTGCTGAATTACTATTTACAGCAGTTTGACCTTGAACATTATAGTTGCATTAATACAGGCTATTCAGCGGAACTGATAGATAGTTACGAGGTGAGTGAAAATGTAGAACAGATTTTTGTATTCAAATAGGAAAGAAAAAAAAATAGAGACTTGTATAGCTCCTAAAAGGAAGCATCTGTTCATAAAACACCTGGACTAACAAAGGGCAGCCTTTTCTACACAACAGTTAAAACGCAATACATTATTGATCAAGCATTGTAACAAGTTTAGCACCCTTTCAGAGCTCTCATGATGCTCTAATTATGGGATGTAAATTGGAATCTCTAAAACATGTGAGTTTCCTGAAGTTGAAATTTAGCCACCCTCAAGCATGCTCGATTAACTGAGTGACAAAGAATTGCAAGCAGGAGTTTAAAATTCAGTATTCATTCAAAAGAAACCAATTTGAGAATTTCAAATACTCCACTAACAGCAAGAGACTAGCAGCATATAGGCTGATTATTTCCCATCCTGAAGCTTTTCTCACCCCTACATTTATAGAGACATCTGCAAACGCTAATAGAGTTCTCTCTAGGATGGGGATCATTAAGTCAAAGTACTCAAGCACAATGGGCAATGAAAGATTGAATTGGTTAGTGCTCATAACAATTGACAATGATGCTAATATATATCAGTACTTCACTGAATTTGTGCTGCATATTCAACATCTGGAGACTAGTCCCTGGATTTTATGCAATCACTATAAAACTTTAAATAAATACTCACTAACATACACATTTCAAATATATATCTGTATCCTGTTTTTCATTATCTGGAATAGCCCGTAAAGAACTTGGGGAATCAACAGGAGAAGAGAATAATGAGCACTTTTCATCCTGTGGGCAGCCAAAACGGTGGTACACTTCTGCTCCTGTTTTTGGAACAACCACCATGTCCATTTGAGAGTCGATTTGACACCAGTAACATCACTGGGAGATGGTCACTGATTGCTGATGAGTTCAAGAGTTCCCTCTTCAAAGTGTTTTTGGTAGGGCGGTGAGAACCACTGAGGAGAAAATCCCCTCACTCACTTGGTGTTTGGTCACATCAAAACAAAAAGCATCGGAGGGTTTCAAGTGGAGAATAAGAGCGAAGGTTCCTGTCTCACCTGAGGTCTGAGAGCAGCCTGCAGCACATGCTTGGGGAACCAGGTAGGTCCAGGGCACCATTCCATCTGGTCCTGCTGGGAAATGGCACCCCGAGTTCATTGTATGGTCATTCTATTAACAGAGTGCAAAACAACACTGCAAAAGGACTGCCTAAAGCCTTCCACTTCAAGCAAAGCTCTTCTACCCACCTTGAGATCTAAGGGCTCAGTTTTCCTGCACCCTGAGGAAAATATATCCTTGGCTATAGGTGCAAATACTATTATGGGTCTCTCTCCCACCTATTTACCTTCAAAAGGCAGAACTAGAACCCAAGCCAGACAGAACTGCAGAAATTGCATGCCAAATTCTTTTTTGAGCCAGAGCTCATAATTTGTTTATATATCTACACACATGGAACTGATAACTTCCTGCACATGCACATTATTTTATTTTCTTTTTAAATATGAGCATTTTCATGAATTTGAGTCTGAATGCATTACTAATTGTGAACATATATTATCACTCATCTGCACAGGAAATTTTGGGACATACAGTGTTCTGCATAAAGCTGAGTACAAGGAGGTGATGTAGTTTTGTTTCTTTGCAACATCTCTTTGTATTTCTTGGGGTAAAGAACATGAATACAACCCAACATATTTACTGAAGAAAGGTACTGACCTACACCTCTCATAATAAAATTTAAGTTATTAAAAACCCTCATTTAATCAATACAAATAACATGAATAATGGGTTTATGGTTTACCCTTGTATAAAGACACTCATGTTTGTTTTTTCTCTTCAAACTATGTCATATAAAAGTATTTCTTTCTAATAAAATATTTCCTTGTCAGCCTTTCATACTGTCTCATATCATTTGTCAGTAAGAAATAATTGCAATAGGATTAGACACCTCAAAAGACATAGGACAGGTTTTCTGGCATATGGCAAGAGACTCTTGTGTCTGTTAATAAATAAAAATATAACCTACTTCATCATGATTTTTCACTGGTTGTGAAATTATGTATTTCTTTTCAATCCAGCAAAAAAAAAATGGGAACATTTCTTCTCCATATATTGTTGTCTCTCAAGATCAGCAGTTATCCTTTTCACACTGTGATGAATGCTGCACTGGATTATAAACCCAACTATATCTGCTCTCCAGTTTCCTCAGTATTACATTCATTGTATTCCACAGCATGAACTCACAGTCAAGACCCTGAATTTTGCTCCATGATAAATATCACAGATGAAGAGATGGTCCAGTGCCAATGCTATTTTCATGGCGCTGGCACATCTCCTGAGCAATGCGTTTGGTAGTAAACACTATTTCAGTTGCAAAAAGTTCTCAGGCACTGCTGTAGCATTCAGAAAAAAAAAATTTTACAAGTATTTTAATATACTTCATGGTTTTTTCCTCCAGCAGCTCTTTCTACAAATCAATATTACTCTTTCCTTCCTTGAACATTTCTAGGAGCAGGGGTTGATCCTGTCAATGCTTACACCAGTGAGAAGTTCAGCTGCACTGGTGCCCTGTTATATTCAGCAGTACTACACATACAGAGAAGTGCTGGCAAGGCTCATAGCCTTGATGTATCAACTCAGCTCTTCCCTGAAATACAACCATCTCTGGGGTAAAGCGTGATAAATATTCAACAGCACAGGGAAACACAACACTGCAGATTTAAGACTCAATCTGGCAAATACTTACACAAGAGTATATTTTCTTCACACAGCTAAAGAAAAATACTTATATATATAAACGTATTCATAGACACAAGATTGCAGACTACGGGACCCAAGAGAGGAAGGAGAATGTAGGAGAAGGAAGAGACAGCCTTTCCAGTGCACCCCAAGGGCTTCAGTGTGGACTGAGCCTCTTGCCAAAACATAGAGAGGATGTAAGTTGGTCAAGCTGGCAGCAGCTAGAACAAAAACCACTCAGGAATGCTCTGTACCAGCAGTGGGGATGTCAGCCCAGCACTGCCCGTGGTCCAGGAGTGTGACTGAGCACTTCTGGCAGCAAACCAGGCTGTTGAGACATCTGTGCATGAAGATGGAGGGTAGCAGGCATGAGTAAATGCTCTTTGCTAACATAAGTTGCAGGATCTATCTCAATCACGTGTCCCTCTCAGTTTCATCTCTGTCCCAAAATTTGGTAAAATTTTTTTAATAATCCACAGCATCTGAAGCTCTTCAGAAAGCTCAGCTTAGGCACATTTTCACAGATGAGATAATATTTCTGATCAAGTGTATTTCCTATTTTTCCATAGGAAACTGTAATGTCTTCACCAATCTTCCTTCAAGTACTATAAAAAGAAGCTACTTTAAACACCTCTCTGGCACTGCTTCCCAGAGAAATGCTTCCCTATTTCACTCTTCATAAAGGTCTGCAATAAAGAGATTGCCATCATTTCTAAAACTGTATTTTCCATTTAATAACTCATACAGAGCCAGAATTACAGGAAATGTGTTAATGGATCCCTTTCTTGCATAGCCCCGACTTAATTCAACCTCTTCAGTACACAGAAATGGAAAATTTTTCATTCTCTCCCTTTTGGGTACATGGCTTAGTGAAGTATAAGATGGTCTCTTGAATCTGCAGAAACTCACAGACTCAAAAAGATAGATCTATAATATTTGGTGATCACATACTAGATATGCATTGCAGGACTTGCACAGGCAAATATTCAGCAATAACAGGCTGAAGTAATCTGAACCAGTCTGAAAAGGCTGCTTATGTTTCATACTTATGAGCAGTGATGCCCTTTACTATGAGTATCTAAAATCATAGCTGCAATAGTTCTAATTTATTACCTGGAGGGTTGATTTTCGGCAGGTTGGTGGTGTTTGTTTTCTTTGGGTTTTTTTTTTCACTTTTTTAATGTGCAAAATTGGGGTTCCCATTTCTGTCTTGTTTAAGACTGAATTTTCTCCATAAAGACTCCCACAGCTGAAGCTTTAAAGAACATGCATGTCAATTCGATTTGTCCTTTCAACCCATACCAATTGAGGAACAGTCTTTTTTTTGCTGATTAAAGTCTCTTGGCCCCTGGCACTGATATTTCCAAAGCTGCATGCAGGACTTGGGCATACAATTTCCATTTTGCTGTTGATGTATCTGAAGCTACAGGCGTGACTAGGTAAAAACCTACAGCAAACTGCAGCACAGCACACGCTTAGCTATGAGCACACCGTGTAATGAAACATATGTATTTGTAAGAATTTGTAAGATCAAGCAAGCCCTGACTTATTCTCCTGTAAATACCTTGCTACCAGCATGGTGTTAAATTATTTTGGGTCTATGTCACATGCTTGGACCTTGAGAAATGCAAGGTTACTACTAAACAACATTTTTTCTGTTCCTTGGAAGAGAAATACATGGATGCTTTCTATACTTCATGTGCAGTTATACTCAAACTATCACCATAATAATTCCACTAATCATTTATGTTGCTAGAGAAGGTTTCTAGGGGAGCTGCCACCCCCATCTTTTTGGCTGTATAAAGAAAAAGAAACAATGAAATTGGAAGAGAGCAAAGACTTTGAAAAGGGCAAGGGAAGGAGGAGACCTCAAAGACTTATACAAACTTTCCATTCACAGTCTAATATATCTGGACAAGTCCAAATTAAATAAAACCTCTGAACTTTTAGCCACTTATGCACAAAGTACATTGAAGGTGTTCTTTCTATATTTTTAAGATAAATATAAGCCACATTTACCATTTTGAAAATGAATGTTCACTTCAGTTTGGTTTTTATAACACTAAAAAATTCAGTTGATGAGAATTTCCCCTAAAATTGCGTGAAAGAGTTTCTTCTGCCAACAGTCTGCAGATATATTATAACCACCTATCATTAGAGTGACAATACCTGCATTATCCAGTAAAATAATGGGGATATAGGAAAACCTAGCTTCTGAAAATGTTTGGAACTGGCTCAATAACTCATAGATTTCTTGGGGTTCAGCTTACCTTTATTTCTGTGAGTAATTACCTAAGACATTTGGGCCAATTTTTCGGGACTTACTCTTGAAAGAATAAATATTAAGAACTAATTGTGGCTCGTTAGGATATAAATATTCACTTTTGGAATTAAAAGTCATGAAAGACATGCCCCAAATTGTTTAAGATATACATTATATAGTGCAATCTGTTCAATAAAGGGAATATCATCTGCTTCTCATCAGTTTTGACTGAGAAAAGACTTTGTCAGATAGAAAAGTCCCTTGTCAACACATTTCCAAATGAACAGAAATTCAGACTTTTTTTTGTCCTTTTTGTTCCAGTCGATACAACGGCTTCATGGGATTAAATTAAATGCAAATTCTCCAAAGGTCACAAACTATTGGTCCAAGGTAGCCCAAATTAATCAATGCACAAAGATCTCAGTACACCAAGTGATACTTAATACTCCTGAGCAGTTAAATTTCAGGCCAGCCCTATGGATAAGGGTGTAGCTTCTGTTGGGGTGTTAGAAACACTGCAGATATACATTTTCAGACTCCCACGTGCCGAAGGAGTGCGAAAACTATCTGGTGGCCTGTCACTCCTATCAAAGTCTTCAGCAGGTCTGTGGTACCCCTGCAGCTTCTTGAGATTTTCTACTGAGAAAAAAGTTTGGGGACAGTTTTTATATAGCAAAAAAAAAAA
>VZRL01003527.1:1962800-1995649 GCA_013397895.1 Origma solitaria | reverse complement strand
ACAGAAAAAAAAGTTTGGGGACAGTTTTTAAAAAGAAAAAAAAAAAAAAAAAAAAAAGACAAGTCACCAAATGAATTGCTATAGTAATCTCTAAGGAAAAAATGCCACAAGTCATGTAAATACCTTCAACTCTGAGTGCAAATTCTAGACAACATTCATTGGCACAGCAGTTATCCTGCACGGATGCTGTGCTTGGCCCTACAGTCTCAAAAGGTTCACTGTGATGCTGTGACCCTATTAAAGGCTGCTGGTGGATTATGCTGGTGAGGCAGCACCAATCCTGCTGCTCATGGGGACACAAGGAGAGCAGCCAAGCTGCAATTAAACAAGTGGGCCTTGTTTCATCCACAGTTTGATGGATAAGGTAAAACAGGTTATGTTCTATCTGTGTCAGGAGGACTTTGCTGGTTTGATAAACTCTCATATGTGTTTTTATGTAAAGTGTTTCTTTTTAGACCAATTTTTAAGAAAAAGGACAGTGGCAAACAGTGAGGTGGATCTGAGGCAATTATGTCTCAAACTAGCGATAGGTTTTATCTTCGCATTTTCTGGGTAAATCATTTTCCTCACACTAGGAAAGAATGCCATCATCTGCCAGCAGCACACTTCTGAGGAGCAGGGCTACACTTAGACTTTTCTTTTTTTATTTGTTTTCCAATCCTTTATTTTTCAGGTATTGCATTTATATATTGGAGATTGCACCCACAGGGTGAATCTCCATATGATTCCAACTCACTTCAGGAACATTTACCTCCTTCTACTGTTCCACATAAGAATTTAAACACCCACTGCTTTCACCTGGTACAATTTTGTTAGCTGAAGAAGCAGAAAATATTCAACTTATGTAGGTTAAACTCCTGCTCTTCAGAAAAAGCCGTGTAAAGAATGGCCATATGGCATATACAGAAGGGTAACTGTCCTGGTTTTGGCTGGGGTAGTTAATTTTCTTTCTAGTAGCTCGTTTGGGGCTATTTTTTGGATTTATGCTAGAAACAGTGTTGATAACTAAGGGATATTTTATTTATGGCTCAGCAGGGATTACACAGAGCCAAGGCCTTTTCTATTCCTCACCCCACAAGCGAGGGGGTGGGGGGGGCACAAGACACTGGGAGGGGACACAGCCAGAACAGCTGAGCCCAACTGACCCAAGGGATACCCCAGACCACATGGCATCATGCTGAGCACATAAACTTGGGGAAGAATTGGCTGGGGGTGGCTGCTTAGGAACTGGCTGGGCATGGGTCAGTGGGTGGTGAGCAACTGCCCCGTGCATCACTTGCTCTGTACATTCCAATTATTTGTCATTACCATTATTATTGCTGTTGCTGTAGTAATTGTTGCTATTATTATTTCCCCTTCCTTTTGTGTCTTGTTAAACCTATTAAATCTTTATCTCAACCCACAAATTTTACTTTATTTTATCACCCAGCTGTGGTGTTTTACTGTCTGTGGGTTAAACCCCAACAGTACCATAGCTTCTCATTTCACATCACTGTATCCTTTTCTTTGCTGGAAATTTTGTCAGAGTAGAATTTCATGACTGCTTTCCATGTCTAGCTCACATCTGCAAGTATTCTGAATCCTGTTACTCTTTTATGGCACTTCCATCCAAAAAAATCACAATAGCCATAAACAAAAATCTTAATTACATTTCTAAGGAACAAGTTGATACGACACATGAAATCTCAGCATTAAAATTTAGCCTCTTACCTGAACTTCCATCAGTTTCTATGTTGCCTGACACACAAAAAAAGGAAAAAGATCATAATTATAGTGTAATTGGATTTCTTAGGAGGGAGAATTTGCACCTTACCTATTAATTTCCATGAATGAATCTGGAAGGATTATTATCCAGGTACTGTTCAGATGCACAAGAGGGCAATTTGAAGGAGTGCTGAAGGAAACTACCCCCTCAGATGCCTCCTTTTAAAGGAGGAAGGGGTGCAAACTTCTCACTGGTGACTGTTTTCCAATGATGGGGAATTTTGTTGGTCATCGATGGAGACAGAAGCACAGTAATCCCAAAACCAGCTGGTGCAGCAGCTCTGTGGCCTCATGAGGCTATGACCCAGCCCCAGTATGACATTCCTTTGGCCTCAAGATGCAACAAAAAGCAGCACCAAACCCACATATCTTACAGAAAATGTCCTGAAAAGTCTTCAAACAGATAAGAAATTTAAAAATATAGAAGTCCAAGTTTACCATTCTTTTACACATCTCAGGTTCGCTCTTATGGCTTTCTGTACAGCAGCCTAGACTTCCACAATTAATTAAGTGTGAATCTCTATTCTGGAACTTAATATGGTAATTCAATTTTAGCTGATCCCATGTAAAATCTATGGGATTGATGAGTATACTTGCATCATTCCCACCGCCTACTCCTATTTATTCTCAAAAGTTCATTTACACATTAAAAAGCCTTTTTCTTTGTGCCATTGCTACTTCTGTGTCATGGTATAATAGCTTATTTCTTGTGCTGCAATTGATTACCCTATACAGAGTAAGGAGAGAAAGCTGAAAGCCTCTGATAATGGGAATACTTGTCTAAAAACATGTTGATAGGAAGTCCATCATCTAAACACTAGATATTCTCATTTTCTAGTAAAAGCTAGATTCATTCTTATATTATATTGAGAGGAAAAACATCACTTGAAGGGGACCTGTAGTCTAATTAAATGAATACATCAAAAGTTTCTGGCTTTGACAGGTAAGAGATAGCTGTCACTCTTTTCAGCCCTTTGTGAATTAAGCTTCTGTCCTTCATTATCCCAAAAGATTATTATTGCTCTGTTTCTTGTGAGTGTAGTGAGCTAGAACAGCAGAGATAATAGGTTGTTATAGGAAAATTTGGCTTTGACATTTATATGATAAATTTGAAGTCAATTAGAGGGAAAATGCTACATTAGATAAAGTGAGTGTACCAATTACTGCAGTGAAGAGTTATTGCTAATGGTATAATTGAAATTTATAGCGTGGTGGTCCCAGCACTGTAGAATTAGATTGCATAAATGATGGCAATAGCAGGCATGTAAACATTTTTGTTCCTAGTCATTTACAAGCTGAGGATGGAGGGAGTTTTTTTTTAATTAGGATTTCACCCTGATGTTAAAAATCCACTTCAGAGTTATCGGGAAAGGACTGATGTGAGACACTCCCCTTTCTCCATAAGTTCTAGCAAAAGAAAAGAAATAGCACTTTTTGGTAAAAATTGTGTACATTTTCATGGAAATTAAATACATATACAGGGACTCATTAAGTAAAAATAAAGCTTTTCACAGGGGGCATTAAACAAAATACATAACAATATGATCACCAAGTTACAGGGGAAACTTAGAAAAATATTTGGTCAAATTTAGGTATAGAGGTGGCAAAAAGGGGAGGGTTTCTGACTTAGATATTGGACTGTAGAACAGCCTTGTGAAGGAACTACATGAAATTCAATTTACAACAGTTCAAAACTAGATGGAGAGATATGCCAGAAGATAAATATTAAAGAAAATAGTGTCAGACTAGATGAAAAGGACAAGTTAGTTGCAATTTGATTAAAAATCTGCCAGTCATGTTTTTAAAAATTCCACATTTTCTAAAAGCCCTAAGACAAACATAAAAGTTGGGAAAACAGTACACATAGTGAAAATACTGAAACCACGACTTGTGATGTGCTATTTTTCTCTTTCTTTCCTCATGTTCATATCCAGCTGTTCCCTCCTGCCTCACCTCCTCTCATGCTGACAAGGACCCAGCACGAGGCTGCAGCACTGCCCAGGTACATCAAAGGCTGGTGACAGAGGCAGAGGCTCAGCTGGGGAGCCAGACCGATGCTGGACCCCGCAGCTTGACCTCACAGAAATCCACACTTCTCCTGCCAACACAAAAGACAGGTCCAGGGTTTTCAGCAGCACACATCAAAGCTTCAGTGTGAAGGGCAAAAGGAGCTCTGTGCTCGCCACCCCAAGGCTCTGCAGGCTCAGCCCTAACCCAGCTGTGGAGCAAAAGGTAAAAGAGGAGTCAGTGTCCATCCTGTGCAGTGCTGCAGAAGGGCACAGCTGTGGGAAATGAGAAATACCAGCATGAGGCCTGAGAAATGCACACAGTGCATGTTTTAAATGCCATTGTCACCAAGCTTGCCTACCAGAGCTGTGTTTCAATACAGATGGGACTCACGTCCCAAATATGCTGATCATTTCCACCGACTTGGGTGGAATTAGTACATGGTGAGACCCTGGCACAGGCTGCACATAGAAGTTGTGGATGCCTCATCTCTGGAAGTGTCCAAAGCCAGGTACAGGGCTCGGAGCAGCCTGGTCTGATGGAAGGTTTCCCTTCCCATGGCAGGCAGTTGGAATGAGATGGTCCTTAAGGTCCCTTCCAGCACAAATAGTTCTATGATTCCATGAATCTGAACATTCTCTTGCCCAAAAAGTTAGTTCATTATGTGCCAAAATAGGAGTTAAGGCTTAAATTGAAGCTAACTCAAGACCCTCCGCTTCGATCATTTTGGTTCTGGTGTACTAACTTGAAAAACTTTGGTGCACATGCAGAGCTGGATCTGTAACATTGTGCTGGGCTCTGATGAAATCTAAAGGAGGCTGCTTTGCTTTCAGCCATTCCATAGGAGAAACACACAGACACACGTTTAACTCTGGGGCCTTATTCCCCAAGTAAACAAGATGTTCCTCGAGCAGCAGAACCCATAAAGCTCGTTCCCTACAGATTTGGGTCTTTTCTCCTCTGACCCCACACTCCCTGTCAGCAGCACCACTGTCCCCTCTCTTTCCCCTCACTCCCCCTTTGCCCCAGGGCTGAACTCTGCAGGTGAGCTGCAATGTCTGCAGAAACCAGGCTGGAGGCAAACACACTTTCCAGCAAACAGCTCCCACAGGACAAGCGTGCTGTGCCGGAGTTCAGCCTGCCTCTTCCCTGGGGACTAATCTGGGTCTCTCCTTCTCAATCTGATTACAATCTTTTTGTAAAAAAAAACCTAGTGGGAACATAATTTACTTTCTATTTCAAAAGTTGCCAGCTGGTAACTGGAGAGGAAAAAGACCCAACAATCACAGATCTATTGTTTCTTTCAGAAAGTAGGTGAAAAATAAATTTGATACACTATTTTCCCTAATGTAGTGAAAATAAAATAGCAGATATATATTATGGGAGCAAAAATATGTGCTGAAGATAAGGTTGCTTTGTTGCCTCCACTATGAACTCTGTTTCCTGAGCTGTCATCACTTCTTTACTGAAATTTTGCTGCATTGAATTTTCTGCAGTTGGAAATAAGGGAAGCAATAGTCCCTGTGCTGCTTACTGCAGAGTAAGGGATGAGAGACCAGCCTAAATCATTTCTGGCTGGCCTGCTAATTTCTTCTTCACTTATCCCAATTATAGGACCCCATCTCACCCCTGCAGTTACTGCAGCCCAAATAGTAGCTTAGACTTCGGTGACATTTCTACTCTGTTTTCAAAAGCTAAATCTACACACTTTCAGGTACAAAATATTACCAGTTATTTAGCTGCACACACAAAACCCACTCCTTCCAAAATGCTCTCTCACAAATACAGCTGTTATTCCTCCTCAGTCCAGTTTCTACTCCATTCAGCGTATTTCCAATTTCTCTTCTGTGAGCATCACTTCCCACTCCCATTCCACCAAGCACAACGAGACACGTGCAGTGCTCCCCTCCATATCCTGCCAGCCTAGGGGACTGATTCCCACATCCCTGAGGAAAACTCATCCCTTCCCACTAGCAATCCTTATCTCTGCACCCTCTGCCAGGTTTAGAGAACTGTTAGAGAACACAATCATGAACATTTCCTTATGCATCACCAATGGCTATGTACAAAGGGATGGAAACGTCCAAGGAGCTGCTCTGACATGATTGTGCTGTGTTACCTGTTATGTCAGCTGGTCTATTATTGAGGGACATTTTTCCTGCCTGCTCCCTCCAGCAGAAGTCTGCAGTCATTAAGGCATTAGTGCGAAGCATGCCTGTATGCACACGGAGCTATGCTGCTACCTCTGGGTTATGTTTAATGAATGAAGCATGGCTGAAGTGCTCTGGGACTCAGCCTCTCCAAATTGCTTGTTCTGAGGATGCCAGCCTGAGCTTCAGCCTCTTATGCTTAATGTCATACAAGGTACTACTTGTAGAAATAGAATGGAGATTGCCTCTTAATTTTGACTTATTTTCCTTCCGTGTACAACATTGCCATTCGAGAATGCCAGTGTGGTTCCCTCCTTCATTTCCCTCCACTTAACTCACAACATTGCAATTAAAATTTCACCAGGTTAAAATGCTTTTAATGCACTGGGCTTTATTTGCCTTTTTGTTCTTTGTTTTAAAAGCTCAGTGCTTCTTGATGAAATTCTACCTGTGAGCAGGAAGATGCTCAAAGGATGGGCAGAGATTTAAAAGCTCCAAGGCTGGAGTTTTATTCATGTTAAATATTGCTGACTCTGTTTGGTCTTTTAGCCAGCTCTGATCTAGCTCAGTTCACTCCTTCTAGGCCTCCTGCCAAAGCAGTGCTTGCTTTTGTTTAGCATGCTTAGTGTATTTTTATTATCACATTGGTGCTGTATCCTTAGCCCTACTGGGGAGCTTTATTTCAGTTTCAGTTTATTTCCTATGATCTGCTCAAAGTGGAATCCAGTTATTTTTTTGTTTAACCATCTAGGGTAGCAAAATGAAAGAACGATTTGCTATTTCATTGCTCCATAACTCTTCCTACAGCAGGTGAATAACTGGATTCAGGTTCAAAACAACTGTGCATTTGACAATTTGTTGACAAATGCTTTGGTGAACCAGTAAAAAGACTTTTTGGCTAAAAGCCCACATTAGTAGCTGACACAAACACTAAAGCCCCAATTCTCTTTGCTGTAGACCAAAAGCAACAAAAGCAAAACCAGCAGATCAGCATGGAAAGTGATACCTGAATCAAGGTCTGTTTTCATCACAGTAAAATGAGAATAAACTATCTGTCCCATTTTATCTCAGCCCAAATGAGCAGCGTTAAAATTTAACCAAATTTTTAAAAGCACACAAGTTTTCTAGGCAGCATCCTCTCCATTTCTCTTTTCCTTCCCCAAATATCAATTCTAAACAGCGTTGCCAGGTAGATACATTGAATAAGAGACACAATTACCTTTTATTCAGAGCTATTCCCTGTATGCAAGCACCCTAGACATCTTCGGACTAAAATGATAAACCAGTATTGATGAAACAATTTACTTCGGCTTTTATGTTCGCACTCAAGGATGTATCAAAACAAGCTCTAATGGTCAGATTTCAAAAGAAGCTGGTAGGAGAGCTCCAGCTGGGAACAATGACAGCAACTAAGCCTGCAGTCCTTTCAGAAGCGCAGCCTGATGGTATCCAGAATTGTGAATCATTCAGAATGGTATATTTTCTTCTTTTGCCTTCTTTAAAGCTACATAAGCCTGTGTTTACTTGCTGCTTTACAGCTTCCTCTACCAACAGCCCTGTAATCATTAGATGAATTACCCAAGCATGGCAATTACTATAGAACAGATGCTTGTAAAAAGACCAAAAACAAAAAAAAGGAAAAAACCTCCTCATTCCTACAATAATGTAATACATTTTCTTTGTATATCTGATGTTTTTGATAATACTGCTGGAACAATAAGCTTGCATTTGCGATGCCCCTTTTTCTTAAAAACAAAAGTAAAAATCTTTTTAAAAGGGTATAGAAATCTATCCCTCTCATTGTTAAGACCTAGTATAGAACAGACCTGAGTACTATGGAATATTCCAATTGTAAATAAAGAAAATATGAAGCGAAAAAGTTCTTAAGGTGTTTGATTTAGCAGTTTATGGCTTCATTTCCAATGCACCTTCAGCTGGATGATTCCAATGGGACTGATGAGCAACAGGAACTTACATCATGCTGTTCTTTGAGAGCTGGACCTTTACTATTATTTTTTACAATTTAAATTTTCATGCCAACCCCCATTCACAATAATCATTGCTGATGAGAAAGCTTTGTTTAATTTGCTTTGAAGACGGCAATGACAACAGTATTTGCATCTATAAAAAGGTTATTCTGGAACGTTTACCAACAAAAACAAGCACCTCCACAGTAATTTTCATTCCCTGCACCTCCTTTTGGTTGTTTTCGGGAAATGTCCCCACTTGTTGTTCCTGAAATGCTTTCTTCAAAACATGTGGTGTTTAAATATCAAGGGACTTTTTGTATTGTCCCTGTTCAGCATGATCCATGTAAAGCAGCAATTACCAAAAGCAAAGAAATTACCCCCCTCCTTTTTATTTCTTTTTCCATCTGTTTTCAATGGGTAGACTATTTTAGACCATAAATTGGTGATATTAGCTGTTAAATCTTGCTGAAATTATTTCTGTGGCATGCAATCCACAGTCAGTGCTTTTAGAGCTTATGTCTTAAAATGAGCAAAATCCTCACTGAAGCTCATTGGGGTTTACCCCAAAAGATTACAAGGATCTGGCTGCAAGTGACTTCCAAAAATATTGTGTTATTTTGTTTCATTTTCACTTTTTGCAAAGCACTTTTAAAAAGTCACTTTAACAAGAAATTTCATTGTCTAATGGGCCATGACTGTTCATGATAGGATTTCATTTTAAATTCAGTTCATTATGGTGTCATTAGGGAAGATGTGACTTGTCTTATTGCATCTTATCATTTACTGCAATTTTTATGCCCATTATTAGTTTGGATTTCCAAAGTAAGATATTCACTCAGCACCTGCTTAAATGCACAGCAGAAGTCAAAGTGGAAGATTAATTACCTTATGGCTAAAAAAGCAATGAAGTGAATCTCAACAAATCTGGCCATTTTCCAGCTCAGGCCCGTTCTTACTCTGGGCAGGTTATTTTACCCTTTGTGGTAGAGCTCCTTGTCAAATGCAAAGACAAATATTGCACCAATCCCACCTGTCAGCCAATTGCTGGAGATTGTAAATTCTCCAGGGAAAAGGCTCTCATCCTGCACCACGTGCCCTGGGCTGTGTGATTTGTGCAGCCTTGCTGAGCCTCTTGGTGCTGTGCTAAGGCAAGAAATGCCAACTGCAATGACCAAGTGTGTGTTCCTTTACAGCCTCACCGTGCTCACTCTTCACCTGCTCTTTGCAGATCCCTCACTTAAGTGTTACTTCTTTACTTTTACCAGAAAAGCTGAAATTTTAGCTTAATGGACTGCCTTTGCTTCCTTTGTCAAACATCACTGTGACCTCTGACCATCCTTTCCGCCTGAGAGTACAATAGTACCAAGGTCAACTGCACTGTTTCCAACAAGCAAATGCTCCTTTCAAAAACTGACTGCTGTCACAGTGTTGGTACAGCCAATGGTGTTTCAAAAATACATTGAGTCTCAAGAGATCTTATGGAGAAATTAAACAACTTTTTCTATTGCACTATATTTAGAACAGAGCCACTTGCAGCTAGATGCTGTTTACTTAGATTTACAGCTGTGCTTAATCCACACAAAAAACCCACTAAATAACATGAATGAACAACTTAGGAAAGAATTTTCACAAATCTTTAAGTCTCATTTTGACAGCAATGCTCTCTTAAAGCTGACCAATGTTTATTTTGTTGTGGCTGGAAATGCAGCTCATTCACTTGTTTTTGATTAAGATCTCAAAAGTCATGAGACATTAAAGGCTGTATGATCCTTCTTTTAAAAGCACAGTAACAGCAATACTTACCTCCCACTGGCTCTGCATGAACTCTTCAAGGTGAAGGTAGGCAGACATCTTGATAAAAAGTGAATTCATCCCCCAATGATGGTTATTCAATACTGCCAGCTAAAACTAATTGCAAAATCTGATCAAAATGGGGAAAAAAAAAAAAGTATGATTTTTTTTTGAGAGTGGAATTTTTTCAAAATACTTCAAATCAGATTTTTCAGCTTTTCATTTTTAACTGCCTTTTTTTTTTTTTTCAATGCCTTTTTTTTCTCCCTGAAATTGATCAACTGGTTTCTGGTTAACCAAAACAAAGTTTTTCCACACCTCTTTATCCATTGTAAAACTAAAAGCCACCAGTAATAGCAACCTTGCTTGGACTGTAATTGAGATCTTCCCCCTTCAGTTTACATTTTGGCCAAAACACTGAAAACCCCTCACATTTGCCAAGCTCTATTCAAACACAAAGGATTATGGCTGAGTGCTCTTGAAACCTCTTTAGAGCTGTGGGAGATGAGAAGTGCTCCAGTACATTTGCTTTTGTTCGTACAAGCTGTAATAGAGTCGGTGAACACCACATTTCAGTACCACATATTTGGGATACTCGGGATGTTCTCCAGGCAGTTGCTTAAGCTGGTTGTGGCTTTTATGGTATGGGAAGTTTTTGGTTTGTTGTTTTATTTGTTTTTTTTTTAATCACGTTGTCACATATTCTGATCTAAGTATCAGAACTAAAGATGGAGATTTGTTCAGTGCTGAACTCTTTCAAAGATCCGATCCACATTTCTGAGATGAGAAGCTGATGCAGCAGAAATATTCTGCGTATTAGCAGCTTCCAACTCCACCTTGCAGAAGTGGCAGATCACATCAGTATGCACTTTTAGATCTATTACAGCAATATCAGCAGTCCTTGATTTCTCAAAAATGGTGTTATTTGTGCAGGTAGAGCAAGCTGTCACAATCTGACAGGTTTTGATTATTTCACAGGGGACAATCACTGCAAGGTACAGATAGCAATTGATTCATTTCTCATCACACAAGCTTAGCACCTACTGCAGAGCCAAGCTGGGTTAATGCAAAATTAAAAGTTACCATCTTTGTGCAATCTTTATTCACAAGCCATAAACACAAAGCAAACCCTGTTTATTGTTCGAGTTTCCATCTTAAGTGCCTTACTGCTTTACTGCCAATTAGAAAAAAAAAGAAAATTATTGAGCTTTAAAATCTAACAAATCCTATGCTCCTTTATTCCAACACAATCCTACGTGTTGCAATCATGCCACATGCTGAGCTAGCTTTTCATATGGAGAATCAGTGGTTCAAGGACAAGCACAAGCAAGTACTCAATACAGTTTTGCCCCTCAGTGATTAATTACCCCTTGTGCCTCTCCATTCCCACCTGGGAGAAGAATGCTCCGGGATTTTGTCTGCTAATAAAGATTTTTAAATTCCAGTAGAACTTCTTGCAATAATTATTTTCATCCACATTTTTGCTGCATTTAGATATTGCTAAATCATCAGAGAAAAAAAAATCAATAAAAAAATCAATAATGGCAAATAGATGTGCACACGGACCACCCCCATGTGTGTGCACAGCCCAATGTGTACTTGGTTTACTAGATTTGTCCAGAACATCTATTATCATTTAAATTATGGGACATGGGTAAGTCATGTCCAGGATTTTGCAAATTCAAAACTAATGGATCCCAGCCTTTTAAAACAACCTTTGAGAAACAAAACCTAAAGATTTTCCTAAACTGATTTTTCTATTGTATAGAAAAGGGTGGGTTTTTGCATGGCTGTGTTTGTTTCCTTCCCCATCTGCAACGAGTCTGCATTTAATTGTTGCTGTACCTCTGAGATTTGTGCCTCCCTATGGCTTTGGGGTCTGATTTTGATTTTCAGTGTGACTTGTGTCAGACAGCGCAGAGGAAACAACAGAAAATCTCTGGGGAAACTGGCCTACCTGGAACAACTTACATTGATTAACTTTATGAAGAAAATTAATTGACTGATATTGCTAAAGGTGCTTTTACTCCAACACATAATACAATAAGCAAACGTTATTTCCTTTGTGCCATGTCATGCCATGAAGACAGAAATTCAGAAATGTTTTGTATCTTTATTATGGGATTTACAAATCCCATAAATTCAAAACCCAAAGCATTTGAAGATCAATAAAGAAAAAAAAATACTTCTTTTAAAACAATCCCTCAGGTTAATCATTTCAAAGTGTAAGTAAATATGACATAACTTTTCACCCACATGGAAAACCTTCATTGTGTCTAACTGCAGGACATGATTGAGTGAGAAGGAGAACATCAGAAGGAAAGATTACTGTCTCAGAGCTCAGGCCTGAAGTGCCACCCCTGAGAATGGAAATCTGCTCTTCCTCTGACCCAGAACTCATTCGCAATATTTGGCAAGCACTCCTCTCACATGGGAACACTCCTGGTTTCCAGCTGCCTGGGCTTGGGCACTTGCAGTTGGATTGACGGGACTTGCTGAGTGCCGTCAGCTGCAGCTGAGATCAATTATAGCTGTGCTTTAAATGCTAAGATGTCTTTTTAAAAAAGAAGAAGAAACTTCTATATTTTGGTCTAGAAACCCCAGGCTAGGTGATATTTCTTAAAAGTTGAGAATTTTTGGCTTGACCTTTCCGGGCTCCAGTTCCGCTGATGTAAAGCAGGAATGTCACCTGCCATTCTGGAAAGTGTTACAGGAAGGTGAGTTCATCCACATCCGTAAGAGCTTTAGAAAACATATTGAAAGCTCTAGAGAAATGCAATGAATAAGTGAAGATTTATGCAATGCAGCACTTGGAGATAGTTATTAAAAGTCAGTTTTCAAGGCCACATATGTGAAGAGTGGAAAAAATACTGTGTAAATCTCCTAGGATGACATTAGAGCAAGTGAAGAAGGCAGGAGTCATAATTTGTCAGTGACCAGAGAGAGCACAAGCAAGAAGCTGGCCTTCATGTAATGCTGGCCTTTCTCATCTGTATGTTGGACTTTTCAAAAAAATATTCTTTAAAATGTTTTGGGGTGTTTTTTTTTGTTTGTTATTTTTTGGGGCTTCTTTTCTTTTAATATTAAAAAGCTATTTCAGTCAAGCTGACCAAACCAGAACAACTTGAGAGTAAAAATACATTATGTGTGTCAGGGAAATGTGGTGAAGATGATTTATCATTAATTACTGTGGAGATGATATGTCTGAAATTGAGGTCTCTCCATCAGGGAAAGAACACTTGTGTCATTAGAAACAATAAACAGAGGACCAAATCCATCTGTGGCCAGTTGGAGGCTCTTCCAACAGCACACAGGAATTTTAACCTTTGATATCAACAACTCAGCCTATGATGTTTGGTCAGAAAATATTTTAGACCTATGTCAGTAGTCCTTTAATTGAGAATTAATGGAACTCTGCAGCTGATTCTTGGTTACATTAGCAGGCCAGGAAGGTGACAGTGACAGTGAAATACTGGATGTGCCCTACTCCTTCCTGCCTTTCACCCAAGTGAGCACTCAGCACATCACAGTGAGATATGGTTTCCTCTGCAGGTCAGACTACTTGCAGCCCAAGTACATTTTCAATTTCTGTGCTGAATAACAATTACAGCAGGACTTTCAGCCACACGTATGGCAAGCACATACCCTAAAGCAGTACTTGGTGCCCTTCCTGCCTCCATGCTTTTAACATTTCATTTCTCCCACGAAAAATTTACTGAAGGTGTGCTTCAGCATGTTTGCAACACCCAATGTTTATAAAGATCTTAGGGAGATGTCTCCTGATCTCCCACCTAATGCTATCGATTATGCATCAGATATTGCCTTTTCTTTTGGTAGGACCATCTGGAAAAGAATGACAAGCCCATCACACATCTGATATTTAAGCAAACATAAAATACAGCAGGAATTTCTACTGTGCCAGGGTGGTGTTGCCCTGTCCCTGCAACAGCTACACTTTTTCATTCTTTCACTTCTGAATCTGACGAAACCCAATCTGAACACAAGTGTGCCATTGCATGCTGAGCACTATGTGAGGGAAAAGCAACCATTCCCTTACCATGCCCCAGTAGATCAAAGCCTTCTCCCATCCTTCAGAGATGGAGTTGCAGGTGGACCATGAGGATAAAAAAACCTGAGGACACTGGGAAGACAAAAGTGGGTCTGAAGAAAGCAAAAACCATAGATGAAGTACAGATAAAACTCAAGCTCAGTTGCTTTGCAGCCTAGATACATTTAATCTCCCTATGATGAGCTACACTAAATGCAGAATTTCATTGCACCTCATTTGCAGGCCCACTCTTCCTAACACAAAAGCACTTCAAAAGCAACTCATACACCATGAAAGGCTGAAACTTGATGGCTTCTTGCCAAGGAAAAGGTAGCTAAATGTCATACGATTTATTACTTTGGAAGAGTAACTTTTGCCTGCCACACTCATCACATTAAATAATGTTCAGCATTGTTAATTCCAGGGAGTGTTTCTCAGCACATGGGACCATTACACAATATCTGAGTAGGGAGGACAGCAGTGGGACTTACTTATTTCATGAGATACACTGACTTAACATCACTGCCTTGTTTTCAAACCAGAGGTTTGACTGACACTCCTCCTGACTGGACACAGGAAATTTCCTTCCTACAAGTCTGCCTGGCCAATATAAACAGGCAGGAATTGGTGGGCACAGCTGAAGGGTTAAACCCATCTTCTCCCTTGCTCTCCCATCACCATGGACTCTGAAGTGCACCCTGTGCAGGCCACCCCAAATCTCCCCTCTGTCCATTGTGAGAAGCATAAAGCAGGATGTGCAGGGCAGCTGTCTTCCACTCTCACAGCATGCATTTTGGAATAGCTCCTTTTGCCAAAACTCTCATTTAAACATTTTTTTTTCCCAGCGAAGTTGATTAGCCCTGATAAACACAAACTATCCTTCAAAGCTGCCTGTTTGGATGGTTTTTAGGTTATATTCTCTCTTTCAGTGAGGAACAAACACATGAGCAGTCCTGTATCTTAAGGTGCCTGGTTTTGTCTTCTAACTTCTTCCTCTAGTGAAGCACAGACTCTGCTGCATTTTCCAACTCCACTTCTGCTGAGAAGTCAAGCTGCCTAACCACAAACTGCAGAAAGTTTTAGCCATTGATCATCACTCTATTGATCAAATCTCTTCGGCAAAGACAACACAGCAGGTCTGTGTGTGTTTGTCGTCCTCTAAATCAATTCCTGGCTCCAAGAATCCATTCTTTTGCCATTACTGAGACAGGGCAATAGATGCTTCCAGGTACTATTCATCCAATAGACTTTAAGATATCATTCACTCCACCCATTCATTCTTCCAATGATCAAGGATGCTTAACATTCAAACCACGAGACATTAATTTCTCCCTTCTGATACAGTTACATTCTGGTTCAAAACTGTGTCCTATTCCTAAGTTATTAATTCTATCAATTAGGTTTTTTCTAGTGAACATTCCGTCACTCTTAAATTTGTGCCAACCTTTGGCCAAAGTTCCAGCGTGTTGGAATTTTATTTTCATCTGGAAGAAAATTAAGCCATTTCGGAGGATTATTTTCTTTATGTCCAAGAATAATTTGCCCAGGAATTTGAAGAAGTGCAAGACTGGAAACTGACCAAAGTACATGAAGAGCCTGGTCAAGGTAGCTGGCCTGTGACTACGAAGTTCTATTTCTCCTTCTCCAGAAAGCCCACAAAGTGATCTGCAACATTTTACTTCAGCTGAATGTCCCTCCCATCCCCTGCTCTGACAACTATTTTAAGAGAAGCCTTGCTGTGACAGTATCAGATTTTCTGTGTCACACCTCCCATACCCACATTTCAATTATCATGTTCCGTGGGACATCAGCAGCAAACAAGTTTAAGCAGTTTTTTCTACACAGCTCTGTGGGCCCACCCAGGCACAAACAGTGATGACATCTAATTCATTCCCACTATTGTTGTGTGTGATGAGAAACAAAGCTCAAGGGGACTCATCATGGGAACTGAACACTTTAATTGTGATCTGTACCTCTCAAAAAACCTGAAAGCTCTTACTATAAAAATGGCTCTGACAGAGCAGAGCCATATTGTTATTATATTCAGTGTTAAAATCTGACTGCTACTGGCACATTATGGTTTACTATTTAAATCCACTATGCTCAGAAACCTCTTCCTTTCTCATCTGTCTCACTTTTTCACTGAACTGTACACTCTTTTCTACTGCCAAAATGCCTTTGGGATACATTCTGCTAAACAACAGGACGGGGTGACATCCAAACAGTGTCTGATACCAAGTTTCTTCCTGCAATATTTGTACTCCTATTAACTTGTTCTTATTTGCAAGGTATATCAATTTCTGATCCAGCCTGAAGTCTTCATAATTAATTAAGCCTGACTTTTTAAATGACATCTTTTATCACAGAACACTCTGTCCATGGTACACTTGGTGTTCCCTTTGCAATAAAAAAGAACATGATTAAAAAGCTGACAATCATTTTCCATTGCAACACTTTTGGGTCACAGCCAACAAGTTTGCATTTAGAAATAAGTCTCCAGTGCCCACCTCCCCTCCTCTGAGCTAGCTTTAATTTTTCTTCTTGCACCATGGGCACAGGCTCTCAGATGTAAACTCACATGGTTGTTCAGTAGGAAAAGACAAGTGATGAATCTTGGTCCACAGGGATTCAGACAGAAATCCCAAAGCACCAGCAGAGCCCTTGCAAGTAACTATTCTCAGATCCAGACCGGGAGCTTTTGGCTGAAAACTGTACTATTCAGTCCCAAATTTTTCATGCTCAGTTTTTATTATTTTGACCTCTGCAACACCAGGGGACAACTACGTGAACATTCTTGAGTTTTATCCCTTTCATTTTCAGTTTGTTGCTTGTTAGATGCATTATATAAAATGCTTCAAATAACCCCCAAAAGAATACTCCCTTGCTTGCATGACTTTCTATTTCCTTATTTAAATGGCTCACTGCTGTTCTTCCTAAGAATAGCATTTTTTTTTTAGAGAAAGGAAGAGGGTGAAATCTACCTTTAGACCCCTTTTCCAGAGAGGTCTAACAAATGCTTTAACAAATGCTTTATAAGGAATTTGTTAATATCCTCATCCCAGCCTCTCTGACAAATATATTATTTGGCCTAAGGAGACAATGAAATAACATGTGGCTGCTGTCATCACCACGTGTGACCAATTCCTGTCACTTGCAGATCACTTATTGTCCTCTCTCCACCCAGCTCCTCCCCAGGCACGGAGCCCCTGCAGGCAGTCAGGACCACAGATGGGCAGCAGTGATGTGAGCAAATCCTTCTTTCCAACAGCCATTTCCCCGAGCAGCATCCTGCAGCTTTACTGCTCTCTCTGGCACCCTTTGGAGGTACCAGATTGATCAGTAAGAGCTGAATCAACAATGCCTTGAGGAACAGGGCCTGCGTCCAAATCTCTTTATGATTTACCAAGTCACTGAAAGAACCATCAGCCTTTCCTGCCTGCTGCATCCCTGACAACAGTGAATGGTGAGCCACCCATGGCCCTCCCATTGTCCTCCCAGCCACAGGGATTATGTCCTATTACAAATTGAGGGGAATTGTAGCTTTCTAGCTTTAGATATTAACTTCTCACCACTTTCTCCAGCATACACCCAGTATGGCAGTTCTGGACTAGTTTTTGTCCATCCTTGTGCAAGTTGCAGAAGTTCTTAGACAAAGAACTAAGCTAAGAAAGAGATGCTCACTGGAAAGTCTCCCCATAAAAGAGAAATAAAAAATATGAGCAGGTCACAGGAAATAAAAATGGCAATCATAACGACTTGAACCCATCAGCTCTGAGGTGAGGAACCACTCTCCAATAAGCAAAGCAAACACAATGTCTGATTACATAAACAAAAAGAACAGAATTCAAACCATAGGTAACTGGATTTTTAAAAGATTGCATAGATTTCTAAGAAACTGTGTCGACCAGTTCAATGATGTTCTTGTGACTAATAAAAGTAATACAATAAAGAGCGAGAGGTAGAGCACTCTGTCATAATTCCGTGCAGGTAAGAGAAAGGAAGTACTTAGCTAATTTAATAATGCAGTTGTAAAATATCTGTGTCTGGGTCTGCAAAGAGATTAGCAGGCTGACAGTGATAGGAAAGCAAGAAGTTACCAGAATATTTGAAAGAGGGGAGGCAGTAACATCTTCCGTCCACAGCAGTGCTTTTTGGATCTGTGGGGCGCCACATTCTAAACTAAATTATTATTTGTGACACTCAGCAGGAAGCATTTCGCATATAAACAATTTTGCTGAGTTAAATCTGCCAAAATGTGGAGCACTGATTGTATTTTTAGCTACAGTTAAAATGATGTCCTGGAAACTCAATACCAATTTAATATGTTTATATAAAGAAGAAAAAAAAGAAAAAGGCAGTTATTTTGAGGCTGTTGAACTATGCTACTTTTACATGATGCACATGTTTTAAGCCCATGTTTCACACTTGGCCTATTTGCTTCTCAGAGGAGGCAAACAACAGAAAACTCACAAGAAACTATGAACTGCAAGGAGCTGGTGATGTGGGTTTTAATAAGTTACAGCAAACAGACACTCTCACTTGGGACCAAAGCAGTGATTTGAGCACAAAACAGAGCAACTCCATTTCCACTCTGCCAAGTGTCATCACACCTGCAGCTCAATGGGATGGAAAATATTTGGTCACGGACAAGACAAGACAAGACTAGACTAGCACCCCCTTCCTTCCCTCAAAGTCACAAAGATTGTCGTCATTTATTAGAAAGCAAAACATGAAAGGAAGGATGTAGGTTCACAGGAGTGCAAAAAACAAGGTCATTTGGGGACTAAAATTTCTGAGACATCCAGGGTAGACACCATTAGCTCATGTAAGTAAAGACTTCATTCAGAACAAGAGGCAGGCACACAGAAGAATAAACCCTCTATAACGACGCACACTCTTTTCTTCCTTCCATTTTGCTGTTTATAAGGATCATTTCATATTGCTTACTCAGAAAACAGTTGAGAAATTATGTGTAATAAATATTTCCTTAAATTGAGTTGGCAGAATCTATTTCTTCTTTTAAAATATATTGCTCCCAGTTTACTTATTACTCTGTGCTGGGACTTGCCTCTTAAAGAGAAATATTGCTTGAGGGACCACTCCTCATTTAAACAAATGCTATTAAGCTGGAGTGTGAAGATAGCACGGAAAGTACCGAAAGGCTTCCCTGACTGCACTAAATCAAAGCTAATAGCTTGAGATAAAGTAAGAGGAGTTGTTCTTCTGTTCTTTGTCAGTATTAATATTTTAAGTTACAGCTCCTCACTAGACTCTCTCTGCTTCCATACCCTCTTATTTTGGGCCAGAAATTCTAAAAGACTGCTCTTATGCACAGCTCATGCTTTTTTTCCCCTTGTGTTTTGCTGCTGCTTCCCAGCTATCTCCACTGCCTGACATTTACTGAGCTTGGAGTAGTGCTCACATGACATTCAATTTTTCATCTGAATGCTTGTTAATCACCAACAAGCACCAGGCCAATTGCAATTTACCTGGAATATGTGGTCTGGTGAAGTAATTAGGGCAACATGGAGTGCTAATGCCCTGCTTCACAGAGGGTAATAACATCAGGAATTAAGAGCTTTCAGGAGCTTTTGCTCTTGAACTACAAATTGTTTCCTGACCTTTAAATATTATTTTTTTTGCCTTGCAACAAGCACAGTTTCCATCCCTGTAGCCCAAGTCTCTCTCTTGAATGCACCCCAGAGTTAAGTCTTCTCATGACTCTTTCCCACTCCTTTTAATTAAAAAAGCTCTTCAGTATTTCTTTCCTGAAAGCATTAGACAGCCTTTTTGGCTCTTGCTGAATACAGGATTTCTCAGAGACCACAGAAACTCTCCCCCATATATTATACTGCTCCAATCATTTCCAATAATGCAATTAGATCTGGGCGAAGTTTTTTCAAAAAGCAGTAAAACCATTATAGAGTGTGGTTTTTAGAGGCATCAAAATACTCATAAATTCAGTTGCAGTTTAGGGAACAGAGCCTGCCAAAATGAAGCAAGGAGACATTTTTAGAAAAGTCTAAGCACTAACTTTTGTAATTTTTTTGGGCACTAAAGTCACCCAGTTTGGCAGCCAGCACAAAGCAGTTGCCCATGAATGGCAGCTCTTGACTCTTGCCTGGAGGGAAGGAGGAGAATGGAGAAGACAAACCATGGATAATGGTCAGAAAACATCTACAGTGTGGCTGAACAAATAGAAGCTTCACGCAAGTAAGTGTGGGATGGGAAAGTTTAAGAAAGGCTGGAAAAGAGAAGTGTGTAGAGAGAGGGTGTTTTCTTTTTTTCCCTTAGTTAAATTATTTTAAGTAATTAATGTTATAGAGAATTTATAAAGAGAAAGAAAGATATATTTATTCACTAAAAAAGAGCGTATGGACAAAGTCAGAGAGATCAAGGCACACAGTTGTAAAAGATGTGAAGAATAAGGAATCACCTTCAAGTAACATCAAGAAGAGAAGGAAGTCCAAAGAAAAAGCAAATGTCAACAATGAACACAGGAAAATGATCTACAGAGGGTAGCCCTGTAATTTCAGTGGCCTTTCTGAATGAACCTTTACATAAAACATTACTTTGCAAGTAAATGGTTGGTAATGAAATGAGCAACGTTTCAGACAGACAGAGCTTGACAAACACTACTGAGGCTGCCAAAAGAGCTGGTGGAAGCTATCAAAGAACTATTAGCATTCATCTTTGTGATCCTACAGAGGAGAGATAAGCTACTGAAAGACTGAAAAAAGATTAGCATAGTGCAGTTCTTTAAAGAGAGAAAAAAGGAGTAGCTGGGAGATTTATAAATCAATCGGATTAACTCCACTTCCAGCAGAAACAAATCAAACCATTTGTCAGAATCAGGAAGATAACAAGGAGATGAGATGCAGCCAGCAGTAGATTTGTTAAGAGGAAAGCATGGCAAAGCAATGTATTTTATTTCTACAGCAGGTAGCAAAGCTTCTGGAGGGAAAAACAGTAGCTATCATCGATCTCAAAGCAAGACTTTCAATGCTGTTTCACTCACCAGTCTCAGAAACAAACCAGGGAAAATCTCTTGTTAAACTTTTTCCCTGTGATAGGTAAGCAGAGGGTGACAGGGTGGCTGTATCCAAAGACTGTTCCCTCATGGAACATTCACAACACATAAGGATCTACTTGTGGATGCTCCAGGGCCTGTCCCAAATCTCCCAGTGTTATCAAAATTTTCATTAATTATCAAGGTGATGGAATGGGGAGTATGCTATTAAATTTTCAGGTGAGGGGAAGTTTGGAAGCACCGTGGTCATACTGAATGACACATCCAAAATTCAAAATGCTTTTAAGAAACAGGAAAAATTATCTCTGGTATTCAAACATGAGATGCACATTGCTCCTTACCTTAGATAAGATAATCAACTGCTGAAATTCAGAAATCCTTTAAAGAAATAAAATTAAATGAATCTGAGGGTGGTAGACTATCAGGTGAAGGTGGGCTGTGCAAAAGACAAGTACCCTGTTGGGAGGGTTTAACAGGAGGACAGTTTGCAAGCATCACCTTCCCCTGCTCTGCATTAGCCTCATCTGAAAAACTACAAAAATCCTGAAGAAACCCCAAATCCTTGAGCTGGTATTTTTGTTTGTTGTTTTATTGGAGTTTTTTTTTTGTAATATAAGTAGACCATAAGCCAGCACTGATTTTGAATCAAACCATTCTCTCTCACTCTATTCAAGTACCAATTGCATCTCCATGTACCTTGTTGCTGTCCCCACATCCCTCATGAGCAATGACCCTCAGCCTCCTCTCAGGCAGTTGCCATAGGTCAAGGACTACTTTTTCTTCTGTTTACTTCAAATTAATGGAAACTGAAGGACCTGGCTGAAAACTAAAACAAGCAAAGGTTTACTGGAAAACAGCAACTTTTAAGAATTCAGAAAATTTTATAATACTGACAGTGCATATACAAACAAACCAACATGAAGAAGCACAAACTCTGCATGGGATTTGAGCTACAGTTATGTTAATCATATATGGGGCAAAGGAATTAATCCATTCTGGTTGGTGTTGAAAGCAACTAAGAACTGCCCAAAATTCCAAGTCTAATGTAAATCACTAAAGTAATAGAGCAGCACACTAATCCTCCCTTTTCCATGAAGAGGGAACAGCTCCTGAAAGCAAAGTCAGTGGCATAGATTTATCATGGGCTATGTGCTACCCTGTAGTGTAATGCAAGCTAAAAGGCTTAAGCATCACTTACAGCCTCATACTTGATAGAGACACCAGCTTCCCTCTCCTTATGAACATGATAAGTGGGTGATGACACACTTTTCTCCTCCAAGGAAATTTTTAGTCTTTTTCTTTGGAGTATTAGGCTTTGCTCTCTGCATGCAGTGCCACAGCAGCACTGTCCTGGTTGTGGTTTGTGCCAAAGGAGATCTGGTGTGCCTTAAAAACACGTTTTTAGAATGTGTTCAAACCAGCCTAAGCTTTGAAGCAGAGCAAAATAGAGCAGCTTTTTGTGAATCTCAATTTTGCATATAAACTCATTCTGAGACACTGAGTCCTTCCAAGTTCAGAGACTTTCAGGAGCTTGAGTGCAAACTTGCATCATCCAAGTCCCAGTTTAAGCTTTTTCTCTGTCTCTTCTGAGAAGCGAAAAATATCTAGACACGTTTTCATAGCTGCAGTTCTACCACATCTGTCTCAAATACTGGTTTTCATGCTGGTGAGTGCTCCAGCACTAGCACACACTTGAGTTCTGCTCTGCCAGTTGAGGCCCCTTCCTCATGCTGCCATTCCTAACTATCACTCAGAGCCACAGGAAGCTTAAAACTTCAATGCATATCTATTGAGACAGTAATATACAACAATATAGGTGAAAAAAAACAGCTCTGTGTGCATGTCCTAGCTTGACACTGCCTGGCATTAAGGACCTTATTCTTCCCAGACTCCTGTCTCTGTGAAACTGTGCCACGAGGCTCATCTGTGCACCACAAACCTTTGCTGCTTCAGAGTTCTTCTTGATTTACTGTCAGAAGCTCAAGGATTTGAAGCACAAAGTGTCAGCTGCTGCCACAGCAAAACTCCAGATGTCAGGGAGCAAACAGTATGACCAATGGCAGCAAAATAACAGGATATTTATGATTTGCTGGGCAAAGCAGTGTATTCTAACCAAGCATAAGCACTCCTATTTTCCTTTATGATCTAACCTATGCATTCTTGTACATGAACACCACGTCAGAAACTAAAAGGAATTTGAAAACGACTGCATTTAGCTTTAAATGAAGAAATTTATCTTTTTTTTTTCTTTTTTCTTTTTTTTTTTCTACCTAAATCACCAGCGTGGGAATTTAGCTGTGAGAAAAAGCTTTTAAGATACTGGACAATGGAAGTGTACAAGAGAAATGATTTCTCCAGACAGTAAAGTTAATACTCTACTGTGATGCTTTCTGTGGCCAACTGGAAGACCAGCTCAAAAGGCAGAAAATGCCATGCTTCAGAAGGTGGTGAACTGGAAATGAATCCACATTTAGCTTATTCACATTTCTGGGAAGGCCTTCACACATATTTGAAAGAGTTCAAAAGAGAAATCCTATGGGAGGAAACACAGGACTGTAAGCAACACTGAAAGTTGTCCTAAAGCTTTAAAAGAAAACCATTGCCCCAAAACAATATTCTTCTTCCTAACAGGTTTAAGGGAAATGTCATTATTTTATTAAAGTGATCCATCTATTCCTTCAGGACTGGCTCTGTGGCAGTGCTCAGGATTCAAGAGGATGTTATGAGGTACAGACTCCAATATAAACCTGAAAGAAAACAGCCACTGAAAATACTTCTTCAGCAGTGTCTGAGAGATGTGGTCAGACATTATCGTCCAGAGGACAGTATCAGCTTTAATATCACTGTCCCAATTCTGTTGGAAGGGTTCATGTCTGTGCATCCAGGATATAACAAGACACCACTGAGAAGAAATTAAAAAAATACCTCAGAGAAGTTACAAAAAAGCATCAAATACGCCTAACATGCTTTTGGCAATTTCTCACCTTTAATAGCATACAAGCCTTTAGAAATTGGTAAAACCAGAATTTTGGAGTAAGATAAACCCATCAATATCTTATCTGGGCTAAAGACAAGAAAGCTCTTTGAAATGGCATAACATCAGCTGTACCTGGGCCACTTGTGAGATCTGGCCCTGAGAGTGATGCTTACATAGGAGATGGGCTCTTCAGCAGACCCTCTCTAAGGCACAGCAATGTGCCTGCCCTGACATGACTGAGATAAAAACTGGTTACCCCTCCCATGGCAATGCTTGCTAGACTCTGCCCCATACCACTGGAGCAAAAATCCATTTAAAATTCAATCTTAAACTTTTTTTAATCCAATAAAACTGATTATTAGCACTAGCACAAAATTTATGTTTTGGAACAGAAATTCAAGCATATGAGTCAAATTCATATACCCCTAAATTTAGGTGTGGTATAGCAATTAATATTCTCTGAGAATCTGGCCTGGAGATGGGGATATGATCAGTCTCTGAAGAGAATACCATATGTTGAGTCAAAATCATAAGCTGATCTAGAGAACTAGTAGAGATCCTAGTTTGATAGAATAGTTTTATTTCTAACAGTCTCTTGATTGGGGATCATTTTCTGTTACATTAAAGAGCAAGAACTAGCTCGTAGTTATCTCTGTGTAAATATTTTTATTATATATGCTATTTGTTACACAGCAAATCAATATCTTTCTTATTCTGAGATGCAAGAAGTTTCTGATAGCAAAATCATATCAGTGCATCTTCCTGTCCTGGGCTCTGCTATTCCCCCTTGCTCCTGGAGGATGGATATCTATAAACAGTCACTTCCTTGTGGCCTGCAAGGTACGAGCTATTTTAAATGCTGATGACTTGAGCTTACTTACAAAGAAAGATTTCTGCACCAACGTGAGCATGTTAGCCAGACTGCTCGAATCCCCAGTTCCCTTCTCATGAGACTCCTGTGTCTTTTATCATCTCAGAAGTGCCAATCTAATACACCTAAAACTGGCAGGCACTTGCACTCCTGCCTGCTGGCATCCCCCTCCCGCTGGAGCCACGTGAAATGTCTGGTGGAAGGCAGGATTCGTGAGAACATCCACGGTGAATGGCACTGGGCTGAGAGTGACATTTGGCCCTTGAACCTTCCCACTGCAGATTGACACTTCAGCTTGATTTATTGTGTCATTCTTCCATTTCCCTCCTGGTCACAAAACCTCGTTTGGTTTCACCAGCAAATGAGTGTTTGGCCTTTGATTTTACTGGGGACCAGGAATTCAATCCATGCCCTGACTGCTCAGCTCTCTCACCAAGTATTCAGAGAATATTAACCTTTCCCAACTCCCCCGCAAGCGAATCTTGCCCAGGATCTTGGCAGCAGAAAAGCAATGACTTGATTAATACTAAGCATGGGGTGGCTATGGAAGGAGCATTTCTTGTAAGGAAAATCAGCTCTTTCTTGTCAGTAAATGAATGCTAATATTCTTTCCCTATTAAGGCAGGCTCCTGCTTTAAAACTTTTATGCCTTCCATATATCATGTTTTTGGAAGAAAGTTTTGCTATTTAAATAGCTGCCAGAGTGTTACAGGCTTATATGATTGCAATTTACAGTACTCCATAAATCAGCAGACCTCAGATGCATTGGATAGACGAAAGCTTAAATTGACATCCTGCCTTTTTATGAACATTAAAAGGCCTGATCTCATGACATATTTACACAGAAGTATCCCTGCTTCCTCGGCCAAATTGTTCCTAAAGTACTTTACATGAAGGGACATAATGACGACAACCTGAAGCTTTGTACATTACATTATCTAAGTGCTACAGCTAGTCCAGAGGGGTTAGCTCAAGTCCAGGAGAGATCTCTGTGGTGCCTGCTGCTCCCACATAAAAATGGTGGAGATTTTTCCTCTACCTGAGAATGACATGCAGGAATCCCATGGACAATCTATCTTCAGTTGCCTGCAGAAGGTTGGGGCGCCTACTGACAGGATCAACTTTCAAACCAGCACACCTTGGCATGGCACGGTTGCAGTCACCAGATGCAGGCACGTCAAAAACAATGGTACATCTGAGACATGCCTCCCTCTCAGATCCTCCAACTACACAGAACACATCTCATCTCTGCTGACGTCCTGGGTGGGGGTTTCATTTGCCTCCAGCAGATACTCAGCACCCCCAGCCTCACTGAGGCACCATTCAGCTCCCGCACAGCCACTCCTGATGCTATTTTTTTACAGACAAACTGGAAGATGATGGTAATATTGCATAGAATTGCTGTGAGTCAGGTCTTTTCAGGATTTTGCCTCATAGGCACTTGTTTGGGGGCAGCCGTCTTTGCATAACCAGAAAGCCTTTAGAGATTGTGATTACCTCAGGAGTAGAATAATTCTGGGTCACTCCGCAGCCGATTCTCCTGCAATCTATCTGATACATTTCCAGCAGAAATCAGAGTTGAACATTTACATACAATCACCTAACTAGACTGGTCATTGTCTAATTACTACAAATCTCCCAGCAAAGCCAGAGACAGCTATTTCAGAGCTTCTTTCCAATCAGAGGGCAAGAATCCACTTCTCATCATGAAAAAGGAGGAAATAAGCCAGGAAAAAATCATCACATCATTGGAAACAACCCCAGGAGATAGAAAACTGCCTCAAATGCTGCAACTAATATTGGCTGGCTGTGAGAAGATACCAAAGAAATTACTTGGTTATTAAAAAGCACCAAGCAAAAGAAACCACCCTCTGGCCTTGGTTTTTGGTTCCAATCAAGTAAGAATTCCTGCACACCCCTTATCACTGAGACACATGCTCTAAAAAGCTGAAAAAACAAAACCAATCAACATTAACAATAAACTCTAACTTGCTCATGGTAAATCTCATTCACTTTTTCAGTCATGCTTCCCCACTCAAGAAGGTATTGCTTAAAAAAATCACATCCTCCCTCTTCCCTCATGCCAACAATCTCTGCTAACAGAAGACATGAAAAATAGTATGGCTATCATTATTGTCCTTGGATGAGCCAATCTTCCTGTAGAGTTTCCCTTCCCCTGCAGCAACAGAGTGGAATGGTCACAGCCAAGAGAGGAGCAAAGAGCAGCCTTTTCTATTGGTTACAACAGTGTAAAACTGTCAGAAGCTGAGTCAGTCATTAATATCAGTGGCATTATTGTTCCAATCAATTTGCCTCATGGTTGGGGTGTAGGCTCATTTTTCAAAGCACTGTGGAAGAAATACCCCCTGCTCCCAGTCCCCTCCCTGGCTGTGATGTGCAGAAGTTGTACAGGATCACAGAACGCTTCAGTCTCAAAACATGGCTGAATTATGGGTGAGGGAATTCAGGCTGCAGAGATGCTGAAAGAGACATTAGGTATCCAAATGTACAGTGAGGAGACTCTTAAATATGAATGGGTTTAGCTTCTGTGCTCTCCAGGAGGGGAGGTGCATCTGCATTCCTCCACTACACAGGAAATTATGCTGTAGACAAAACAGTACAATGCTTCAAAGGCATTTTTGACACTTCAGTGTTGGTCTGCGCTGCCTAGTCCCAAGCACCTGATTTAGGCTATTAAATAGTGGCTATCTGGCAAAACAAACCCCCTCTGTAGACACCCATCCAACTCTGTGTACCACAATACTCCCAACCACAGTCACCTCTGCTACTTATCAGAATTTCATCCCCAATTTCCCCAAATGCAGACACATCCAAATAACCCCAAGCTCAGAGAAGTGGCCATGCTGGGAATGAATGGGAGCCAGGACTGGTCCTGCTCCAGCCACCTGCCTGCTGCAGGGCTCTGCTTCTGCAAGGAATCCTTCCCAAACATCCCACCTGCCCAAGAACACACTTTGTCTGTCCCTCCTGCTCACTGCTGTGGGGCAGCAGACTGTGCAGCACAATGGCTCACATCACATTTCAACATTTGCTACTCAATAAATATAACAAAATGCATTACATGGTAAGTAATCTCCAGGTAGGCATTAAATACTATAAACTCTGACTTTAAAGTATGGCTCCAGACATACCAACACCACCATGTTCTTGCTTATGTTCCCAGAAGAGCTTTTTCCCAAAATTAAACTTGGTAGAGGCACAAGAGGACCTTTCTTTCCTATGCGTTCAGTCAGCAAACATAAAAAAAATAATAAATATCATAACAAATATACACCATAAGAAACGGTATAATCAATGGATATTTTGGAGACTTCAGTGGCATACAAGCAGCAAGCAGAACAGAAAAAAAGCAGGAATATCAGGTCAGTGTTTCTTGATCCTTATACAGAAACCTAGCAAGGCAGTTGGTACACATGCATTTTGTATTTAGCCCTAATTAGCAAGTTTAATCCAATATCCATCTTGATCTTCCCAACTGCTGTGAAGCACCTTCATTGATTGTGTAACAGTTTACAAAGCTCTGCCAATTTTCAACGATTAAAATCTTGGCAGCAGTTGTCCACCATCATGGTGCAGTCTTTAAAATAATGAAAAAACCCCCACTCAATAAACAATAACAGCATTTCATAACAATTTGCGGATGATGCGTGCTTTTCGGGTAGGACCTCATTCCTGATCTTTGAAATGCAGGGTCATGTTTGTTTTATGTTTTAAACTTTTCTCTGGCTCAGGAAGATGAGAGCCTAACCTTTCTTTCCCTTTCTTTTCCCTTTTAATGAAAGCTGAGATTTGCCTAAAATATTGTGACTATAGCAACCGGACTAGTTTTTATTATCAGGGTATTTTTAGCTTCTAGACCAGGTGGCACAACTGCAGCAGAGCCACTCGGATGGCACCTGCCCAGTTTATTATTGTTGTGACACAGCCAACAACAACCCTGTTACTGCCTCGTTGCTCTGACGTGACCTGAGTTACCATGGCTGATATCAGGTCCGTCTTGTGCTGCACCCGCACGCTCTGGAGGGTGAGTTTCTGTCCCATGGGGACATGGCAGCAGTTGTGCAAAATGTATTGCAGTGTTAGTGCAAGAATTTTCAAGAATCCTGCCGCACAGGAGAGTCCTGGAGAAGGTCAAGTTATCTGTATGTACATCACCATGAAAATATTCACACCAGGGAAGTGCACTCACAAGCAAACTCTGAAGAGCATTTTCCTGACCTGTTTTTCTCTTTCTGCTCACACTCAATTTATGTCCTTCTGACAATCATAAAATATAGGCTTTTCCAGTGCAAAGTGGCTTACCTAGCTACGCCAAAGGTTAAATTCACATGTCTTCCTGCTGACTTCACTGCATTTAACCTTTGAAGTTTGGTTGTGAAAATCCCTAGCCCATCCATGTAAAACAAATGGAAAAACTCAGAGACCAGCACTATTTGGGATTACTCAGGGATGTTTGAGTAGGTATTATATTTGCCTCTCTCAAAGCACTGCAAAAATGATTTCTCTTCCTCTAAGAACCGAGCATCCCTTTCCTCTGTGCACACCTGCCCAGGGGGCAGGGCAGAGGGGCAGAGCTACTGCACACCCTCCCTATTTTAAAGCTGACCCATTCATCTACCAGCCTGTGTAACATGCCACAGCAACAACCACTTTCCTTCATCTGGAAATTACTCTGGAACAGAGATGGCTCCCAGCAGATCTAGGACAGGACTTGGAGGCACAAGCACAGCAGGACCTGCCCTACAGGGATCTGTGAGAGCAGAGATGCTCCAGGGAGCTGGTGAGAACCTTGGGGACACGGACCTGCAAAGAAGCCATCCTGGTCACAGCTGCCTGAAGTAGGGATGAAAAGATGCAGAAGGAAGAAGTTTTGGGGTATGTGCTCAGTTGGGGAAAAAATTGCTCTTTAATCAGGTCAGCTAAACAGGCAAGAACTTAAATCTAGACGAAGGTTTTTATCATATTTGTGAGACCAAACTGACATTTGAGAGGGAACAGAGCATTCACAGCTATTTGCAGGCTCTCCTGAAAACCCTGCACTGCCTCGTCCCTCCCCAAGGGTCTCCTCTCACGTCAGTTCTCCAGTGTGTTTGTGCCAGTAAGGAGAAGGTTTCACGTGCCACATGAGATAAGCAACAGATTGGGGCAGAGCTCTGCAGAAAAGACCTTTTGAGGATTCTGCCTTACAGGAGGGGGTGTTGGAGCAGGCAGGAATTATTTTCCAGGAGTGTTGTATATTTACTTACATTTGCTATTGTCCAGTGAGGAGTTCAATTCAGATTAACAAATGCATTTTTGCCAGGTTTGGGTTCATCCATCTCCTTAACTTTTAGCATTCTAAATCAGCAGCATCAAAAGCCAATAAAATCAAACCTACCTGAATTCTACAGAGGTCAGCAGCATCAGGATCTGGAGGCAATGTCCCCACCTGGGTCTGTGGGAGTCCCGGTCCCACGGTGACACCTGTTGTAGAACTCAAGCAGTTTATTGAGCTGAGACTGGCCAAGGGCACAAGTGTCATTGCCTCCTGCTCAGGAAACATCCTTGCTACAGAAAACATCGGCAGCAAACTATCAATTAGAGGAACAAAGGAAGAGTTCAGAGCCAGGACTACAAACACATCAGCATTTGTTTCTCTTTTGCCACCAGTGTCACCTTGTGCTTCCTGAGGGTCTGATCCTGCTTTTGATGCAAAGCATTGGCAAGAGCTGCATGAACGTGGCAATGAGAGACGCTGTGAGGAAAATCACTCAACAGTGCCAGAGCACATCTCAGGCAAGTGGAAATGGTTTTGACACAGGAAGAGATGCAGGGGCACACCTGTAGGTGCGTAGCACATATGTCAACATCAGCACTCAACATGTTTAAGAAGAATTTAATTGAATAAAAGACCTGGCAAAAAAACTCTTTGAGTGATTCCAGGCTGCAGCACACATGCCATCACATGCCTTTTCACCCCACAGTGTTATATTTCACCAAACTGGTGACAGGTGTTAAGTGCCACAGGCTGTCAACTACCCACACCAAGCAGTGGTTTCCTCATCACTTGCCACTGCACCTTCCCAAAACCAGCAATTCCTGTGGCTTCCCAAAGCCCCCACATTTCACATAGTTACATTCCTTGTCCTTTAGTGGGAACACAGCATAGGTACACAGGCCTTTGATAGCACAATGTAATTTGTTCAGATCTTTGCCTTCAGGGTGAACACTGAGATGCTGCCAACAGCCAGAAAATTTGTGATCTAACTTAGAGGCAGCGAGGCATAC
Organism: Origma solitaria; assembly: GCA_013397895.1. Classification (NCBI taxonomy): domain Eukaryota; kingdom Metazoa; phylum Chordata; class Aves; order Passeriformes; family Acanthizidae; genus Origma; species Origma solitaria. The sequence continues at coordinate 1,964,753 of VZRL01003527.1, read as the reverse complement.
CTTTTCTCCAGGCCCATTGGAAAACAGAGCTGGGCTTCCACTTTTAAATGATCTAGCAATTTTTTTTCTTTATTTTTTTTTTATTTTTGAAGTGCTAAACAGTGTTCATTGTCTTCTCCACGGAGCAGCATGCTGAGACAGAAATGAAGGCACACTGTTGGCTGGGCATGCAGCCTCACGCTCCCACTGGATGGCAGGTTAGGCACTGGGACACTGAGTTTGGTGCTGGCAGTGGTCATTCACAACCACTAGAAAGGGGGGGAAAGTAAGGTTTTGCAATTAATTTTTGCCACAGCTGCACCATTAAATGTTTAAATGGCTGTTCTACAGTTTTCTGTGCACTTTCTCTCTAGCCCTCCATCGCAGTGCAAAAGATGTGGTTACAGTGAGTCACCACAAATTTCTGCTGCAATTTTAATGCACAGCATCCCTTTTTCCCTGTTTAACCCTGCCTCCTGTGGAGTGTTAGAGATGGGCTTAGAAATGCCTCGCAGACAGACCTGGCTCCATAAAATTTCCAGGTAAAATCTCCTTCTTCCAGTCACGCTAAAAATACTGCAAGAAAGAGTCTTTCATTGTAAAGCAGCACTTGGAAAGGTTTCCTAAAGGTCACAGGCTGGGACTGAGAGTTTGGGCTCCTGAGATTTACACTTGGCTCTTGCACTGAACTGCTGTGTGTTATATGGTTTTGCTCTCCTTTGCTCCTGATGCACTTGGACAGGTGACAACTGCAGGGCTGGAGATGCCAGCAGGCTCTGCCCCACTGCAGCTGGAGTATGAGGTGCCCCACACACCCCTGGGACCACAGGCTGCTCAGGGAGACATCATCTTGACCCCTGCAGGTTTGGATGAGGAGTTTCTTTCCTGGGAAAGGCTTTCAGGGGTGACACCACCCCATCTCTAGCCTGTCTATCCCGTGATACCTCATTCTGGCTCTGTCCTCTGGAGACCACCCAGCAGGTGATCTGCACAGAATGGCTGAGACAGAACAGTGTTGGATTTGGGGTGAAGAAACAAAAAGTTATCCCACACCTTGGCAGAGCCATCCCTTTTCCTGAAGGAAAAAGCCTCCCCCTTCCACCTTTTCTTCCCACAATCCACTCCCTAGGGGCACCGAGTGATTAATATCATCTTTGCTCACCAAGGCAATGCTGGTTTTTCACCATCAGCACCTCCTAGCAGTGCCCATCACCAAAAAAAGTGAATTTTACTCAACTCATTGCCATCGCTGCTGGCTCCCCTAGAATTCCCCCAATGCAGGGGAGGAGATGTGAAAACCCAGGGCCAAAAGCGAGTTCTGAAGAGAAAACATACTACCAGCCCAGCTCCTTGTTTCCATCACAACAGAGCGCAGGGAATTTTATGCTAACATGACTTAGCAGGAAGCACTGCTGCTTAGGTGGGGATAACTCTTTAGAGGTAAAGCCATTTTCTTGTAAGAGCTCAGCTGCTGTTGGGGAACTTGCACCCCATCTCCCTCAATAACATCCAGCTCATGAGAAACTGCTTCCATGTCCTCCCTTTGGGGCTCTCAAGCCACGCAGATATTCAGTGAATTTGGAAAGAAAACCCCAACCCCAGCCTCCCTTGTGAATACTTATTTCCAAACAGCTCCTCAGCTATGCAATAAAAAGGTTTCCCGGTTTTGCTCTTTTGTGTGCGCTCTGCCCCGCGATGCAGCAGCAGCGCTGCGGCGATGGGCTCACGAGCGGGAAATGAGCGCGGGCCGCGCTCGGCAGCGGCTGCCTGCACCTTCAGACAGACTCAGCGGTCACAAGGGATAGCCGTCCGTCCATCCTTTCATCTGTCCATCCATCCGTCCATCCTCAATCCCCCTGTCCGCCCCTCCGTCCGTCCGGCCAGCACCGCCGCGCTCTGTGGGCCGGGCGCGGCGCGAGGGCGCCACCTGGCGGCGCCGGGCGGCGGCTGCAGCGCGGGGACACGGCTCGGCTC
>VZRL01003527.1:1837784-1962761 GCA_013397895.1 Origma solitaria | reverse complement strand
GGGGTGCGGCATTCCTGGGGTCCGACATATCCTTGGGGTCCGGCATTCCCGGGGTCCGGCATTCCCAGGGCGCGGCATTCCCGGGGGTCCGACATATCCCGGGGGTCCGGCATTCCCGGGATGCAGCATTCCCGGGATGTGGCATTCCCGGGATGCAGCACTCCCGGGATACGACATATCCTGGGGTGCAGCCTTCCCGGAACCTTCCAGGGCTTTCCTGCACTTGGGAAGAAAGGGCCTTAGACCCTACAATAGCGTGTGTATGGCCGCAGCCCGCACAGCGCTGTTTTGGAGCTCACAGCCACCTATTCACAGCCTTCTGTAATTATTTACAATACTACAGACTAAGTTACCAAACTCTTCGATGCAGGTTCTTGCTTTTCACACCTGTGCAGGATGGGAACATCCCGGTGGTACCCAATGTAGTGTCACGCACAAGGATGGTCACCATTGGTGTTGGCAAGCAGGATTTGGCTCCTGAGATGGACACCTGGGAGAGCCAGTACCACCTGCTCTGTATTTATAAGACACTTTGCCCAGTGGCTGAATTGTTCAGCTGATGCTGGGCTGTGCATTCTAGTTCCCAATAGACTTTCTCACCCACAAAGTGCCAGAATAAGAGCGGGCAGAAGTTAGTGTTACTGGCATTTGTGTTCAATTCCTACTCTGTAGGAACTTAGCTCTTCCAGCAATTAAAGACAGTCAGCAATATGCTCAACTCTACAAACAGTTGTAACCAATAATTACCAATATCATCACTTCCCCATCTGAGCTGCTGAGTGCTGCTACCTATTCCTCCATCCCCTCCACTTTTCCACTTAAAAAACCTGACCAAAACCAAAACCAAACAATGAACTGTTTCACATTGCTTGAATGATCACAATACACCATCTGAGACACACTTGGCTGTATCAGCGCTTAAATTATTTCAGTAAAGATAGTGTGAAAGATACTGGTTCAAGCTACTCACGTACAATGATGTTGTCCAATTCCATGGGCTAAAGGTCCTACAAAAATATGTCAGGTCCTCAACTGAAACGTCTTGACTGTGCAGCATTGTTGGCTTTTGAGGTGAGAAGAGCTGAAATGCAAACTGGAAGCTCATATTTAATTCTCAGCTGTAGCCTGAGGCTCCCATGGCTTATCTCAGAGACCCCAGCACCACAGTCTGGACATACACATTAGTTGTTCCACAGCAGTGGAGTATTTGTTATTTTGGATGAGTGGGCCTGTAGTTCAGTTTCCCAGTACAGTGGAAAGACAGGAGAATGCTGTAGGGGCTTGTGTGAAGCTCTGGTATGTGAATTAAGCTGGCCACAAACCTTTCCCTTCCCATCCTCTCCCATCTGAGGGAGCAGACCTGTCACCACAGTGTCCTGCTGCCAGCCTGGGAGAGCGGAGGGACGATGCAGGATATGTCCCGAGGCAGCCTGCTCCCTGTATTGGCACGAGCTGGTACGCTTGGAAAGCCATCAGCTGCCTTTTGCAGATGCCTTGTACAAACATTTACATTTCTCTGCAGACACCATTTGGTTTTATCTGTGTGCTTAAGCTTTTCTGCTGCAGCCAGCTGGGAGGGAAGAGGATGATCCCAGACCACATAGCGAGGTGCCATTAGTTCTCCAAACGCAGACCCCAAGGAGGATCCCAGGCAGGGGGGTTGGGGTACTCAGCATCACCAGGGACAAAAGCAAGGGTGAAGCCAAGAGTACTCAACATTGGTAAAGGTCAAGCTGTGCGCTTGAACTGTGTCTTACCTCAGAATTACTTTTTGGGGAGCATTAGTTTTCTCAGTGGCTCCTGAGGATGCACTGAATAACCAGTGATGTTCCCTTTTACAGGTGAGTGAGATGGGGACAAAAGACATGTCCCATAAGCAAACTCCACACCAGCAGTCACACCCAGGAATTACCAGGCCCTAAATCTGTCTTTTATTCCATCTGGTTTACATTAAAGGTTTAAATCTCACCAAGGATGAGTTATATAAAATGAAAGCTTTCTAGAAAGCTGAATTTGTGAATTTCAGGGAAAATACTGACATCTCAAAATTTATTCTTATTCGCTGTTAGGAGAAAAGCAAGCTTTTCTGTGAGACAAAGTCACAGAACTGTTCTGTTTCCATGATGTTGAGCCATTTCATTTTGATAATGTCAAAACATCCCAAAATATTGTCTTATGCAAAATAGTAAACAGATTAAGCATTTCAATAAGGCAAAATGAAATTAATTTACACAAGCAAGTCTAAATGATTTGTTTTGACTTCCTCCTTTAAAAATTGTCAAATTACCAGAAACCTGAGTTTTTAGCACTAACAATACAAGGTAAGTTTTCCAGACTGTTTTACACCAGCTCTTCACATAACAGCCAGACTGATTTCAGCCCCAGCAATATCCATTGTTGTGTTGTTACCTGGTCCACATCCCACTGTTCTGGAGCTCCTAGAAGGGAGATGAGACCTGGGGTAAGGAGCTGACCACAATTGTGGTGTGTGTACAACACCCACGCTAAACCCTTGGGCCGCCTTTGCTTTATTTTCTGCTGGTCCTGCGACTTTGCCTGGGACTGAGCAGGTAAAACTGGAGAAAATGGCACTCAGGTGACAGCTCAAAGGAAAATTGTGGCCATCAGAAGCAAGAACCCAGAAAAGAATCATCGTCATCTCTGTGGAATCACCAAGACCACGCATGGTTGGGACTGGGCACCTCAGTCTTGACTTCTGAAGCTGCACCAAAGCACTCAGTCTGTGCTAATTTGTAATTAGGAGTGGGTGATTTCACGTATTGAGAGCCTTTTAAATCAAGCTGAAAAATTGGGCCTTCAGAATCTGTCTGTTAGCATTTCCACTTGTGGAACCACTCTCTGAGGTTATTGCTACCAAGGAATCTTCAGACTGTGCTATTCCAGGTCTCACCTTTCTTTTAAATGTCATTTTCAAGTGTTTCAGCTCCTATGAAAGGGCTGAGACTCTGGTTTTTGATGCTGCAATCCATGGCCCAAAATATTCCCCCTATGTCTTTTCCTCCTGAGAACACAAAACCTCTGCCCATCTACCCAGTTTGTGCCCCACTTTTAAGAAATGCACAAAGCTTCAGATGCTGGTTACAGCTTCCAAAAGCAGCAAGGCCAATGCAACGCAGGCTCATAAAAATGAGAGGAAATTTTAATTTCCACAAAACCAGCCTGCAGGCAGCCTGGATCCCTGCACACATCACACGAGTGGCACTGCAGACCATTTTGACAAGGGATGGATCCTCCCCCTGACATTTTGTTTTCCATCTCCCCTGGCTGCGTGTTCCCCAGGGTGCCAGCCACTGCATGCACCACCTCCCCTACCTGAGCCCACTGCTGGGGCATTAACTGGTTTCTCCATCTGTCTTCAAAAGAGAGATCCATAAGAGATTCAGTTCATACATTTATGCCAGGTAACTCCTCCCATCAGCCAGTCTGGCCTCCCTAGGGTGGGTGTAAGGATGACCAAAAAGGTCCAGGTACATTTTTCCCAGTCTGCCCTGCCAGGAGCAGTGTGGCTTCTTCCCACTTCACCACTGTGTTTTACTTTTCAGGATATTTCTTCCTGACCCCATCAAGCAGTGCCCTGAAACACAAGAATAGATCAGTTTAGAGATGACAGTTTTAATTCAAACCATAATCTCTGTTTTTATAAATGTATCCTCTGTGTTTCTTGGTTGTTCGCATACTAAATAGCCTGCCTTGTTTTCACTTTGCCACCTCTTTGTATTATATTATTTTTACAGCTGACAAGCACTGTTAGACTGAGAGAGCGCTGCAGTGTCAAAAGCAGATTGAATTTGCTGATTGCTGGAGTTCTTTGTGCTGCTCACACAAAATTTCTTCTTTCCCCAATAATACATCTGTTGTTTGTATATCCGATAAAGTTAATATCTGTGAAATCAGTCATTTCCCCCAGCTCTAAATTATACTGCAGCAGACAGAAGATTGACTTCGCTGTATTGACAAGAGAGAACTCTCAACACTTATTATTTGTGGGGACTTGGAGGGATTACAAAAGCACATAGAATGGCTTTGTCTGGGGAGTGTATTTCTGTAAAAGCTGATAAGGTAAAGCATGCACATTAACATGGGAATAATTTTTAACAAACTTCTACCTTTCTAATATTTTTGGGAGGACAAACTAAAGAAATAGCATAAATCAATGCATCATCCCCTTCCTCTCTTCATGCCAGTATCCTCTTTAACACTGGTCTCATGTGCAATATTTATGTCTACATAAATAATTCAGGAACCAATTAATCCAATTCTTTTATAATTACCTCTTCTAATGGCATACAGCCCAAATCCCAGCAGCTTAATTGCTACTTAATGGAGATATTTATGACACCAACACTAGTAAAGAATATAGGCACTCCCTCTTATGTCAATTAGGGATGGGGCTTAAGCTACTAAACTCCTGATTTGGATTTCAAACACCTCCGAATTCCTGGTGCTTGAAGACACAGAGGTTTTCTTTTCAGAGCAAGAGGCTTCAACTCCCTTATTTCACAGGTGACAGTGTGTGAGGGTTCAGGAGTCAGCCCTCACTACTGCAAGGTGACAGCACCAAACTAGACACTTAACTGAAGGACATCACTCAAGGGAGAGCAGAAATGTGTAGGTCTGGGAATGCCAGAATTAAAAGATTTCCTATGCCTTGATTTAGAAGTGAAGGAGGGTTAGCTCTTCCTGCTTCAACTTGGCAGGCCTGGGATTTTCCCTTTGTCCCATCAGAGGAAAAAATGAGAGAGAAACCTTGAAAAAGGAATGAGTGTTTAGTGGCCTATCTAATTTGGTATTTGTACTCTTAAATGTGATTTCAAGTGAGGAGGATATTTCCTGAGCACAGTGTGACACGCACTGCCTGCTATAAAAGCATCTTGTGAGGTTGTCTCACACATCACTTAAAATAATCCTCCTTGAAAATACGAGAGCATTCCTTGGAGTGCCATTTAATTAAATATGTTTAATCTTTTTCCTTGTGTGGATTGAGCATCTATCAGGCTGGCTGTGCACATGCCCCAGCCTAGATCAACATCCAGAGTGGGACACAGGGAAAAGCCTGGAGTGGGATCCTGCACCCTTCCTGTCAGGGATGTTTTAAGCAACATAATAAAAAAATCAACCAAAAAAGGCACTGATATTGGGGTAGACAGAGGCACTGTGGTGTTTTTGAGAAAGCCTTTATCTGCATTTGGCTGCATCAATCTGGTTTACCTCAGCCTCAGAAAGTTTAGGCAGCACAGCAGCCATAGGATTTAGGCATTTTGGATTCAAGAAATTGCGTTTAGCTCGACATCAATGCATTCTTGATTGATTTAAGTTACAGGAAAATAAACAGTTCTTAAATGAAAAATGAACACCCACAGATTGGCTGGCACAGGTTTAAGTACACTCGCAGAAAATTACTCCTTCTACCAGTGCAATTTTCCCTTTGTGAAGAAGTTCTAAAATGTTAATGGCTTTCAACTTGCAAAAACACAATGTTCTGAAACTTTGTCCTGTTACTTGTAAAGTGCACTGCATTGAGAAATACTTGATAATTAGAGGGAATGTGCATTTAAAAGCTTAAGAATACAGCTTCTAACTGAGAGTCACTTAGTTTTTATGATTGCTTTTATCTTTACAAGCAGCTGAAGACATCCTCTGAAGTCTCAAACTAGTCCTAATCAAATGTTTCAGTCAGTGTATTTTCATGAGACCTGGCAAATTTATTCCATTATGCTGCTATTAATGGTGGATATTTATGCATTAGGATGCAAAGGCGCAACTCCTTCAACTTTCATTTCACTAAGGAAGGTTTTGCAATTACACTAAGAGTTTGGGAATTGGAATTTCTGTGTTTCTGCTGAGCTGTGGGACAGACATAATGTGCTGTCCCCAAAGTGAGTCACTTTGATTCCTTTATCCACTGAATGCACAGTAATGTTTCTAATAGATTGTTGTGAACATATTCGATAAAAGGGTGACTTTCTTTGGCATTTAATCCCTTCACCTGCATGCTCACTCCAGGGCATTTTACGGCTGGTAAGGTTCTTAGAGAGTCTCAGAGTAGTTTTATTGGTGTTTATGGGCGGTTAATGAGTTAATCCCTTTCTCTCTGACCTGGGTCACAAAGCTGAGAAGCTGAATTTGAACCAACAACACTGAATAAGAGCTAGAACAGAGAAGTTTATGAGGAAATTAAAGAGAAATTGAGATGTTACTAAAGGTGATTTCAAATAAGCCCTTTTTATTTGGGGAGAAGATTAATTTTTTTCTGGAACGATCCAACTTTTTAGAAAGAAAATGAAACAACTACTGCTTCAAGACCCAAGGACGGAAAACTTCTCCATTTCTAATAAAATCTTTGAGCTTTGTTTGTTCAATAAAAAAGAAGAACATCTGACCTTCATGCTCCTAGATCCTTCACTTCCAGCATTTGATGAACAGGCAGGGCAGACAGGCAGTGGGATGCCCTGGAGAACAAACATCCTGCAGCACAGGTGTCAGTGGGACAGGGCTCCAGCTGTGCTGCAGAAATCCCAAGGAAGCTTAGACGGAACATCCAGGTTCCTCTCCCATCCCTGCAGAGAGCCAGGCAGGTAACTCCAGCCAGGGATTGTTCTAATCTCAGCCTCTGGTTGTTCTATTTCTAATAAAATTGTCCCCAAGGACAAGGATAGGAACAAGCCCCTGGGAGAGTCCCATGTTTTTTGGCATTCTAGGCCTTGCTTGTTACTCTTATGAGAACTTCAGCAGCAGCAGAGCCATGCCAGGATGGTACTGGACCAGTACAGACTGGGGACCAGAGCTGATCTCCAGTGTCCTCACTCGCCCTGGGGACCAAACACTCACTTATTAAAATTCAAGATATGGGAACAAAACTGAGCCCTGCCAAAGCCTCTCATGAAAAATGGGAAGAATCCCACACCAGGACAGCCTCTAACCTAGGATAGCTCTCTGCTGGTGTCCTCCCTGCTCTGCCACACGCCAGGTGGGCAGCCCAGCCTTTGGCTTTTGCATGTGCCAGTGTAACCTAGAATACAAGAAACTGTTGGTTTGGAATTTCCCTTTGAAACAGCTCTATCTGGCTGAAACGTTCAACAAAAGACTTTGCAGAGTAAGATATTTTATCCAAAAGAATGTCTTGAGTTTTGTAACTCCCCTGGCTTTGGTGGAAGAAGTCTCCTCTCTGAGCTGATGATGATTTATCTGCTCTATTAAGTCCAGTGACAAAGCCCCGGTGCTTTCAATGGGACCAGAAATTAGACCATCTGTGAAAAGGCAGGAATGGAGGTTTCACCTCAGTGGCTCTGATTTAAATGCAGAGGAGCTCTTGTGGTTCCTTTTGTGTTATTTCAGCTCTAAAGGAGCAGAATGGAGAGCAGAGCTGTGCCATAATTGCCTAGGCTGAAACCAGCAAATTGTTCAAGCAGAAGCATTTTATTACGGAATTCCCAAGTATATTTGGGAAACTACTGAGTCATTGCTTAAAAGTGACATAAATTATTTTCATTTAATGATAACAATACCAACAAATTCAAGAAAAATATTTTAAAAAAAACCAACCAACCAACCAAAAAAACAAACAACCACCCCCCAAAACAAACCAATAAAAAAACCAACAAAAAAACAACAACAAAAAAAACCCCAACCAAACATACAAAATCCTTTGCCATATTTGAGTATATTCTTCGCACATTAAGAATATACTTACCTGGACATGTGTATCTTTTTTCTTCACATTTCTCTCAAGGTACAATTCAGCCAACAATAAATCCCTACATTTTAGCCCCTGTACTTTACAAATAAAATTCTATGGTAATTTCACAATCAACAATGCCTCGTGCTAAGAATTCCATTATTAAATCTGATTGAATATGATTAAATATGGCTCATGCTTTCCAAAATGGGTTGCATGATGGATTTAAATGAACTCATTAGTGGTTAATGCAGCAAAGCGCTTTCTAAATGCTAATGTTTGGCTGCCTTTGGCTCGTTAATTAATTTGAAGATTGTGTAATTATGGGAGCTTTCGATTAGCATACGTCTCTTCTTTTTATTCCGAAACGACAGTTGTTTGTGTGTAACTATTGGAAATTCAATTATATTTATAATAAAAATAGGACATCAAACTGCCCAAACAAGCACACTCTGCAGGAGAACAGCATCATTTCCTTTAAAGTCTCTTTTATTACTGTTGTTTCAAAAAGAACATGGGCTCAGCAGCTTTCTCTCAGCACAGAGAAGGGAGAGCAAAGTACACAGCACTGCCAGATAATTACATGGCCCTGAAGAGCTGTGCAGGATGCAAGAGGGCTGAACACGCCTTGGGAAGAAGCAGGAGCAGAGCCTGCCTTGTTTCCTCTCTCTCTTCCCTCCCCCTCCTTCCTTTTTTTTCAAATTTATTTATTTTGTCCTTTGCTTCTAAAGGCCAGCAACCCCAAAATGAGGGCCCAAAGAGCCTACCCAGAGAGAGGAGCAGGTGTGTGTGTGCCAGGACAGGCACAGCCCCGGGCTCCTGTGCAGAGCATCAGATTCCAAGGATTCTGCACCAGCTGGGAAGGAGACACCTGCTAAACTCTGCTGGTGTTTCAGGCAATGAATGCACCGGCAGCTCTGCTTTAAATGACACCACAAATAGAAATAAAGCAGAAATAGCCTCTCGAGCAGGCATGAGGCACAAGGGTGGGGCCATAAACAGAACACACAGAACCGAACCAGGTGTTGCAGCCAAGGCTTGTGTCTGTGACAGAGACCTGGGTTAGGAGAGTTGTGGAATCATGAGAGGCACTACAGGGAAAACTCATGTCCAAGACTCCTGGAGCTGCAAGGCTCCTGGGTGGAGGAAGTAAAAAAGACCTGTATCTCCTGCAGACATTTTGAATGTCAACTGAAAAATCAAATCAACTCCCTGGAGCATTTCTCCCATGCTTTTCAAAGGCATGCGTGATTTCTCTAACAAGTCCCATGGTTGTATTCTCAGCACACACTGAATTCACATCAGTCCTTACCACAACAGGAAACTTGTTTGTCATCAATAGATTTTGTTTCCACTAAGTACGAGGCTCTCTGCTGTGGTTTTCCAGGGCCGTACACAGCTGCATGGGGTGGTATCACGAGTGTAAAAGTCAGGAAAACAAACCTTGGGATTCGTTAGCATGCACAGCACTGCCCGAAAGGAGCCTTTCTCTGCCAGCAGCTGCAAGAGCAGCAAGGCATTAACATATGGAATAATTAAGCCCAATAAGTAACTACTGCATTTTCTAGTGAAACAGAACAACTTCATTTTCTCAGTCTACTTGTATCTCAAAAACATCCAATGTGTATCACTTAGACAAGTCACCTGATGACTGTGGATTTTAAATTGCTGTTAACCATGGATGTTCATCCTATGGACTTCTATATGGATATATATTATTTAAAAATTAGCAACTAGGCATGATTAAATAGATAGCATGTCATTCCCCCAAAACCTCAGTGCTCCTCCTACATCTTCATTCAAGGGAAGAAGGCAAGGAATGATTATGAAACAAGACTTGTTTCTGGGCTGAACCACTGCTGCTTCCAAATCCAGACGCCTCTCATCTATTCAGCTGCCAGAGAGCTGTGAGATGGTGTTAGAGATGACCTGCACTGAAACGTCACCTCCTAAGGCAGCTGGAAAAGTGAATCACTGACTCAGCAGCTGATCGAAACCAGCAGAAGGTGCAGGAAGAGAAACAGGCCAGGGAAGAATAGTAGTGGTGAAGGGTGCAGGGGCAGGCAACTAACAGGAAAATCAGCAGAGCTTTTGCCACAGCCTCTGGAGGGGAAGGCAGAGAATGAGGAGGAAGGAACTGGGCTCCAGGCAGCTCCTGCCACCTGCAAAGTCTCTTGGACAGATGAAAAATAGAGGATATAAAACCTGAAACATGCACTTCAGCCATGGCATTGGCACTAGGAAAAGGTACAGCACAGTTTACCAGGACATCATTACGAAAAATGATAGGAAAGCAGTGGATTTTCACGCAAAATTGCAACCACTGTCTGAGCACATACCCAATGCCTATAATCAATGTTTAAAGCCAAAGTCACAGAGACAGGGGTTTTTTTTTTGGGGTTTTTTTTTTTTTTTTTTGGTACTAAAATTGTACTGAAGTTCCCAGAGAACTGGCTGCTGAATTTCAGTCAGCCACCCTAGAAATGTCTATAATTCCAAGAGGAAAAAAGCCTTCCACCCTCCTGGGGTACGACATTTACAGATGAGAAAGGCAAAACATAGCATTGCTCATATCCCCCTCCCCGTCGCTGGTTCAGACTGCTCTGATATCAATCCCACATTAAATCCTGCATTGATGCTCGTGGCGGAGGGCTGTGCCACAGGGAGCCAGGGCAGGGGCAAGAGCCAGCACCCCTGCAAGGAAACAGCAGCAATGTCTGTAAGTGCACAGGAGCCAACTCCAGCATCCCGCTGTGCCTGGGGAAGTTTCCCTGCTGCTCTGCAAAGCTCACAGCCTGGTACTCTTCCTGAAATCCTAACCTCTCCCTGCTGCCCCCACACACCCACACAGACACACCTGCGCCTGCTATAATTCCCTTCGGAAGAGCTCTCCATCCACTCCTCAGCTGGAGCGATCGTGGTCCCAATCCATCAGCTCGTGTATCTGCCTTTTAATCTCCTTTTTTCCCACCCTTGAGGCATGCTCCATCTTCCCTTCTGCAGACAGAGAAGGCCTGCACACCATCATTTACTCAGCGGACGATGAATCTGACAGACTAATCTTAACTTCTTAACAGCTGTGTTTATTTACTTAAGTAGTAAACTGTTTCCTCTAAAGCACAGAGGGGTTGGTTAGAACAGACACACATCTCTGCAACTGGGGGAGGTTTGGTACTTGCACATGCTTTCTCTTGAAATGATACATTTTTCTATCACTGGAGTATCTGAATTACAGGCAATCTTGGGATCCCAGCTTTGTTTTAATGACTCCTCCGGCTGCTGCTTTGTATTGAGGAGAAGGCAGGCTGGAAGTGCAGCAAATTGGCTTGCAGGAAATGGGAAATAATAACACCACTTATGCTCTGACTGACTACACGTGCTCCCATTCCAAGGCACTCTTCTGCTCCCCATTTGTAGTTCAGTTCAGATTACACAAGCAATTGCAGCACCACGTTGCCCTTTTAGCCTGTCTGCACACTTACACACACTGCAGAGTTCTGTAAGCGCAGCACCGCTCGAGGTCAGGAGAGATGTCAGGATGCTTAAATGAGCCACTCACCCACACCCTGAAACTTAAAATCCAGCCCTGTTGGTCCACATGAAGCTGGTTTTGTGTTTCTCTTCAATACAAGGTGAGTCCTGCAGGGACAGCAGCAGCTCCTGCCCTAGCAGTGGGGAAAGGAAACAAACCCAAAATCTCACAGCTGATCATGAACTAAGCACTGCTGCAGCCATCCCAGCTGGAATTGCAAGTTTTGGGAAAGAGTGGAGATGCACAAACCTAATGGGAAAATAGCACATCCTTCCTGCTCAGCAGCAGTGATAATTTCTTAATATTAATGAACACGTACCATGATATATGATCCCGTGCTAATAAAATCTCCTCTTCTGGCATCCACTTCTCCTCGGGGATATGGAAGCAGCTGAAAATACAGTACACACCTACCCCTCTCTAGCACCACTGGGACCTCTAGATCCTCAAACCTCCTCTCAAACACGGCTGTGAAAGGAGATGCATTTTCTCCATACTTCCCACGGCAGCAGCACTCTCAGTTGAGAAATGGCCTCTACTTAGTTTGCAGATGTTTGGGGTTTTCCAGTTCTAAAACGTGGTATGTGCTTAAAACTTTTTATTCACAATGGATTTGGTTATTGTTGAATCCTTGGGACTTTGCTCTATTTAAAAGAAGTCCTTCACAAGGCAGAATAGCTGTGTGGTCAGGAATCAGGAATATCTAGGTCTCCATGAGACAGCAGCAGCCTTGTCTGGAATACATTTTTATAATATTCAAAAGTATTTACTGCCTGAAAGCATGTTTAATACAGAGCAGTTAAATTTTTTCTCTCTTCCTTGGTGCTCTTACCGAGTGTATTAACATATCACTGGAGCATTTCATGAATTCACTTTTCTGTTTTTAGTGCAGGCCGTGCTTCCCAGGGGCCCTTCTCCACTCTCACTGTTCCTGGAACATTTCTGTCACAGTGTTGGTTTGGGAGCAGGGTCCCAGGTGGAAGCCATGAGCAGATACAACCCTCAGCCTGGCTCTCCATCCTGTTTTGGGGGAAATTCTGAGTTTAATTCCTAGCTTTGCCATAGGCCTGCTGGGTAGCTTTGGACAAAAACCTGTCACTAGCTGGAAACCAGGAAGGGGGAACAAAACAAAGGTTGCAGAAGAGAAAAAATATGTTTATGTAAAACTTCCAAGAACCAGGGGGGTCCTTGCTGGGATATCAGCAATGCGAAAACCTATAAATTATTGAGCCACTGTTCATAGTTATTATACCAGGACTGCAAAACCAGAAATCTTATTTTGTTTTCAGTTTCTCCCTGCCTTGTTTCAGAGACTGTATTTCTTATAAACAAGATTCTTATTTCAGTATTCATTAGATTGTTTGTCAAGGAGAGCAGCTGGTGTTGATGAATTGATTAAGACACTCTGAGGACGGTTCAGCTTAGAGAAGAAAAGACACAGCAACAGATTTCAAAGACGCAAAAGATTGCTGTGAACAATAAACAGCTTTTTCATTCCCCCACATTCAGAGTGGACAAAATGGTAAGTTTTTAATTGCAACAAAGAAGATTCAGATTAGAGAGGAAAGTGCCTCACCGTTAAGGATATTGCAGATTTGTGACAGGAAAGCCTTGGAGAGCAGCCTGGCTGCACCAGACACCTGCAGCTCCCTGAGTGCTGATGGCCCTTCCACACCTGCAGCCTCAGACATTTCCCTCACCTTCCTCAGCACCTGGCGACTCCCATTATTTCCAAACAGAACCTCCAAAAGCAAAAGTATTCCCCTTATTCTGCTTATTTACAAGTCCTGCTAGAGAAAGTGGAATAAAATGGCTGAAAAGCTGGAGGGACGGAACTCTTGGAATTCCTATATCCATCTAAAAATGATCCAGCTGCAAATTGAAAGGAAGCCACAATGTGCTGATTTCAAACTAACAGAGCACTACGGACACAGATTTCTTATCCTTATTGTTTCTTATTTCTTGTCCAATTCAGAGGCACAATTTACCTGCAACTAGAAAAGCATTTGATGGAAACACTGAGCTGATCTATCCACCCAGCCAAGCAAACAGTAATAAGCCAGGAGATGGATAAATAAATGGTTCAACAAGTATTTCACACTTGAATACTCAAGACATGAAATCACATACCTAAAGCCCAAAATTGGAGCCTCACTCACTATCCAGGCAACAGCACCAAACTACACCTCTATACAGCTGACATTTCCAAGGAGTATTGGGAATTCCCTGCTTGAACAACACACAGGGCAAAGTTATAATTTGTTCCCCATGAAAACTATATTGAATGATTTTCCCACAGAATTAGCTGCAGGTACTGAATAGAAATAAATAGAATAAAATAACAGAATATTTAATTCAGCACACACAGCAAGTTTTACCAATTTGAGCATGAGATGGTAAACAACACAATTGCAACAAACTACACAAACTCCTACTTCTGTGTCTTGGGAATTGGCTCCTGGCTTCAAATTACTCACTGCTAGAAAGCAGTTTGTTCCCATCCACCTAATCAGCACCTGCCTTTGCTGCAGTGCTCAAGCAAACTGAAGACAGATGGGCTGTGGCAACAGAAAGGGAAAGAACTGCAAAACTTTAAAATAACAATTTAAGAAGTAAACTAAGTATCAGTAAGTGCAATTCTTCAGTCTCATCCTGAGGTGGGAATTTGCTACCTTAAAAACTATTCACTTAGAAGAAATTAAGGGATATATGTCAAAATTACTGTGGTTCCCAAGTACTATGAATACATGGTTATTGTACCATTAAAAAAAGGTCTTTTTCCGTATTTATCAAGCACAGAGCCCCAGTGCAGCCCAAGTGTAACAGCCAGCACACAGTGTGCTCCAAGTGGCTTTTGGAACTGCGAATGATGCAGCAGCACAACCCCAGAGCAAGAAAGAGGCTGTGGAGACCCAAAGCAGCTTTGGACAGCGCCCAGCCATGTCCCCATGACTTACACCCCACCTGTGCCCCTCTGCCTGGCATTTATTGAAGGCAGACCCCACCCGTTCAGATATTCTTGTCAGCAGAAAACATCTGAAGCAAGGACAAAGGCAGAAACTAAACTAAATGGAGCCTGCAGATTTCATGCCTCCAGATTTCAGGCCTCCATCAAGGCTGAGACAACACGCAAAGAACAAATGGTGCCTCAGGTTTGTGGTATGAGCACTTCAACACAGTGGAACAGGAAACTCGATCTTTGATAGATGGATTTTTCATATGTCAGGGTAAAAAATCCTTCATGCACCAACGTTTCTTTTCAGAAGTGCTGCCCTAGGTCTGCTTGCTCTGAAGTAATTGGGAATTTCCCCTCAGCATCACTGTGAGCTGGGCCCTTTGATTCTCTAATTGGGAAGGCAGAACACTCAGGCGGAGCTGTCGCCAGTCCAGTGAAGTCTTGAAATGTTCCAGAACACATAACTCAGAAAACTCAAAACACAGCGTTCTCAAGGTTAAAATCAGGGTACTCAGCATCTAGAACAAGTCAGTAAAACTCTGTGGGGAAAAAAGAAAATAGTCTGCTGAAAGTACTCAGCCTTTGTTGAGACATCTTGACACTTTTTTGAGCCCAAAATCTTGACTTGGTAACTGAAGAATTAATCTAGAAGAACATTTTCACCTTATATCTATTAAGAAAACCTCTGTCTTTATTTGTCCTTCACCAAGCCTTTATAACACCAATTTTCAGTCAGATGAACAGGAGAGCCTCTGCACTGCGGAACTCCTGGGTCAGCTTTCCTTAAGGACAAAATACTAATTGGGGCATCATCATTCTCTACAGCATCATCAATAAATTCCTCCTAAATTATTATTCCATTACAGCTGCCCTGTGCTGACATCAGCACACCAAAGATATTGCTTCAACTTCCATTAAATCATTTCCCTGCGAGGTAGGGAACATGGATTTCATGAATACCTGAGATCTTGGGTTCCTAGAGAATTACAGGAATCAGACTAACTAAATTCCAGAGGGAAGACTCAGGAAGCAGTGGCAAAAGGCACCTACCTGGAACGTTGTGTCCTCTTCACAGGATGGATCTGGGCACTGCTGCCACACGAGTGCAACGTGGACATAACACAACACTGCTTCATGGTTCCTGCATTTGCACTAATGAAATACCCACTCACAGTCTGTCTCAGAACCACGAAACTGCTCCAGTATTGCTCCCTCAAAATCCAGGTGATGACAGAAATCCTGCCATGCGCTTGGATTCCAGGTGAAGGGAAGTCAAGACTTGTTTTACGCTTGTAAAACAGAGTTCCTCCTCTGTTTTCACTCCATTACAGGCACTTTTCAACAGCAAGTTTCAAAATATTAAAATCAATTGATCTTGGTAGCACTACTAAGAAAGCTGCTACTTTTGAATATAGAGCAAATCAGTATTCCGCAAGAAAAAGCAGCAATTTCACCATGAAGTTCTAGACACATAGGACATAAACTGCCTGGGTTCCCTCACTTGGATTATGACATGACCCACAATTCTAAAGCAATTAAAACATCATTATATGCATGATGGATGTGGGCTATTTCACACGTAAATCTAAATGGTTTCGCATCTCTGAGACACAGGAACACAAACGATGTCGCTCTGCACAACCAAACTGAGTCACTCCGTAACTCCAGATCTCTCCATCTCGAGATTCCATCCCCACGGAGGAGCTGCTCCCACGCCTCCAGAATCTTCCACACAGCTGGGGTGCAGCTGCTAGTACCACTGGACTCCAGGTGCAGGGGTGAGGGAAAGATGGAGCATGTAAAACACAAAAAAAATCATTTCCCCTAAATGGAACGGCAGGAAATGGTGCCTCCATCACAGGATCCGCTGTGTGCTCACGAAGATCCTGCAGCCGCACAGTGCATTCCCTCCTGCTGCTGTTTGCATCTGGTCTTACATGAAAATGTGCCAAACTAAATATTAAAAATAGTGTTTCAGTCTGTCACTTCCCCGGCCTAATGAACTGCAAGTCTTCCATCCCAAGCATTTAAAATTACTGGTATATAACATTCAGCCAAGGTAATATCAAAATATATTTTATTCTGGACCTCTTTCAGATCTGATTCAAATTACAGTTGTCAAAGCAATACAATGCAAAGGGAAACTGCAACAGAAAATGTGCCTAGAAGGGATATAAGGGCCTTGGGGACAAATCATTGTGATGTAGAACCAAAATACATCATAAAGTGTAATTAACATGGTCCAGGACAGTATAGAACATCTATATCAGTCTTCTTTAGACAATAATCATGAAAACTGAACAATAAAAGTCCTTTAAACAAGTACAAAAAACTGTCATGGGCTGGTTTACACTTTTACAACAGTTGTAGTTTAACTGGGTAACTGAAGAAATGATGCAGACATTTTAATCCAGTGCTATAGGTAGGCTCACAGAATTAGACCCAAAGGATTTGTAACTCCAAATGAAACCATTACAACTACAATGTCAATGTCAGGAGAGAGAGAAAATTACTTCTGTATTCTAGAATTACTGTTCTGCACACTGCAGTCTGTTGAGGACAAGATTGCAAAGTACACTGGACTAGCAACAACATGCAGACTGTTTTCTTGTATTTACCCACAATGTCAAAAAACATTATGAAGTAAAAATGAATGATTATTTAAAAATTTAAAAAAAAAACAAAACCAAAACAAAAACATGCCTCAAGTTATTGTCAAGCTTCAAACTTAAAGGCAGAGAAAGCGAATTATGTACTCAAAACTACGGATCTGAAGCACTATTAACACTAAATCTGCAATCCACTCGAAACGGCAGATTTTCCTGCTTCGTCTGCCTCCCACCAGACTGACAGTGAAGACAGTCACACTTTCACATCTCATGGTATTTCAGAGCTTTCTCTAGAGGGAGAAGTGAGGACTGCTCCATGTCTCTCTCCCTACAGAAAATGTCAGGGATCTTGATGGAGATTTACTGCTGTCTCCCGAAGCCATATTTGCTTCTAACATGCCACAATGTTGCTTCTGCTTTCTTCTGGAGAGTGTGGAAGTGATCCCAGCGGGGAATGGCTCTACAGGGCTTTGGGAAGGGAGGAGCTATCAGCCAAAAAGGAACGCTGGGCTAAATCCGGCACGCCCTATATCTGGCAAAACCCCAGGGAAACTGAGGCAGCCTGGGCTCGAAGGGATGTTTTACCCAACTGTGGGCATGACACGACCCTGGCACCTCCAACTCGCCCTGGCAAGGGTTCCTCATGAAGGGACAGACAATGGGATTTTCTGGCAAAGCAAAGATTGGAAAATTCGGGTCCCAAGGCTCCTCTCTTCGCTAAACAGACAAAAACCAGACAACCTTGTATTTGCAGGCTGGATCCCCCAGTTTGCAGTGGTAAGGGAACTCCTTCTCTAAGCAGAATTAAATGTTTCGGCCGCCAAGGTGGCTCTGCTGGCAAAGCAGCACGGCCGCCCTGTGCCACCCACTGCTCTCCCTAAATACAAAGAACATTCCCAAGGTACAGTGCCCCATCAAATGCCCTAGCATGAGGTAAGCAGTGTAAGGAAAAAGGAGTGCTTTTTTAAAAATGAAAATCAATTAAAATCGGTAGAAATCTTTGGCCTTTCTCTCAAGATGCATTAAAGTGTCACGAAATCAAGAAACATGCTTCGAAATGCCATGTCGTTCTGACTCTGGTAACTACTACCTGCCCTCCACCCAACCCAGAAAAAGAGGCACTTTTAGTGTTTCAAATAAGATTTCCAATCATCTAGTAGACATGCTAAATAACCCTGCACAATGGTAGTCCCAGAATAAACTCAGTTTATCAACATTACAAAGAGTCTAAAAAAGCTTTTATGAAGACCTAGATATTCTCTTAACTACACTAAAAAGTCCACTGGTTGGGAATCTTTACATCGATTTAAAAATGCAGAAAAAGGTAAAGTAAAAATAGAAAAAGACGAACTCTACAGAAACCTGGATCTGGTCATGCAAAAATGAGAAACTGGGTTCTGAGATGGACGCACAGAAAGACAGCAAACTCAAGAGCAGTTCATTTCTTATCCCATCATTAATTCTGAGCCCAGTTCTTCCCGTTCCTTTTATCCTGTGCTTGGATATTTGCCTGTTATCGTGTGGAACTGATAAAAATAGGAATGACTCCATTCGTAAAATTGAGCGTGTACGCACACGCTACACAAAGTCAGGGCCTTGCTGCCACTTGGCTTTTCCCCTTTTAATAGGAGCAATTTGGACAGTCTACCTCACCGTGGAACGCGAGGCTACCAAGGACAGTAATTAACGTCACGGTTCTGTGGTGGTTTTGTCTTTTTGTTTTGGTTGCCAGGACGGCAGCACCCGGCGCAGGAGCAGCACTGTGGCATGCAGGGCAGGACAGCAGGACAGCTACGGCCGGACCCTGGCTCGGGGACACTGGGCTGACCCAGGGCAGTGGGCACTGCTGGGATAACTGCAGGACAGTGGGCACTGCTGGGCTGACCCAGGGCAGTGGGCACTGCTGGGCTGACCCAGGGCAGTGGGCACTGCTGGGCTGACCCAGGGCAGTGGGCACTGCTGGGCTGACCCAGGGCAGTGGGCACTGCTGGGCTGACCCAGGGCAGTGGGCACTGCTGGGCTGACCCAGGGCAGTGGGCACTGCTGGGCTGACCCAGGGCAGTGGGCACTGCTGGGCTGACCCAGGGCAGTGGGCACTGCTGGGCTGACCCAGGGCAGTGGGCACTGCTGGGCTGACCCAGGGCAGTGGGCACTGCTGGGCTGACCCAGGGCAGTGGGCACTGCTGGGCTGACCCAGGGCAGTGGGCACTGCTGGGCTGACCCAGGGCAGTGGGCACTGCTGGGCTGACCCAGGGCAGTGGGCACTGCTGGGCTGACCCAGGGCAGTGGGCACTGCTGGGCTGACCCAGGGCAGTGGGCACTGCTGGGCTGACCCAGGGCAGTGGGCACTGCTGGGCTGACCCAGGGCAGTGGGCACTGCTGGGCTGACCCAGGGCAGTGGGCACTGCTGGGCTGACCCAGGGCAGTGGGCACTGCTGGGCTGACCCAGGGCAGTGGGCACTGCTGGGCTGACCCAGGGCAGTGGGCACTGCTGGGCTGACCCAGGGCAGTGGGCACTGCTGGGCTGACCCAGGGCAGTGGGCACTGCAGGCGTGGCTCAGGGCAGTGGGCACTGCTGGGCTGACCCAGGGCAGTGGGCACTGCTGGGCTGACCCAGGGCAGTGGGCACTGCAGGCGTGGCTCAGGGCAGTGGGCACTGCTGGGCTGACCCAGGGCAGTGGGCACTGCTGGCCCTCCTCCGGCCGCGTGTCCGGAGCGCTCGAGCCAACCGAGTGGATGTTCCTGCTGGAGCCAGCCCCCGCCAGCCCTGGCCTGGACACGCTGAGCTCTGGTGTTCTCTATTTCTGAGTGTGATGCTATGCTGAAGTGGCTAGAATTACAACCAAAATGATGACTGAGAAAGAGGAAAATGGCAATACCCTAAAACATGGCTGTGTGATTTTGCAGCTATGTCACAGAATTCCACCACAATTGTTTAGATTGGCTGAAAGAATCATCCAATAACTTTTATGAAAATGAATAAACTGTCCATATTAAAATACAAAAGTACTATCAAGAATCACTTCTGACTTTCAGATTTAAATTCAGTGCAATTGACAGATGCATTGCTAAACGAAAAATGCAGCTTAAACATACTCAAAACATTTGTGTCTATTCCTGGGAGCACAGTTTAAAATTATTGCACAGAATTTTTTTTTTATTTTTATTTTTTTTCATTAAATGACAGAGGTCAGCCACAGTCATGGACCTCCAGCAATAAAAGCAATATTTCAAGTGCCAGACACTCAATATATTAGGTTTCCTACATATTGTAACTCACAGGGTAATTGCTCTAAACATTTGCAATGTGTTCCAAAACCCTAAAAATAGCTGGCACAGAACCACCACGGATAACTGTCTTTATGGATATGACTTGGTGTTGGTTTTAAACGCTGTGTATGATAGCAGTATAATCCTGGGGTATATATAAACAATGTATTGTTGACTTGTCTTTACCACTGGCAAATTGTTACCCTACCTTAGCCAAACTCAGACTTGCTTCAAGTCGTGTTTATTTCATTGAAATAGCAGAAATCGATGCCTAAAGAACAATGGTTAAAATGTCAAAGCTGCGTTATCTCAATTAAATGAATTTGTACTTAACTTGGAAGGGGGAAAAGACCCCAAACGAATAAAAAAATAGGTTAGAGACTAACAATCATAAGCCACAAAATTAATTGTGATTGAAATAGTGTTATAAAACTGATAACTTTGCAAAGCTCTGTAATATAAACCATTCCTTAAGTAAAATGTCTGTGACATAAATTTGACAACCTCTCTTTTTATAAATTTACACTCTTGGAATCTTATGCAAGACATGATGCAACCTTTTCGACTACACATACACATAAACACAACCTCATGCTATCATTTACAAATAAAATCACTATTAGTATACTTTTAATCACATGAGCAGAAAAAGGTTTGCCATATACATCTGTCATTGTAAGAAAAATACTTGATATTGTAAACAGAGTAAAAGACACTATATAGTAGTGATTATTAAAAAAATAGCAGCTTACATCTACCCTATATTTGGAAAAAAATGTAGTCACAAGATACAATAAACTGCAGGACTGGAGCAGCAGGGGAATTAGTGCAAGTATTCATCTTTTAAATAAGCTGAATCACTGCTATTAAAATAAACTTGAAGCAAGTCCTCTGTTTAAGATTTTTTTTTTAAATCTAAGGTAGTAAACATTTCGCCTCTTAATGGCAGTGTTATCAAATATATGCCAAAGATTTTATTTTAATAAAGAAAAATTACATGAAATACTTTTAATACTGGAGTTTGGTTACAATTATACATCTAAGCTCCTACAAATAATGATGGGCAACTCTCAAAGAAGCTGTGGCATGAACCCTTGTCCAGAAAGGTCTTAACATCTTAAACAAAATCCCCCAGCTATACTTTGCTCCTTTTCACAATAGTGCACAATTTAACCATATTTTAGCTATGGTCTTAAAGCAACAGAAGATGTGTTTCTCGTCTTTTCTTTTCTTTTTTTTTTTTTTGCATTCCTGTATTTTTTTTCCTGTTTTTGTGCCCTTCTGTTCTTAAGTTTGGCAGAATTATGTCCCAAATGAGAAATTACTGCATTTCAGCCATGTCACCAGAAAATCAAACATAGCATTATACCCATTTCCATCATACTTCCTAGATGAGAAGGACATGAAATATCACGCTGCAAAGAAGGATTATTTTTTTCTTCTCTCTCCCTAATCCCTTTTCCACCCTCCCTCTGTTCACAAAATTGTGCTCTGGGAGCCACAAAATGTACCAAACATTATCAGGTTCAAACTACCTCTTCAAAGAATGCATCAAAACATGTTTCAAAGAAACGCCTTTTTTTTTTTTCCAAGGTGAAAAAAATATAAACAAGAAACTAATTCACTCCCTTACTTCATGCATCCGTAAACTTAACCAAAACAAAACAGAAAACCCAATGGTTAAAAGCAAAGAAAAAAACTACTGCTGCAGATTTCTGTAAGTCCATTTTCTCTGTACACACAAACTGCTCAACTACTGAGAAGGAAAACAAAAATACCCCACAATCCACGTGAGAATGGATTTAATGGGGGAAGGGGTAATGAAGGCTGCCATTAGTATCTTCTGAATTTGGTATGTATATGGGTCTGCTCTTGTATATGGTATATTTCTCTCTCTCTCTCTCGTGCTCTCTTCTGTTTTTCATATCCAAATACCTTTAAATGTTATTTTGGGGCACAGCAGATTCCAGCACTTGGTGAACAGGATTCACAAGCTGTGACAAAACTCTGTCATCCTCTTCAGGGTGTAATTTTTTTTTTCCTCTTTTTTTTTTTTTAATTTTTTTTTTTTTTATATACAGTATATGTATATATTTCTTTTACATTTGGCTGTAGTGGACTGGCCATGGTTCGATTGGGACTATAGCAGTACATGGGTCAGGGACAGTCATTTTGGCTATGTACACATTCATAGTCGGTCCATGGCTTCCAACTAAGAGCGCTATTTCCGGAGGTCTAATACACAAACCTGCAACGAGAAAGACACAGATACAGCAACTGCACAGCACCACGGGGGTTTACAATTCTCTGTGAAGAATCTGAGCAAAACCTACAGCATGGATTGGGTAATCTTAACCTTGTATATATTAACAGTGATTAAATTATATCAAATTGCCAGGTAAGCCCTTTATGAGCCCCCAGCCAGCCCCAGTGCTAAGGGCACTGCTGCCTCTAGAATTACTGTCAGAACAGCAACAACATCTTATGTAAGCTGTTTGCCTGTTATTTAATACTGTGAAGCGGAGGACTTACTTGAATCTAGTTTGTGAAAATATCAAATGAAATTAAAATACGTGGACAAGTACTAAAATGAATCAGAAAAACAGTTAACGGCGTACAAATTCCAGTTTTAGTCTTCTCAAAATCTCCACTAAGCAGAGCTTCTGGGTCTGTCAGATATAGAAATCTATCAGTAAAATATAAGCACACACAAGGTACTACCAGCTGCAGGCACATTTAAAACCAAGTGGATGAGAAGGGCTTTCACTAGCAAACTATATAGAACATATTAAGCCCAGCATTTTTTTAAAAATCAGAAACTAAATGAAAACAAATCTATTGTAAGTACAATCAGCCTCTTGGGTCAAATTAATTGGAGGACTGTAAAGGTTACACAGCATGTATAAAAAAGGGTCATCTGGGGGGAATGATAATTAATTTCTACTCAGGATATGCCTTGAGCTTTTAATCTTCTATGGTATTGCCTATACTTACAAGACTAAAATAGTATGAAAGACCA
Organism: Origma solitaria; assembly: GCA_013397895.1. Classification (NCBI taxonomy): domain Eukaryota; kingdom Metazoa; phylum Chordata; class Aves; order Passeriformes; family Acanthizidae; genus Origma; species Origma solitaria. The sequence goes on along the minus strand of VZRL01003527.1, from coordinate 1,939,679 downwards.
ATCAAAATTAATTCTCTAGAATTTAGGCTTCTTAAAATCCAGAGCTTCCTATTTGCTGTTTTGAACTCTAGCAAAACAGCCTTACTTACCAGCATGGAGCGTTCAGGAGGGAAATTCTTTGGCACCTGTGTTAAGGTACCACCTGAGACACTGGACTGCTAAGCTGCCAGGATTGCTTTTTGCTGACATTTGTTAAAGGAAGCTACAGCACTTCAAAAAACAATTCCTTCATCACACTCATTTACTTTAATTCTGCCTTTTCACAGGCTCTCCTCTCCTTTCTTTGCAAACCATGGCAAGAGAGAGGCAAGCAAAACCCCAGGATTGTGCTCATTATGAAGACCCTGCACATTCCCATCTCTCTGCAGGACAGGGTCAGAGCAGGCAGGAGGTGATGCTCCAACACCCTGCTGAGAAATGACAGTGGGGGCATGCAGGATTAGTTAAACATGATTTTATTCCCTGCCTTTTCTGAGCAAAGTAAGCAGACTGGTATTCATATATAGCTGCTGACATTTTTAGCAACTTTTTAATTACAAGCATTTGGAAACCTGCACTTTGTTTTGCTGCTGAATGCAATGCAGAAGGTATTTAATTCCTGTCATGCATTATAACAATATCACCTACACTGAGCATTTTCACTCTAAAGGGGCAGAGAAAGAAAACCAAATTTGTTTCCAGACCAGCAACACTGAACACACTAAGCCCCAGCAGGAATAGAAAATATAAATTGGAGATATCTCCACCTTCTGAGGTTTTTGGAGGGTTTAGAACAGTGATGCCTTAAAATGGAATAAAGATATTCTCCTTACAATATCACAGCATGGTTACAGGTGAGCTGGCTCTATTCAACCCTCAGCTAGAGAAGGAAATTTTGTCTTCATTGTTGGTTAAAAGATTCCCTGAAGATATTTGTTATTAGAACATCAACCAAGTCAAGCAACACTTACTGAACCATCTGAAGCACTTGCTCCAACTTTGTCTCCTGCCGCGTTCCAGCAAACCTCAAATATCCCTCCGGTTCCCCGATAACTGTGAACTAGGGCACCTGTCTAAAAAGGGGACAAGACAAGTAATTAATACAACAAATTCAAAGAGAACAAGCACAATTTGTCCATGTAAAAATTGCCCCACTGCTTTTAAAAGCTGAAATTCTCAGAGGAACATGGTCCAGATGAGACTCATGGACAATCTCAGGACTGTGTTAAAAAATGTGACACAATTGCTACATCCTGAGCTCTTTGTTTGACAGGCAAAATTGGGGATGGTCATGATTACTTCCAATTACTAAAATGAGCCTTTCAAAAATTAATACCCAATTCCCAGTAGCCAGAGACAGCATCATGCCTGACAACAAGGTCTACAGACTTTCAAACGTAACAAGCACTTTTGTTTTGCCAGAAATACAAGACAAATAATGGTGTCCTTTTAGAGAAAGTTACATAGAAACACTTTGTCATCATTATCTTGCCTCACTTTACACTCTCATTGGTCACGGAAATTCAATGAAACAGCTAATCAGATTAGTATGTCTATTACTACTCATAATTTTTCACAAAAAACCCTGTTATGTTAGGAATTTAAAGCTCAGAGTTAATAAAGACAATTTTTGGATGAAACATGCTCTTGGAGGCACTGTTGAATGCGGGGATTTGTCAGTGAGGTTTTGGTTTGGTTTTTTTGGTTTGTTTGTGGGGCTTTTTGCTAAGTAAAGACAATGTAAAGACAATTATTACTTCACCATAGGCAAGCATTCAAAGTGAGAAATTAAATGTACGTCCATTAACAGAAGTAATCTTAGAACAAAGAGAAAATCAGCGTGTTAGGAATGGTAAAGCTCTTTATGGCTGAAGTATGACAGAAACAAAGGTTGGAAGGATGGAAAAGACCAAAACACAAACTTCTCAAGAGAGAGGAGAGCTATACCTGTGTATTCCAGATGTGTACACATTTATCAAAGGAGCCACTGGCCAGGTACCTGCCATCAGGACTGAAAGCTACACTGTACACAGGTTCTTGATGTTTTGTCAGAGTATGAATACAAATTCCTCTGTCTACATCCCATAACCTAACAGTAGAATCAAAGGATGCACTATCAAGGAAAAAAAACAGAGATTAATTACATCTCAATTCAATGTATTTTTGTTGCTAATACAAACAGAATATGATAAAGTATCTTACATGCTTCAAAACATTCTGTGAATCTCCATTTATAGAGAGTGAAGCAAAAATAATATTTAACAAGCATATAAAACCGGGATTAAACAGTACCTTGCTAACATAAGATTGGCATTTGGATTATTTGTTCCTGGTCCTGTAGGACTCCATTTGATAGTATAAATTTCTTTGTTGTGTGCTTGTAAATCATGGACACAACTGTCTTGTTTCATACTCCAGATCTATGATAAAAAGAGAAGAAAACACAAATACATTTAGCACAATATTGTACTAAAATACATTTTACATCTTTCTTCTGTATCATTTGCAAGCTGACTGTTACCTTTTAGGCCACTCAAAACCTTTGCTATGATTGCTAGGTTTCTAGAGTAATTATGCCAAGTACTATTCCAGGACCTTTCATTCTTTGGGTTGTAAGACTCCAATGAGGTTAATGAGTAATAAAGGTGCTGCCTATAGAAACCAATCAGCCTGAGTTTAACTGCAAAACCCTTGAAAAGTGCAGGGATGAGAGCAGATGCTGAAATGAGAAGAGCAATATGTAAATGTTCATGCCTGAGTTGATAAAATATCATGGTCCTATTTTTAAATGAACTTCTTGCTACACAGACTGAGTGAAATAAAGGGATAGTAGAGAAATTTTCTGTTTTCATACAAATCCATAGATGCAAATACCACTATGGCATTTTCCTGACTTATTAGCATTTGCATTGCCAGATTTCAGTGTTCAGTGCTTCACAGAGGTCATTAGAGGAGTTCAACTCCTGTATGACAATGCTCAACAAAAAAAATAACTTTATTCTATTAAGAAGTTACATTGCTCCTACAGAAGGGATTTTGGAAGACTTTTATACCTTTTCCTACATGTGAAACTTGATATGGCAGATAACCATGTGAATGCTTTTTAAAATAATATCTGTTTCAGTAATGCTTTTAGCTCACCTTTTGTTATAAAAAGCTAACAGGAGCGTGTTCAAGCCCAGCTATATTTAAGATGCAATTGAGGTACACGTTTAAACAAATGGTGCTTTTCAGAACTGCTGCTTCGCTGAAGAGGAAATTGATTTTCAATGTGCAGACAGAATTGAAATTGTATTTCCAGTTTAAATGGATGGGATCAAAATCTAGCTTCTCTTCCCAAAACTAGCATAGATGAAAGACTCCATATCAGCTGCCTTAGAGAACATCAAGTTGTAGATAGAAAGGAACCAAGTAAATAAATCACTGGGACCCTTCCCTGCGCTTCAAAACCTGATATTTATTCCTTCTGCCATTGAAAAGTAAGTGATCCACAGGTGATTAGTGATGTGTAGACTTATCCTCAAGCACTTGGTGTTTGAGCTATTCCTGAGCAAAACGGCACCATTCTTTCCAGCCTGGGCTCAATTTGAAACAGCCACCAAGAAGTTAATTGCCTGAATCCCACAAACGCTGACAAGTTCTCTGTTGTCACCTCTACTCAGCGAGAGGCAGCAGCAGCAGCTCGAGCTCTAGACAGGAATTCATCACCCTGGACTTTCAGCTGTTTAAGTATTAAACACCTGGCTTAAGCTGGCTATTCTGACTCCATCCACTGCCAGTGGAGAACAACTGATGCTCTCACGGATTTACTCATCACACTTGACATAAGACACTTAACTTAGGAAAGGATAACTTGCTCTTCAGCAGTGCTAGACAGTGCTGAGTGGAGATGTCTAGACATCCAGCTTTAGACTGGAGGCTTAATGCTTAAGTGTTTGTATTTAGATAAGGTGATTTCCCTTGCCAGAGCCTGACCGTGTGCCAGCAGGAGGGATATGTGGCTCCTCATTCAGCCATTCCCTGATTAAATAACAGTGAGCTGGATGGAATTAACTGTCCCAAGGGCTACTAGCAGGACAGTGCTGTCAGTGTAAAAAAATGTATCGTGAAACTCTACCAAGCAGTGCTAAAGCTCCCACTAAATGGAAAGCAGTACAGGACAAATGGAAAGCATCTGTACCATGGAAGCAGCACAGGCCTGTCAGGCATGAACAGCCTCATTTCTGTTGCTGGCATTTTCATAAGGATCTCTGGTGTGCCCTGAAGTCACACGTGTAAGTTACAGTGCCCTGTGCACTCACAAGTTGGCCCCAGTTCTACAAGAACGCACGTTGATATGAATCATTTGGAGGACAAGTGTAGGTGTGATTGAAAACTGCAGAATGACTCCTGATGAACTGGAAAAATCCAGAAGTGCACGCGGCCTTTGAAGAAACAATATGCCATGGATTTTAACTTAGAAAGAAGGGGAAAGCAGAGGAAAACCAGGAAAGGAGCAAGTCACCCATTCTTGTATGTGTTACATGACGTGCATTCTAACTTTTTCTTTTAACCAAAAGCAACCATCAAGTGTGACAGCTTAATGATTAATGACCTGATTCTGTAAACAGCTAAAAGCACCTAATAAATCATGCTCTGAGTCTCAGGCTGGCAGCCTATAACAAGTTCTCTGGACCAAAGCTCGGCTCTGATTAACAAGGATTTCTAGGATTGCCTAACCTTGTTATATTAATAAAGAACAAATATTGGACCACAGGGCAAGTACAATGATACTGCTGGATTGCCAGGCTAATGTTGTGCATTGCAGAGTCCTACAAAGACAAGGGCCAGCCCCAGAACTCCCATTACCTTTAGAGTCATGTCGTCAGAGCAGGATGCCAGCAGATTACCAGTTGGGTCCCATTTGATTGCATTTACTTCGTTCTAAAATTGAACAATGAGAGTAAGTTGAAGTCTTCCCTTCTGTTACAAATGACAGCTTACAAAAGATAAAGCTGGACAGCAGTTATGAGTATTTGCATAATTGTCAGGATTTTAACAGTTAATTTTTATTCATAGCTTTGCCTTCAATAACAACAGCTTTTTGCTACTCATTTATCACATTTCCCATGCATACTTGTACACCAGGTGGCAAAGTCTTGAAGTTACCATGTTTCTTCTAAAGCTCACTTTTGCATCCTGGCACTGGTAAAAGAAGCTGCACATGGGGATGAGAATTGTCCTGATCATCACAGAGACTATGATTTCCACAAGACCTTAACCACAACCACCTATGTGTGCATCTATAGCCAGTGACCAACCATGACACAAGTGCTGGGTACTAGTAAGGTTACTGGGCCCCCAGTCTCTCACTAATAAAAACATCATAAAATTCCCTTTTTCCAGTACTTACTGTGTGACCCTGGAAGGTTTTGATGGGCCTATCTTGTCCTAGTTTACAAACATGAATACACATGTCTGTACTGCAAGAGGCAAATGTGTTGTTACTCTGCCAATCAACATCTAATGCTGGTGCTGAAAGAAAAAGAAATATATGTAAAGCTATAGTATGCATTCTGCAGGAATTTGATGTGCAAATTTAGCATGCAGTACCTTAGAACAAAAGCCAATAGGAAGCAATCATTAATTTTACTTCTGAAGATAAACACTAAGAACAATAAGAAATGCAGCCAAAACAAGTCTAACGCAAAATAGAACAAAATTTAATATAAGTCATTGTAATATGGAACATATTTGAAATCAAAGTTATACAGAAGACAGTGCAGCAGGACATCAAGCTAATGTAATTAAGCCATGAATAAATCTCAGGAGTCAGCACATGGAACAGGTTCCCACAGCTTCACACATCATCATGCCTGAGCTCATCTCCACCAACAGCTCCTGCTCGTGCTCAGGGATGGCAGCCAGGGAAAGGTAAGGATTTATTTCCTTTCTTAATTCCAGCATTGTAAGGTGTGGTAACTTGAAGCTTAAGTCATGGGCAACATACTCCATTTGGTCAAGCCAGCTATTTATGGCAGAGAGAGAACTGCTTGGAGTAAATCCTGAGTTGATGCTTTTGACTGCTGTCATGCCACTGGAAAAGTGGCGTGAGTGGAATACAAAGTGGGAACAGGACAAGTTTCTTAAAGGCCCTTCAATGACACGTCTGTCATCCTCTCCATTCTGTTTTCCAGCTGATTCTGGCAGGATTGCTCAGCATGCAGCCCACAAAGCAATTTGTCTGACCTCCTGCACTGCCGCCCCAGCTGGCCACGGAACAGCTCTCAGCTTGTTTGTGGCCAAGCAAACTGGGGACAGCGGAACAATGGGACACAAAGTGGGATTACTGTAGCAGCGAGATGACAAATGCAGTCCTTAGGTGATAAACATAAATCCCTTGCAGGCCCCCCCACATGATTTGTCTAACACTGTACTACAGAAAGTCAGGAATACTTGGATTATTTATCTCTTATGACTTTCATGGAACTGCAATAAAACTGTGAGTTATAAAATCAGAAAAAAATCTTTGTTTACATTCTCAAAATTCGAATACGGGAGTCAGTAACCAAAGACTACCTCTAAGATTTTTAAATGATGCAAATAAGCACCATGAACAACAGATTTTTAAAGTTATTTTAATAAGTAACACTTTTTTGTCCTTTCAGATGACAAATCTGAATGATAAAATCAAGACTTACCAGAATGAAAAGGAAACTGCTGCTTGGCTTCGCCAGTGTGGGCATCCCAAATAATTGTGGTCTGTGTTAAACAGACAAATAAACAATAAACAAACGTATAGAAATTGCTGATTTCCCCATAACTACTACCACTCACAAGTACCAGAGTATCTACCCTGCTTCCCATCACCCAAACCTGCTCCTGATTATACATTTCCAGAGTTTTATCCAGTACTAAAGGAAACAGATGAACAGACAAGAGTAGAAAATTTAAGATTGCATTAGAAAGGTGTTTAATCACAACATTTTGGGGTCTAGAGGGAAGAAGGAATTTGTGGGCTTTTAAACAGATTTATCCCCTTAGTCCTATTTATATTCTTGTAATCCATTCTACACACCTATTTTAATTTCAAATACTTGTATATTCAAATTGTAATATCAACTACTCATTTGTCCCTAAGGAGATCTTATTAACAATTAGTCACATACTGAAAGATTTAAGGGTGTAATTTTGTTCTGAGTGGTTCTATGCCAACACTTGGATAACCTCCCGGTTAAAGAAATCTTATATGACAAAATTAATATCTTACAATCACTATATTATATGCCAATATCCCTGACCTGCCTTAATGATCAATGAAAACTGTGACACCAAATTCAATGGAAGCATGAACTGACTACACAAATAAATTATGGAAGAGGAGCCTAAGCATAAACTCAGTTTGTCTAAGACATTTTGTTGACTGAAATGAGGCTTCTATTTCTTCCTTAATTATTTTTCTGCAAATGAAAGCTGTACCTCCACAAATATTTTAAAACTGGCATAACCATCACAGCTGCCAAAAGAGTAAACACATCCTTTCCATACTTTGAGACATTAAATTTTCCTTCCTCTGTGCCAGCACAAGCATTTATAAAGCTGGCTACCAAAGCAAACCAGGTTAAATGCATGTGGAGAAAAAAAACCCCAAACAAATAAAGGAGAAAATTTACTATACAGTGACACTGCCAGTTTTAAGTGGTTGTACTGAGGTTGCAGTTTGCCACTCTCACTAAGAGAAAACCTATGCTGACTTCTGCACTTGAATCACTTATAGAGGAAAAAATAACTCTCCTTACTCTTGGAATAGTCTATGTGATTCTCTGAATTCACCTTAAGTCTATTTCTCATCACTCTGTGCCCTTTCTACCATTCATAAAACCTCTCACACTAACAGCAGCTCTGAATTGAAAGACCTTGTGAGCCTAAATTTCTTTAGAAATGTGAAATAAAAACACAAACAATGAGCTCCATGGCATTACACAGCTGGCACCTCCCCAGTCACATATATCAACTTTCCTTATGTTCTAGCTCTAATCTTTTTAATCATTCTCAGGCTTGGCTGATACCCAACTCGGCCTGAACCTATCCCTCTAGCAGAATTTTTTACCTGAGGCTTTGCATGTGGCTTCACTAAATTTTGGATGGTTTGGTTTTACAAAGGTTTAATGTTTCTGGTTTCAATGCACTTACTTTCCAGTTTAGGCTAACCTAAATGGGAAGAGATCTATGGACATGGAAATCTAAGAAATTAAAATATCTCAATAAACTGCTATAAAACCCAAGGAAACATTGCTAAGCATAACAAGATCTTTGTAAGCACATATTTACATCCCATGCCTTTAGTTTCATTTACTTACTTTTCATAGTTTTGCTATTTTGCTTACAGTTAGATTATAACGGCGAAGGAAAGAATTTTAATTTTACCAAAGATTATCTCACCTTGTCCACTCCTGCACTTAAAATGAAGTTTCCTTTCTTGTTCCATTTTAACGCAAATATAGGACCTTTATGTTGCCCTAAGGTGCTGGCAAGATTACCTGAAAATTTATATTGATATGAATACATTAAAAAATAAAAAACTATGCTGTGAGCCACAATATAGGAAAATATATCGTAAATTAAAAAGTATTTTGCTTACCATCTTTAGTCCATATCCTTGCAAAGCCATCATAAGACCCAGTTGCTAGAAGTGTACCTTCACTCTGCCAGCAAAAAGGTTATTTATTTATTTTTACTGCATAACTCAAAGTTAAAGAGCACAAAGGGAAATTCAGGTAGAATATATCTGCATAGGATTTATGATATTCATTCCACTGGTTATAACTTACTGCAAAGAACTTCCTGAAGTACAATAGAAGAAGTTACAACACTGCTCAGAATAGAAACTGACACCTCTGCTGTCAGTTAAAATCTGACCATAAGGTGCTGTAAGCCCAATTTCCCTGGAAGTATTTCGAGCCCTGCCACTCATACTTACGTTCCAGTCCAGCGATGTCACGTCCTTGTTGCTGGGTACGTCCTGCCCCCCTTCCCGGATGCAGTGCCGGAGCACCAGCTGCGTGGAGCCGCTCGTGCTGTTCTCACTGAGGTTCCATATCCGTGCTGTCGAATCACCAGATCTGCAAAACAGCCAGTGAGGATAGAAATCCTTACCCTTTAGACATGGGTAATTCCATTTATTTCATATATATATTTGTATGTATCATTATAATGATGGCCCATATTAATATATAATATGCAATGTGCAAAATACACTATATTATTAATATAAAATGTATTATAAATATAAAATATAATATATAGTATGTATAATAGGTAATATAATATAGAATATGTAGTATTCTATATATAGTATATAATATAGTATATTCTATAGTATTTAATATATAATATATAGCATAGCAATATATAATGTGTTATATAATATATATGTGATACAATATACTAATAACCATAATATATCTATGTTTTCATAATAATAATTATTATTGTTACTACTACTACAGTGAATAATACCATTTAAAAGCACGATTTTCTAAAGAGAAGGCACTGTGGCATTTGACGCTTGAGGCAGCTGTTCCCTGCACCTGCTGCCCACCCCATGCAGTATTATTATCATTATTATTATTATTATTATCATCTATTACTACTACAGTGAATAATTCCATTTAAAAGCACGATTTTCTAGAGAGCAAACCCAGTGGCACTGGATGTTTTGGGTAGGTGCTCCCTGAGCCCGCTGCCCTCCCCATGCAGTACTATTATTATTATTATTATTATTAATTATCATCATTATTATCTATTACTCTTACTACTACAGTGAATAATTAGATTTAAAAGCACAATTTTCTAAGGAGCAAACCCAGTGGCATTGGATGTTTGGGGTAGGTGCTCCCTGAGCCCGCTGCCCTCCCCATGAGCACGGACATTCCACACAGGGACATTCACACACGTGGTCAGGGCACGTACCCTGAGGCCAAAAGGTCACTAACGGGATTCCAGGCACAGATGAACACTTCGGATTCGTGGCCACGCAGCACCACTGCCTTGTTGGGAGGGATTTCGACATCTCCATCTACTTCCATCATATCCGTGTGATTATCTGCATTATGGGAAACAACAGTAGAGAGAGGTGGATTTTAGTATTTTGGAACATTGTGACTACTGTATGGTTCAGATTCTTCTGGGATAAGTGGAAGAATTCACAATTTATGTGATTCAAAAATTTGACAGAGCTGTCACGCTCTTTTATTTTTTCAGTTCCAATTAATGAAGCACTATAAACAGATGGGGAGTTTCAAAAATGTGAGAAAGCTCTTCGCCCCTGTAAACCTTCACATCCAAATGGATTTAATTTTGGAGCTTCAGAATTGAGGCCAAAAGTTAATTTTTTGCTATGTTAAAAAAAAAACAAAACCAAAATGCTGTTACAAGTACTCTGTTTTTCAGGCCCAATACTGCATAGTACAATATGTTACTAGTCTAGCTGGTACTTTAAAAATACATTTATAACACATTCATTTTCAAAAATCTCTCTTTTCACCAATTGCAGTCAAACAGGTTTTAACTCTACATCTCAGACACTCCATTTATAAAATGGCTTTAATTAATATAATCACATTTGTTGATAGAGCAAACTGATAACCAAGCTTCTCAAACTTCTTCAGCAATTACTGTGGAATTATGGCAGTGTAACTTTCGGCATGGAAGTGAGGTTGCATCCATATTGTTCTGTAGAACATACTGGGGGTAATTCAACTGACAAAACAGTTTTCTTGGCATCTACCATCAATCATTTTCTAATATTAAAAATAAATTCACGACGAGTGCAAATGCAGAATGTAAGAAATGCTGCACAGTTCACCTGTTCCATATTTATTCACTGTGGTTAAAGAAAATCATTTCACAGCTACTGCTTAATTTAGCATTAAGGGTTTCTGTCAATGTTTGTATGTGTGAGAAAACAGAAAAGGCTATTAAAACATGCGTATTTTCTCAGAAAGAGCTCCACAGAAAGCATTGCTTCAGTCAGAGGATCGATGCCAGTCTGAAGTGCTGTACAGCCAGCAGGGGTTGCTGGTAGATCACATTTAACAGGGCCGAGATCTGAGGTCTACCCTTGCTCTATCCAGTTCACAGTTATCAAGGAAATATCCTTTTGGGATTTTTAAATGAAAGCATGAAAGCAGAGAGCTCATTTTTTTCAGCCAAAGATTGTATTTCCGGCTATTTATCATATATACTAATGAAAAAACCTAGTAAAATCAGGCTGTAAAACATGTACATGGCTTGCTATTATTATTCTCTCAAAAATGTCATTTCTTCAGGTGTTTTTACAGCAAGAACTGTAACTCCCACTCTTAAATGTGCAATTCAGACTGCCAGAAGATTTTCAAAATCACGTTTTAATGCCTGACCCAAACTTTTCCATACTAAGCCTCATTGTAAGGTATGCTCCTTTGACCAGTGATAACAAACAGAACTCATTTATTTCACCAATCACAATTAAAATGGAATTAATGAATAAACCAAACCTGGGAGCAGTTTCATCGAGCAAATTTGAATAGCAAAAAATGAAAACTGATATTGATAAAGGAGACAAGGGACACAGGGCTTGTCCCAGCCACCCTGACCTCTGCATGACAAAAAGTCCTGTCCTGCTGGGAGCTGGGCACATCTCTGGGATCCATGGGAGTAACAGAACCTGTTGGAAGGAGTTTGCAGAGCTTCACAAGCAATGCTCAGTTTTAACCAGCCATGGACTGGCAGACTCCTCTCCTCATTCCTTGTACGGGAATGTCTCTGATTGTTTTTTTCTTTTTACAGAAGGGTCCTGTGAAAAGCCTTCAGGCGATGGAAAAGAAGCAGTTGTGGAAGTGAGACTGATCAAGGGAATACTGTGAATTAATGAACTCAGAACTCTGCATCTCCTGCAACCCCAGGTATCAAAACTGGGGAGAGCCAAAGGTGAGATACGATCTGTTCAGGTATCACCCACGACGAAGGAATTCTCTGAAAGCTGAAGAGAATTACTCCAACCTCTGCACTTTCACCTCACTTTCTACAAGCTCCTACTATGATAAACAACAAGGAAATGCTAACAGGGTGAAGGCTGTTTCTGTCTCAACTTACTTGCTATAGTGTGTGCTCCGTTCTCTTCTCCATTTGCAGTATTTTCTCCATTTTTTGCTGATCCCTGTTGGTTGGTGGCGGCTGCAGCTGCAGCAGCTGCCGCCTGCTGTTGTGCAAGTTTGTCTCTGTAGGCCTGTTGTCTTGTCTGTACCACATCAGGCATCACTGCATCTATCAGTGAGAGAGACTCTATCGGCCTACCATCAAACAAGGTACCATCCTACATTACAGCACAGGGAGAAAAGAAAAAAAAAAAAAAAAAGACAACACCAAGTACAAATTAACATTGTGGGCAAAGATTCCAAGCAAAACTAAAAATAAAGTTTTGATTTGACATACTAAAGCGGTTTACATATGGTGTTGGAAGTGATATCTCATCATTGTTGTGGTCAGGATTGGAATTTTAGTCTAAATTTAAGTGGCTACCATAAATGTCCAAAAAAAAAAAAAAGCCACTGCAGGCCTCTGGGAGAGCCTGTAAAACTTATTTGCTTCAAGATAGCTGAATTGTCTGCTAAAGCAAAAAAAATCTGTAAGCTATCTATGAATATGATTTCAAACCTGAGTGGCTGCAGCAAAATCTAATGGTTTGTTTGAAGAGAGAGCTGCAAACATTGCAACTCGGGTCACTGACTTGTGAAGTTATAGTCTTATTAGACTAATACTTTCCATAAACATATTATTTGGAGAGTTGACTAGTTTTCTTCCTTTTTTTAAACAGTGCTGGCATGCTTTCAAACAACAAGGAAGAATTTTATCCTGAAATGGACAAGACCCAGTTAAAAATACCCTTATACATATGCTAGGGCTTTGTAAGGATCTATTTTTAGGAGCTAGAAGGATTCCTTGCAATAAATATAGGGTCTCCTTCTTCTATTCCTATCACTCTCTTTATTTTTCTGAGGCTTCCTAAGCGAAAGGATTTGCTTTACTGGGACTGTGAAAACCACACGAACAGCAGACATAAGGCAGACTGGAAAGTGAGCAGAATTAATGGAAAAAAAAGTTTTCTTCTGTAATCTAACTGACACATAGAAAGGCTTCTCACCTTCCAGGCACAAATGAGAATGGAAATTGAGGGCGAGTGTCTGCAGCATCAGGCAGGAAGATACATAGCTTTCTGTACTTCTGGAATAACCATTTAAACATCAAATTTAATAGATCCTGCTCAAGATGAATTAGCCAGCCGAGGCAAAAGGCAAACTGGCATATACCTTCAGCCTTCCTGCCACAAATTCAAACCCTCTCTTTCCTTGGAAACATTGCCTTTGGGCTCACATTACTTCACCGCAACGACACAAGAGCCCAAACAAGAGCTGCACAGTGCTCTCCCACCTCCCTAGCGCCAGTCTACAAAAATAAAAAAACGAAGAGATCACTGGTCTCAGTTATTATCTTATCGCACTTGTCTGGATGTACTACAACATTATAGTAGGGTAAAAACTCTACAGACAACGGACCTTTAAGCAATGAGCCAGAACACCATGCCTGGTGTTGTGTGGCTGCACTGGGCAGAACCCCCACCCAGTTATGTCACTCCATTCTGGTTCCACCACTGGAGTCATGGTGAACACCAGCAGTAAGGAATCTGAAGTAAAAGTAAATAAATAGGATACAAGAAAGTTAAGAAAAAATACTAACATTCAAACTTACTGCAAGCAAGGACACAATGCTCCTGCAGGCAAAGCCTCCTTACCTCATTAATACTGACTTCTGCCTCTACATACTGCAGACCTTTCTGGATGATGGAAATCAAAGCAGCTGGTGGCACCAGAGCACCATTTATATTAGACTGGCTGATATGGCTCTCTATACCAAAGGTAAATGCTGAATGGGAAAACCCTAAAGACAAGGCAAAGACATCAGAATTGATTTATAGATAGACAACGCTACTTGCTGTACCACGGTAGGACCTTCTGTTTAAAACCTGAGCAAATTATACAAAGTATAATGCTATAGCATGCTTCTGAACTACCAAAAAACTAGTCAAAACACCTCAATTCCCTCATAGTTTAAGTGTACAAAAAAAGGAAAAGCAAAGTTCATATATAAACACAACAATTATTAATTACAGTATCATTGGCAAAACATTTGTGCATGAGTCAATACAAAATACACAATTCATTATAGCATTTAAACATGTTTATATATTCACAAACTATGTGTATGTATTGTATCATATGTAGTATTTAATTTAAAAAATATAAATATCCAAGACACAAGACTCACTCGTTATTTTTACTCACTGATTTGATACCTGTGAAAGTGAAATGGATGTGTATGTGAACAGAATTCAGCTCATGGTACAATGCTGTCATAATTGTGTATGCTCTGGCATTTAGAGCTACATCACCACTGTGCACTGATTAAGAAGTGGCAAACATGTTACGGTGCAGCAATGGCAGCTGCTTGCTATTTATTTGATCACCCTGAAAAAGTGAATTTAAGCTAGAAAAAAACAGTTGTTTCAGCAAATTAACTTTACTGTCATTACATTTTTCTTAAACAACTTTATTTTTTTTTCCTTTGTCCCTGTCAGGTACACAAGAAGCTGCCTGCAAACTTTCAAATGAAGATGAAGCAATTCTGTAAGTTTGGCTTCTATTACAAAAGCAATCTGCAACTGGAAAAAGAACGTGTAGTAGTTTTCAGTAAATTCAGGTGGAAAAATGAGGGTTTGCTTTCTTTTGACAAGCAGAAACTGAAAAAGTCTGCCATCCACCACTGCTTCTGGTGCTTCTCTGCCTCAGTTTGGGAAGTCCATGAGCAGTGGACATATGTTGCATCAAATGCATTTTCAAGGAGCCTAAAGCCACCCATAAGCAACCACTAAACAAAACTAAGAATCAGTAAATGTTGAAGCAGCAAGGTAAAACATGTCATATATGTATTGCGAAATAAAAGTCTATGTCTATATTTTCTTATATATCTGTACTGTATGTATATACAATAAAGCTGTTCTCTTGCAATGTTATCTTAAGAATGGAGTTTATTTTTGCTTTAATATGCTGACTTCTTTTATGTATTGCTGAGATCATATTCCCTCCTGCCAGCTGACAATCATCACTTGTTCATTTACTGGGGCATGCCCTGACTTCCAGTCAGATCTTCCCGTTCTAAATGTAGGCTGTGTTAAGCAATCAATATCACAGTTGTGAGTAAAAGATGATGTTGTCTCTTACAGAGCTTCAAGAATAACCACCACCACCAAACTCCCTGCAGCCATATGGCTGCATCAAGAAACCCAAACATGCAACACAAACTCAAACTGCTGATCCGACTGCGTTGGGGAAGCTTTAAAAATAAGGGAGCACTGCTGCATTCTTGCTTGTGTTGTACAGATACAGTTTGGATAAATATGACAGGGAAAAGGTTTCTTTTCACGTCTGGCAATATTTAACTGTCTTTTGCTCTTTCTCCTAAGAAAGAGGAGATTTTGTCTATGCTGACATCAAAGGACAAGATCCTCCAAAAAAACATCCTGCAGGGACAGAGGCTTTTGGGAACCCTAAGAGTTATTCCTGTAAAAAACCTGTTCATCTCTATTTAGAGTCAACTGATACAAGTCACAGTCGCAGTTGTCACTTTTTCCTTTGAAACACAGCCACATCTGCCCTCCCACAGTCACGTTCAGGCCAGGAATTCAGCTACACAAGACTGGCTCACAGAAGCACCCTCACTCCAAGACAACAGGAAAAAACAGCATTTTGCTGATCATTCTGTTTTCTTCCTCAAGCAGCCCTGAAGAAAATGGTGCAAAGTGCCATCATCACCCTGCAGAGAAGTGATCTCCAGGAAAATGCGTTTTAGCAATCGAGTGAGTCCTTGCCTGGTTGACTGCCATCTGAAGACTCCAAATGACTAAATCTGATTAAGTTACAGAAGGTAACTTGGCAGGAATTCATTCTCTTGTTGAGAAGAAACACCAAGAAACAGTTCAGACAAAAGCACATGCCTACTGGCAAAATAATTAAATGAGCCTGTGTTTGCTAAAGCCAGTTGCAGATGAAGATCAAATAAATTATGCATTGTTTAATAACCAGAACTGTAAAAACTCACCTGACTCTTGCAAGTATCTATATACCAGGAAGTTAACCTCATCACTGCTTATACTCATCTTTATTCCCAGTTAAACCATGAGGTCACAACAAAGGACACAACCCTGCAAATAAAAAAAAAAAGTAGGTCAATTAAATATTTTTAGTACCTAAAAGGTATTTCCCAACAAATGCTATATTTATAAAGTAAGTAGCTCCCTGGCAGCATAGACAATGGCTTTATTTTATGATGCAAATAAGTCTACTGGAGTCATTAAAAAGTCATTTGTCTCACCACAAAATAAAGGTCAGTAAATTAAATATTGAAGGGCTGAATTCTCATACAATGCAAGTTGGTATGGACTGGGAAACTGTGCTGTTTAATACCAGTGCTAAAAAGGCCTCATTTCACAAGTTTTAAAAAAAATCAAGTGAGTTTCATCTAATCTACAGTATTGCTATAGAATAAATATTTTACAACATGGGTTTCTCTCTGACCATTTAACAAAGTCCAAGAACTTGGTTTCACATTGGCATCCAGGCAAACTCTCACTTTTACGTTCTAATCTACTCTGATTTTCAGGTACTCCTGCTCCAGTGAAAAGGTACAGTATGAGCTACAGAATTCTGTCTGTTCAAACAAGCCCACCTAATTCTACTAAAGACTAGAAAACATCTCAGCCATACATTTTGGCTTTGCAAAAGGAATTCTTGACATTAGAGACAAACTTTAAACAGTCCATTTTTACTAATATTTCTAAATATTAAATATATATATATATTTATAGACACAATTTTCCCTTTATTTTAGTAATGGCAAATATTTAACAAGACAAATAATGTATCAGACTACATAAACTTCTGATGATAAACCTTAAAAATATGAGGCAACGAGAGTCTTTAGAACATGAAGAGGCAGAATACAGTATTTTTTCTAACTGGAAGTCTCATTTTTGAGAACATCCTCATGATGTCTGAATGTTTGAAAACTCTGACCTTTCCACATAAACAAGTGAAAACATCAGCTTCCAGAACACGTTATGAAATAATGTCCACCTCCTTTGCCTGTTATCTGCCCAGCATTTTCCATCAGCAAACCTTCTCAGGTTTTACCCAGCTGACCATCAGCATGGAACTAGAGTCTGAG
Source organism: Origma solitaria (assembly GCA_013397895.1). Classification (NCBI taxonomy): domain Eukaryota; kingdom Metazoa; phylum Chordata; class Aves; order Passeriformes; family Acanthizidae; genus Origma; species Origma solitaria. Next base: position 1,922,402 of record VZRL01003527.1, on the reverse strand, counting down.
AAGGCAAGTGACTTTCCTGCTGTCATTTGACAAAGTTTGATCTGAGATCTGATGTAAAAAAGTACTAGAGAATGGTTTTTTCTGCGTTGTTCTGAATAAAAAGTTCTTGCTACATGGCTGCGTGGTCAGGCCATTCACCACTGCTGCTCCAAGGGCGAAAGTGGTGAACACAACAGAAAGTAGCAACTATGAGGGTATAATTGACATTATACACTGCCACGTGTATTCCCTCCAGACATCTTTTGCTAGAAAGACCTCCCAACGAAACAGGAGAAAATGACCACACTGCTTTTCTTCTCACCTAACTTTGAGTTTTACCAGTCAAATGCAGCTAAACTTGGGAACAGCTCTCCAGGATGTGACTTCCCCACAAGTCCCATCATGCTGTGAAGACAAGACCCAATTAAACTCCTCAAGAAGAGGAGAGGCTAAAGGATGAACTCAGATATCAAAAGGAGTGTATTTGCCTGAAACCACACATGGACATCTCCAGAGCTGCCCCAGGCGTCTGCTCACCCAGCTCACAGCCATTCTGGGCTGTCAAAGCAGGAGATGGCTTTAGATTCGTGAGGAAAAAAATTAAAATGCAGTTCTACTTAAATCCTTCTCATTTCTAAAGGAAAAACTGCTCCAGGACAATGGCTTCTAGTAAGTGCAACACAAGTGGTGAAGGAAGGTACAGTGATACCAACCCTACCCCACCTTCCACAGCCCCCAGCCATGCCTGGGGTGCAAGACATACCTGCCAAACTCCAGTATATACTTTGAAGACTTGTTTAGTGAACAGAATGTGAAATTAATGGCGTTTTTAGCCATTTTATGTATTAGCCAATTCCACCATGTGCAGGACCAAACAGTAATTTTATTCAGCTATGTTTTGTTGTCATTCATGGAGCAAATTATCTTTCTTTAAGACTGTGTTTTTTACAGAGAAATTCTGTAGGAAGAGGAACAATATTTTCCTTCAGTGGAAAAGGTAATTAACTTTAAAGATACTCATAAGGAGGGTTTTTTACATTACATACACGCACACAAATGGCAGTATTTGTTTCGTTTGTCTGTCGTTGATTTTTAAAATCTTGCTGCATCACCAGAAACGATAGATCAAACCACAGAAATCTGATGAAAGTGCTATTTGTCACACAGAGAAATCCTGAATTATTAACATGAAGAGGGCTCCCCTCTCAAAGCAGAACCGTGGAGATGCCACATCAATTCACCTGTCATGAAGCTGGGTAGCTGACAAAAAAAAAAAAAAAAGAAAAAGAAAAAACCAAAAAACACCCACATTTTGCTTGTCTGTCAAACGTGTTCTTCACCCTGCCCGAATCAAGGGAGCCTCAGTTTTTGAGGCTGGTTCCAAGTGTTTTGCACAAAGCTCTGGCCAGGCCGGGAGCTGTCCTGGCCGGCTATCGGGAGGTGGCACTGCAGCACTGGCGGTGGCACCCAGGCCACTGAAAAACACAGAAATGACTCCCAGAAATGCAGTTTGCCTGATGCGGGGCTTGAAACTGGAAAGGGTGAAAAGGTGCCAGTGTTTTGCCAAAATACTGCTTCATCCATGATTTCAGCGCTTGTTTACATTATGTTTACATTATCTGGAAGCTCTTTTCCCCCATCCCAGGCCCTGAGGCTCAGGCAGTGCCTGGGGACAAGCGTCCCACAGCTAAGGGACACAAGAAATGTGAGAAGAACGAGCAATACAAATCACCTTCTTTCCTTCCCAAAGCAAAATATCGCGTTAAAGAGAAAATACAGCACAAGATGATACAATAATTATTTCCCTCTGACACATTCTGAATTGACACCAAGCTTACACTGCCCAGCCCTTGAATTGTTTGTGACAATGAACCCAAGCATGTACACAGGGACCCCACATCCTAAAGAACTCACGTCATCAATGTTGCCTTATTTCCCCCAAATTCAGTATTTCCACAAGGAATCAACTACTTATTTTGGGCACTTTAATAGATATTAATATTGCTCTTTATTTTAGATGCAGCAATTAAATCACCCAAGAGACATAGAAAAATGAGACAAAAATAAGTAGAAGCTAACACGTAATTCCTAGCAGTCTTAGATTTGTTGCCTAATTTGCATAGGGTCCATTAAAAATATCTTAAAATATCTGCAGCTTTATGTCCCAAACCCATTCTGAAAATGTAATGAGATCGTTTAGGCCCTTCTTTTCCTTGCCCTTAAAAAAAATCCCAGGTCTTTCTCAAAACAGTCTGTGGAATTACATGGCAAAGCATGATGCACCCACACTGCTGCTTTAGATCAAGTAAGCTTTTAAAGGAAATCTCTCCCACTTGCCTCTACTTTTGTTTTGCACCTTGGAGCAGGCACAGTGCATGAGAAGTAGATTCCTTACTGGTAAAACCAGGATTAAATAAGTAAATAAAATATCCCATGACAGGTAAAAAAAGGATGTGCATGAAGGCTTATGAACTATGCCCAAATTGCTCATGGGCTTCCAGTCCCTGAGACCACACCAGGACAGAAATTCCTGCTCAAAAGAAAGGCCATTTCAGCAGGCTTCTTCCCAGGTTTTATTTCCCTTCCCAGAGGATGGGCCTGTGGTTTGTAACACCACGGCTCAGTTAGAATCAGCACAGCATCCAGATATCCCAGGTAATTTTTAATGCTGCTACAGAAAGTCCCTGAACTCCCAAAATTTATCAGGCATTACGCACATCAGCCATAAAAGGCAATGGTCTATAGAGATGCTGGCCTTGAGATTTACTCAAGAACAGGTCAGGAGCAAACAAGACACACATGCCCGTGGGCTTTAGATAAACTGACCCATGCCAGGAATCACACAAAAATCCATTTGGAAGCTACTTTTTTCAAAGGAAATGAGGTTTTTCATCCTAGAGACAACACCAGTCCTGGCTTTGCTCCCGAGCTGGCAGAACTGTGCCTGTGTTTCTGTGCCTGCCCCAAGCAGGCAGGGCAGGGCTCACCCCAGCACCTCTGTCCCTTCAGGATCATTCACACACTTCATTCACTTCATGGGGGAAAACTCACAAATAAAATCAATTAATAAGGAGATCAAATTCCACTCTCACCAACACCAGATCTGCAGGCTAATCAGTGCCCAACAGTGCAAACCTGGTTGTGTTTCTGACAAATCATTATTCCACTCCTCATTTTTGAGCTAGCTTTATGCTCCTTGTCCAGGTTCATGCCAAATGCTGGAGAGCAGATGCCGCCTGACATGGCTCCTGGCCTAATAGGTTTTTTGGTTGTTTAGGGGTTTTTTTCAGACAGACCTGAACTGGCAGAGAAAGTTTATACATCAGATTGTCACTGGGTATCTCTTACTCACCATTTGATAAGGTATACTGGAGTTATACTACAATTAGAGTTACTGTATCATCAAATAACAGCCCAAGAAAGGGATGTTTCTGCAGTTGTAGGCAGGCCCTAACACATTCTCATTAGGTAGGATAGCAGGAAAACCTGGCAGGCTGCTGTGAATAATAACTCCCCAAAAGCACACCAATCATTAGTTGGATACCAAATATGATACATTAAAGGGAGCAGCTAATGCTCTGGGTAGCTCTGAAGAATGCTTAATGTTCAGACATAAACAGACTGCTACACTTACCCATGGAAAAACAGAAGCCTGGCTACAGAAACAATAAATCCCCTACAACAGAAATATTGCCATTAGAGCTTTTATTTTTTCCTCTTTTGCAAGAAATCCAGACAAATATTTTGCTAACATATGTGCACATAGACAGCAATACCATTTTATCAATTGCTGCTTAGAATCTTTCTTGTTTTTAGTGGACATGATGATTAAAATAAAAACAGCAAAGGGCGCTGTTCCAATCCGACCACTCAGACCATGCAAACTCCTGGGTGTGTGAAGTTTCAGCAGGACTTCATTCAGGTACCAAAGTCACCACGGGAATAGGTTGCAGAACATTTTTTCAAGTTAAATGCCTACGTTTTTTCTGCAATATCTCAAAATAAAGTGTTCTCATTTTCTGCATTTTTACCTGTGCCTCTAAATTGCCATTATTTAAATGTCCTTTTGTTTAAGATTCCATAATATGTCAAATGTGCACTTGCATATAAAATTATCTGTAATTCTATCTTACAAACCTTCTTACTGATTTCTCATATGATCAGGCTTTGCTAGTTTTCCTTCTAGTAATTTAAACCAAGAGATGCTTCTCATGTTCATTGTTTAACTCTACTGCTTTACTTTTAACCTCAGGAATACAGCTTAATTTCCAAACACTAAAAAAAAAAACAAACCAACTTTTCCTTTCCTCGTCTGAATTGCCTTCCTTAGCTCAGGCGATAAATATTTGTATTCTGTACTTCAGCTTTAGTGACCTAATTTATGGCAACAGTCTGTCTTTCCACGCCAATTTGAGAGTATGAAGAGTACAAGATGACAAAGCCAGTCTGAAATCTTCTGAAGAAAAAGAATTACAACCCTGAAAGGGAAGAGAAGGAAAAAAATAAAAACCAAAAAACCCCCACAACAAAACACATACCACCCAAAACCTCGGCTAAAAGTAAGTTACTGCCTACTTATCTGAAAAACCAAGCCCAGTCCTGAGTACTGTTACAAAATATGCTGCAGATGAAGCCTATTTGTTGATTTTGCCTAGAGCAAAATAGTATTTAATTACTGAACTACGAATCTCCTCCCCAAAGTCATATGCTGTGTGACCCCGGAGGCTGGAATTCCGGATGTTACAGCACAGACACAAGCGACAATATTTCCAATATTGTATTTCCAGGGCTACGGCTACAAAGCTGCAAACTTCTGTGCTTTCTAGAGTTGAAAATGCATCTTCCTGGACAGCTATAGGGCATCTTGCAGTGATTCTTGGCAGCCACATTTTGTAATTCCCTAGGCTGACTAAAGATACAGGAATATTTCTGGTACTGACACTTTATTCAACACTTTAGGTTCTTAAACCTTTTTTTTTTTTTTTTTTTTCATTATTACAGTGCAGCACCAGAAGAAATGATGTGTTTGGGGGAGATTTTTCTCCTTATTTCCTGTATCAGACTAGCAAAGAGGTATTGTTTATCAGTATTTTAAAGACTTTGCAACTCTCTGGGTAACAATGAAAATAGACACAGATGGACTAAATGATCTCCAGAAGTCCCTTCCAACGCCAATCACTCTGTGATTCTGTGACATCTCTTTAAAGGCACAACTCTCCTGCATGACAATTACAACCTTGTTGAAATGGAGCTAGTCCTTCTGCAGATGCAAATATGTTCCTTTAAAACTTAAAAGCCGAACTCAGCTGCTCAGAACATGCGGTAAAACCTCCAGCAGAAAGTCTTGTCTCACTTTTGATTACTTCATGAAAACCATCCCTCCCTGACTTCTCACAAGATCCCAAGCCCAAACATCTTGTTTGGTGAAGGGTTTTTAATCACAGAACTCAAGCTCCCTGATGAAAACAAACTGGGATTAAATCAAAACTGTCCAGATGCAGTAGTTCAAAAGTTAAACCACTATCCTCTTTCAATACTTAAAATACTTATCAGAACACACCAGGAAATATAGCTAAACATTATAAAATTCTCCTCGATCAAACATCTAATCCAGACCAAAGGCATTTTTAGAAAGGAAGAACCTGTGGCTTGATGGGATGACTTTCAGGGTTAGACTGTCCTACCCACACACAAGCTGGACAGATGCTTAGAGCAGCAAAACTGGAAATGTGGCATTTGTAGAACTGATTAGAACGTGATTGGCCCTGACCGATGACCAGAATTAGGACAGGCACCTGAGGGAGCGCTAGTGCAGGTTTGGCCAGTATGGATTACTTCAAGATGACCTGCAAAGTCCAACTTCCAGGCTCTGTGTGCTAAATATATCTCTGTAATGGAGAGGGCGGAACCAGACAAATGCTTGGCAATACTCCAGGGAGAGACATCTGTCCATCTGCCCCTCAAAAGGGAAAATTTTCTCATTGGAAGAGCCATCTCAGGAACAGCGGTAGCATCAATGTCTGCAGCTTGGGCCATTAGAAGGATGTCCCTTTAGACAGAGTTACAGTCCTTCAGGAATACCTAATTCCAATAAATAAAGACTTCTGCAATCACACTTTTAGACCCTGTCTCAAGAAGGCTTTGTGAAATTGTTCAATGGCTTTACTAAGTGCTAAAATAGCAGCCTGCTAATGCTGCCTGGATCTAGACACAGAACAGCTGCTGGAATCAAGTCCAAGAAAGGTGAAAATTGCAAGAAGCCCTTTCTGCAACATTGTTTAAAATCCCATATATGCCTTTTTGGCACACACCTGGTTTTAAGTATGCAACTCAATGGCTGCTGATCTCCTGTGCTGCATTACAAAGCCTTTGCAAGAAATTAATTATGGATGAATGTGGGAGCATACCCATTAAACCTCGCTTGGATCAAACTGTGTGAAAAATTCTGAGAAAATAACAGATTTAGAAGAGCCCTTGAGTCAGTCAAAATGAGCCCTATCAAGGGCTTCTGCTGAGACTAAGCTGGGGAGGGGCAACACCCAAAAATGCTTTTCTATTTGTGAACACCACCATTGAAAATAAACACAACTCCAGTGATTCCATCTTTTTGATCGAAAATCTGTAGAAATTAACAGTTAAATGGGGTTAAAGATCTCCATACCATGCTAAGTTTCTGCTCTCACCTGATTTATTCCCATTTTTACTGCTAGAAAACCCACTGAATAACATGGCCTGTAAGTCTGATCAGGAACATTCCATTTTTTCCAATATGTTGTTCTTGATGTTCCCACAATAGATCATTCAGGGCTCTAAGGGACTGTGTCAATTGAATTGAACGATGTGGTCGCCTGCTGGTACATAAATGCAAAAGCGAAGCTGAGGGGGTTTATTTTCAAAACAGGAGACATTGATCCTGTGACAATGTTCCATTACCCTGACTTTATTTCTATTAGAGACAGTGATTACATCTACATCAATTGCTTGAGCTGATGGATACTGGTGCACTAACAGTGACACAGTTTTTCACTACACTGCTGCTGGATGCTGATGGCTTACAAAATAAGATTCATTCTCCAACTAATGCTACTTATTTCTCCATGGAAAACTACTGAAGTTTGGGTAGACTTTTGTAATTAGTCAGTTCTCAGCTGTCTGCGGCTTTTTGGGGGTGGTTTTGAGTGTTCTGTAAATCTTACTGTGGAATGGTGATTAGTGACTGTGTAGCCTGGCATGGATTCTATTTGTTATGATTAAAATATTTACATTGCTACCTGCTGGTAATAAAACAGCAGATGTAGTTCTCAGAAGCAGCTGCAGAAAGGCATTTCTGCACTCCTACAACAACAGCCCTATCTTGACTGGGGATTTTTTCATATGGCTTTGTATTCCTCTTTGCTTTTCATGCACTGTCACCCTTTTGCAGCTTCTGCCCATTGCCCTCGCTATCCTTCCCAAGCTGGTGATCCATCTCCCGGCTTTCATCTCTTGATCTGACATCCGATCTCGAGCCTGTGGTCACGCATTTGCCCTGGTTTTCACCTCGTCACTGCCTGCTCACACTCTGCACTCCTGAGTCCATCTCTCCATCAGCTCTCCAGGGCGCTGGCTTTATCTGCACCTCCTGCAGTCACTTCTCTTTCTATGTCCTTTCACTACTTTTCCATCACAACACAAGTCGCTAACATTTTGCACAAATAAATTCTGCCGGTTGGAAAAAAAAAAAAATCATCAACAAGAGTGTTTTCTAGTTCAAGTAAACCCTGTTCATTTCATTCGTCCTTGTTTGTTTAGCCTTGTGCCCTGAGTCATGTCCTGAACTGCCTGCAGGAGAAAAGCCTTTGTCTGACTCACTTCAGTGTATTTACCAGAGTAGGTTCCCTCACTCTCGATAAGGAGATTTTTTTAATGTTGCCATAACAACAGCAACTTGGGGTGATTCGGAGTGACACCTGCACAGAGGAGCCACGCACAGCACTGCTCTGAGCTCCCAGCACCTGAACAGGTGCAGAAATTGGGACCAGAACACCTCTGCCAGAGCCAAGCAGCATCCTCTTTCTGCCCCAGAGTGGTGCCCACGGCTCAGCACAGTGTGTTAGCTGGGCACCTCCTTGCTCAAGCTGATTTCACACTGCACATATAGAATTTCTGCGTAACCAACAGCAAAATGAAAATACTCCAAGTTGTGTTCTGTGGTGCGACTGGGGACTTGCAAGGCTGAGCCTGCAGGGACCCGAGCAGCCCTGGCCTGGGAGCTATGAGAGCAATGAATTCTACTAGAGCCCAAGTTCGGAAACACTCATTGGTGGCCAATGAGTTTTCAAACCTCATGGGTTTGGAACAGGCTTTTTAATACAACATTCTATTTTTAGGTTTTATTAAGATTCATATCATTACTCAGGTAACTATACTAAATTTCTGCAGGTCTTCGGGGACTGGCTCCTCTTTCCTAGTGAACAACCAAATTAAAATTAAAACCAAACACGCATCGGTCTGGGCACAGACAGCTCCAAGAACAGGACCTTTTCCAACAAAGGATCCATTCCCTCATTCTCCCTGCCCTTCATGTATGAGCCTGAACACTCTCACCTCAGCTTTTTCAGCACCTATAAAGCTATTTTCAAGTGCAGGTATTATTTTCAACATAAGAAGTTGACAGAACTACTCTATAAACAACACTGGCCATATAAATGGAGGAAGAGAAGCATTTCCTAGAGTGGAAGGATGCTCTTTGTGTGTGTGAACATCTTTTCTGACTCCTACATTATTTTAGAAAAGATCAGGGATTATCAGGCACAGCACAGTTTTGGCAGTGTTGGGGATATAAACATAAGAAAAAGAGACAGTAACGAGGTGCTCAGCACACAGAACAGGTCCTGAAGAGGCTTTGATCCATTCTAAACGCAAATAAACCCAGCTTATTTCCCCATTGTTAAGCCTAGTCTTTTATGCCTTTCCCATGAGAAAAGAAGTTTTGGAATTATGTACTCTGGCAGCATCTAGTTTGGGAATAACAAATAATTTTTCTGAAATTCCTTTGTGAGTGCATAAAAGCTGCCAATTCTTTTCCTGAGGCAGATGTATTGTTGAACAGTAACAGCTCTGAGCCCTGTGTTCCTGAAAAATTAAGGATGAAATGCAAAACCCCTGTGAGGGAATAACACAATGGGGTGAAAAAAGGGAAAAAACCCCAACCTAACAACCCCACAGGACACAGGGAAGATCCTTCAGTTACAATTTATTGAAACTTCAAGTCAAGAAAATAACAAGAAAAACTGTTAACTAGGAAAGATAATTTCCAGCTTTAGTGGCCATTAATCACAGAATCAGCTCAAGAGGATGCCAGATTTCTCTATCTATTTTTAAATTTGGGATGAAGAAAAAGAAGAGGCTGCCCTTTGGACAGGGAAAACAATGAATTAATTATACTAACAATGCAGGGGTTTGTTGTGGATTTTTTAACAAAAAACCTGGAATACTTCTGACTTCATGGGACGAGGTCAGTATTACTCATGAGCTGTGGATTGATGGCAAACAGGTAGATTGGTACTTGTGAATATTAACAGCAGAAATACATTGCCCTTTAAACGAGCTTTTCTCCATTAACCCAGATATTAAACATGTTGAGAATCTAGCTGCAGTTGGCCAGCAGAATTTGGTATTGAAAATAGAGGCTAACATTCATCATATTTAGTATTCAAACTTCTCCACAGCCATGAAACATATCCTGAAGCCTGGAATAAATTAAATGTAAACTGACAAGTTCTTCTAGCCCCAATATGTTCACCTCAAGAGATTTAAAGACGTGTAACTCACGACTGACTGCAGCATTATGCATGAATGGAGTTTTAAAGAAAGCTTAAGAAAGTTTACCCTCAGATTAAAAACCCAACTCTTTGCTTTGCCCAAGCAGTTTCACATCCACCTCTGTTCACTAAAGCAGCCAGAAATGAGCCTGTGGGAATCTGCAGGTAAATAACCATTACGAGTTCCGGATCTTAAAAAAAAGTGAAAAACCCCCCACTCTTTGCAAAACCAAAACTCACAGATAATGTGTTTCTGGAATTGGTCACATGAATGCAAAACCAGAATACGTGTGAAGTTCCCTGAGCTGTGTCTACTCCCACACTCCTGCACTATCCCTGCCCTACTGGATGCTAATCTGCCAAAAAAGCCTCCTTTCCTCATACCACTCCACCAATGCCACCTACAGCACCATCTTATTCTTAAATAAAATCAAAAGCAACACCAGTATTAAAAAGTGCAAACCACTGCTCTGAGTCTTTAAGAAGCCATCTTAGAACTATAGCGCATTTTTGTTCAGGAATAATCAAATTGCAGTGTCTGAAGACAAATGACAGAAATCAGTTACCAATGTAAACAATATCACGTGCAAAAGGGCAGTATGAAACCATCTTCACCTAGGGTTTTTTATTTATTTTATTTTAAATTAAAGACCAATTAGCAAGGAAAAAAAGGTTATTAAATCAGATTCCTCAATTTAAAAAAAGATGTACTAATTAAAATTAATTTAATACTTACAAATTTATTTCAGAAAAAGGACCACTGTAGTGGAACAGAAACAACCTGTATTTACTTTGGCACCTCAAGATTCAATTTTAGGTGAACTTTGAAATTAGGCAACTAAATTTTCCACATGCACCTAGATCACTTAGATGCCTTATTGGAATTATTTCTAATGAAGAACACGATGCAAAGTTCTTGCCTTTTGTGGCTACTTTCTACCAAGACCCATCTCTCAAAACCCACGAGAGAAATTAAGAAACAAGCACTGTCCGACTAACACTATTTTTGGTATTCAAAGAGGCAAAGCTCCTCAATCAAATATTACAGGAGGGGATCAATACCCATGATCTCAGCCCTGCTGCAGACACTGGGCATGGCCACTCATGAACACGAGCGACGACAGCTGCAGACAGCACTGATTCATTGTCCCAGGCAGTGACACAACATCATCACTGTACTCACCATCCCATTTTCCATTTGCAACCCAAAATAACAGCACGGTGAGACCAATGTAAAAATTCCCATTGCTTCTCTCACTGCACTGTGCACCAATCTGCAATACTGGTGTGATCCATCACCAAGTAATAGAGGAATAAAGCAAGAGCAGCCCCAGCAAGACCTCAGAGCAGGGAGGAAGGAGTGTGTTCCTGGAAAAGGTGGCCCAGAGGTGAGGGAAGGGATGTTGGGGTCAGTCATTAAGGCAGAGAGCTGCTTTCCTTTAACAAAATAAAAGATTGGGTATTCCTGGGCCACCATTCTGTCCTTATGGTCGCTCAGGGCTGTCACTGCCACCTGCACAGCATCCAGGGTGACAACCAAGGAACGAGAGGGACAGTGCAGGGACTGCCTCGGTCCGGTCCCACTGAGACTGGACACCCAAGTGCACAACACGAGACCCTGCTGGGCACACAGGCAGCTCTGACAGAAACACCTCGCCCCCAGGAACTCTGCAACGAGGGTCAGATTGTTTTCCAAGCCTTCAAGCATCTCTTAATTTTTACAATTTTCAGTTTCTGCCACAGTAACCACCTTCAGTATAGACATTCCATCTCTGCATCTCCACGTCCTGCTCTGCACCATTTCTCAAATCTGACTGTGGAAGTTTTCATGAGCAAAACCTATACTGTCTAAGCATTAGTGCCGTGTATTTTGGCAGAGACATCTCCATCTATATTAGCTATACCCAAAGTTCAATAAAAAGTCGTATTGATTTTTCCCTTCAAGCATATATGTATTTGATGAAAAACTCACTCATGCCTCCAAAAGTTGTCTAGACATTAAGCTGGTCCCCCTTCTGCCGTCAGCATCTGCTTATTTTTTTCTCAAAATGAAGCTGTACCAAGGGTATTTTGGCAGAATATTAAGAATAGCATGTATGCTGAGGTGATATGCCTATAATCCATGGAAAAGGCACATAACACAGTCATCATCCTTGACCAGATTTTCCATACCCTGCAATAGACCCTTTTTTTTTTTTTAACTGGGAACTGTTCCAATATCTGAATCATCAAGACCAGTCTTTTCTTTTACAGAAAACCCTGAAAAATAAAAACAAGCTTCTTTCCTTGCCTGTAGAAATTGGAATATTTTGCCTAACTCAAATTATCACACACTAAGGACAACTTTGAATAAATGCCAAGTTCTGATACTTCATCAGTGCTTAAGTCTAGAGGCATATTTATACTACTGTAAAGGAAAAATTCCCAGAGATTGGATGATCGTGCCTGCCATAACACAGCCCCAGACGGCTCCTACACATTGCAAAGTCACCTGCATCTCTAGAAGTAATTGCATTGTTGATCTTAGAAGATTAAAGCAGCATACCAAATGTTCCTCTTGCTAATTTGGCACTGTACAATGTCTAACTGGTAAAAGGAGCCTGAACACACCTGTAGAAGAATATGTAATGACATTGAGAAATATATTAAAATGTAGTTTAAAAGAACACTATTTTGCTTTTCTGTATAGCACATGGGATATAAAAGAGCTACACTAAAGCAGCCTGTGGTATATAAAGTTTTTTGTTTTGTAAAGAAATCATCCTTCCAAGCTGTATGCAAAAACTTGCCTGAGTGCCTATACCCACACATAAAAAACGTTAAAATTTAAAGCTGTTGGCTTTGTTCAGTAGAAGCAGGAGAGTCCACTGAAGAAACTCTTATCAAATGGCCTGAAAGTCACAAGGGATCCAATTAAGACAAAAAGTTCAAACCCAGGACATTTCCTCTTCTTTCTAACTGCTCAGGCCAACATCAGACATCTGTTCTCACTAATTTTTTTATTAATCCCCTTTGAAGCAAACTATTCAAAACCTGACAATACCTCATCTGTCTGATAAGGACCCCCCTCCATCAGAAGGTGCTATTTTGAATTAAACTGCTCCTCCGCTGATGTAGTTGGAAACACAATCATAGCTTTGTGCAGAGAAAAGAGTTTTGCTGAGTCAAGCTAAAGCATTAGCAGAGATGGAAATACACCCTGTCTGTAACTGCAGGCCACTATTACACAGGCAGCTGCACTGAAATGGTCTTCAGTTTGTCCCACAAGTGACCTCTACTCTGCTTTTTGCAGAATTAACCAATCACAGTAACTACTTCTGCTAGTTCAGAGTTAAACAAATTAGACGGGATGGCTTCTTGCAAAAAGAAACTCACTATTTTTGGTTTATCTTTATTTTACCTCAAACAGGTTCTATGCATGCAAAATTCTGCTCAGCCATTTCCAGGAATGGGAGCATTATTTGAAAATAAAGAGCTGACAGAGGGGAAGAAGTCCATGACTTCTCCAGATGACATTATACTTTAATAAGTACCACACAAATCGCTCACAACATTTTGAAAAATTTTCAGTATTTCTCAGACTCCAAAGAGCTCCCATCATCTTTCTTTTCTTACAATATTTATAAAGCTATGATGTTTTTACTTTGCAGAATTGCCATTTAACATCCTTGAGCGATGCTACTCAAACCTTCCCAAAGCCATTTCTCTCCTATAAATCTGAAAGCCTATTTTCTTCCACTCCAAGACTTAGAAACTCTAAAGTAAGCCTACATGCATGACTGGTGCATGCTCGAGGCATTCTGTACTTATAGGGCTGGAATCATACAGTGTGAGTAGTACCACGCCCAATTATTTTAGATAAACCAACCTAATGCAATGACAGAAGGGAAAATGGCTTCAGTCTTTATTCACTCACAACTTCCCTTCATTTATCAGTCTAGAGACTTCTCAAGCAAGGACACCCCTCTCCTCAATATCTCCAGCACATAAAGACCTTATCTGTTTCTTAGCTTGACCAGAGAAGCCCATTGAGAAGCTCTCGTGGACCCCACTTTGTTTTCAGAATATAGATCAATCCAGAAGAATGTTTGAACACATTCTAGCCCCACTGCCTCCAACTCTGTAAGTGATGTGCTGGAGCAGAGCCAGCACATCACCACTCTGCAAGGCCACCAAGAACATCAGCAGTATCCTTCTCTGCCTTGTGGGGGTCTACGTGCAAGATAAGGCTTGTTAAAAAAAAATTCCCTCTGTCTCTGAGTGCCCTCTATAGACCTAAGACAGCACACAAAAAGCGCTTGCCAAAAACTTTAAGGGAATGTGAATTTAAAAAAAAAAAAAGGGGGGGGGTGCTGGGGAAAGAAAAGACATCTGCTACACCCACAAGACATTTGTTAAATTATGGTATATATTAAAAATTCTACAGATACAAATGTGGTCTCAGTTATCTCCTGCTGGAAGAACAAATGCTGAATTGTGCCCTTGCACAATACTTGAGCATGGCTGCTGGTGGTCTGGAATTTTCCCTTTCTAAGAGTAAGTATAGGTAATCTCATCTCCCTTGCAACGCTAGCCATGGAGAAGAGATAAGAAAATGTATTTAAGGAAAGTTTTCATAATCAAAAGAAATTATTGAGGGACTGCAGTTATATACATTTAAAGAGAACAACTGCAAAATCATGACTACATTACATTTAAGAAGACACTAATAACGATCTGGATATTTGCCCTCTGGACTACACACTCGTATTTTCCTTTAGGAAGATAAGGCTTTAGCACTTGAAAAAAAAAATACTATAATCAAAATACAGTAACTTTCCATCCTTTTTTAAGAACTGACACACACCAAGGCAATAGTGACTCCACACTTCAAGAACACAATACAGTTTTTACAATGTGTTTTGACAAAAGGTCTATTTATTAATATTTCCATACTGTGAATTGATGTGTTATATCATAACTCTCAACAAAATGAATATGGATTTACACATGAGACACTAACAGCTCCAAAAGGAGCTGTTAAAGATCACTGAATAAAAGAACACTTAATGTAAGGATTAAGTGAACTGCAGAAACTGATACCTAACAAATACTGTAAATGCACGTAATACTCAATTGTACCAAACTACAGTCCACTTTTATGACAAATAAATAGATAAATCATTGAGTGTCCTTACCAGAACTACTCTCTGAAACCCCACAAAATTGTGATGTGGCAGCAGTACAGCCCTTGGTATTACACCACCTGTAACACAAACCATATTATGATAGTTTCTATCAATATTTATTTTAAAGGATGAAAAAAGGATAAAAGCTATTTTTCTACCAGTCTTTTTACTGAAAGAATTAAAACAACATTCAGTTTCCTACTGATAACAATATATGCTTAGTTAAGAAAATAAACAAACAAAAATTAGAGACCTTGATTATTTACATGGAATTTATTTAAAAAACAAATTACAGTCACAGTTTCAACTCTATCCTCTTCTCACTCTTTTAGTTGAAAGCAAAACCCCACCACAGAATAGCACATTAGCTTCAAAGGAACTTCTGTTCTTTTTGTCTGTGCACGTTGACAAAGGGGAAATTTATGAGACCCCAGATTAAAGTTTACAAAGGGTAAGTATTGATGCAGTAGATTATTGCAGTGTTAACCAATACACACTAAAATGACTCAATAGCAAGATAAAAACTAGGAAACACAAGGCCATGATCAAACTATCCAGTGTTTTCAAAAGTGACCATTTAGGAGCTGAATTTCACACCAACAAACTATAAAGAATGTGTTGTATGAACAATCCTAAAAATACCTTCATGAAGTTAATTTCTACAGGTGACTTCAAAATTTAAACAGTCCCTAGAAATACATTATGCACCTGTGATCAGAATAATTACTGATCCCGTATTTGTGCAACATGGTGATTCCTACCACCAATATTCATTACAGATTAAATCATTAGAAAGTGATCTTATGTAAACTAAGGGATTAAGGAGAAGATTTGAAGGCAGAAGCACAGGAACACTGCCTGGGCACCACAAAAAGAGAATCCACATATCAAAAAATGCTGTTTGAAGCAGGATACACTCAATAGTAAAACCGATAACGGCCCTCTGGAAGAGGATCTGGAAAACAGCAAACAATTTTCTAAGTACTAAACTCCAGCTACAAAGGTTCACAAAATATATTACAAAAAACACTAAAACTTCCCAAACACCTCCTTGATACTAGGATTAAAACCAAAGAAGGCAACATATGCCTTAAACAGGACTTCGCATTTCAGACTTTCCATCCCCCTAAAAGCAGCCACTGACCTCTGAGACACCCTCTGCTATTTAGCTGTTGCTAAGCTCAATAAGACTTGAAAATGCTTTTTCCTCTTTTGATTGAGGAACCACAAGGTATTTTGGTCAGCAATCATTTTCCATGTTTAAATTCCCAAAAGAATCAAGTAAATTTCACCTCCTTCCCTCCTGAAAAGCCTCCAATAACCAAATGGACATTCATCTCCAAAGCCATGGTGCCACCACTCTGGACTGGAAAAGTGTCCCAGTCCTCCCTGTAACACTGACAGTAGTTCACAAGATAACTGAAAAGGTCCTGACCCTCCATTAATGTAATTTTAAATCCCTGCTAGGCTATTATGTACTGCTTTGATCATTTCTACAAACCTAACTGTATATGCCAACTGCATTGCTAAAATTTAATTTGGAAAAAATCATCAGAAGCAAAGTTTAAAACACTTATAAAAATTTAACTCTAAGTGCAAAAGGTCATTAAAAGGGGATGTTGATCCTGCTGGTTGAATAAACAAGACGGAGCAGTAAGTTTCAACAATTCTATGCTTTGAACTTTGTACACTTTATGTTTACATTAAGGATTTTTCATTCATTTGGAACAAACTCTACTCAAGTAAATAACTGAAATTACCCCCAAAATGATGCCAAACAGGAGAAAGAACCCGGAGGCCCTACAGGAGAGCAGAGAACCACCACACCCTCGACAGAAGCTGCTTTAAGAGGAATTCTGTTCCTCTCCACAGTTCCCCACAGAGCACACACAGAAAACACAAACCACACTGAACTACAGAAATTCACCATTGCATTAAGCTCCCTACAGCAGCAGGGAACCTGTTCACAGTTAACCTCTTAGCCATGGCATGGAAAGGGCTGAGGGAACAGCAAGAATTAAATGTGTGGCCTAACTTAACAGGGCTTTTAAGAATGAGTAAGCAACAAAAGTAATTTTTCAGCTGGAATCTAAGAGTCAGCTACTTCTACAGGCACTTGCAGCTCATAATACGACCATCAGAGAATCCTCTAAATTACATTTTTAACCTGTTTCAAAATAATAAATATTAGTAAAAATTATTGCACACGCCGCAGAGACACATTACATAAAGGGTATACGTTCTTTTCGGATTTTATGTATGTTAGCGATGTGAATAGAACTTGCAGCAAAAAAACCTTCACATACAGTGAAGGATGTAGGATAAAAACTTCACATTTAATTATATTCCCACCAAGTGATATGATGAAACAAAGCACATCCCAGGATGCTCACCTATAAGCACAGGGCATAATTTCCCCTACTATATCTACTCTCCAGCTGGGGATTGCTTCGTAGTTACATACTTCATATTTTATTTTTCTTTCTCACAAGATGCCTATCTACATGTCTTTCAGAAATCTGAAGAGAATCTGAGTGTAAACCTACAGTCTCATTATAGAAAAAAAAAAGTTGAACAGGAGAGGAAGGGCTAAAGAGATTTACCAGCCTCAGGGAGAAGACAAGAACAGAAAACACTGCAAAAATGTGCAGGGTTTTGAGAACCCAACATTTTACGTGATGCTAACAGGCAAGCTTAACAACTGTGTCTGTTACTAAAATGCTCACACTCCATAAGAATTTGTGCATCGTGAGCATGAAATCTTTCCCTCTGCAGCTTAAAATATCTATGCATTTAAAAACCATCTGCAAAAATAGACATATACTTCCCCACTGCAAAATTAATTAGAGAGCAGGAATTTCATCTCACTACCACCAATACATGATATGATACCACATGTAAACACATTGCACTTCTTTTGGCACGGGACAGCAACAGAAATGGGAAATTTAAAAAGATTCTGTGAAAATGTCACACTTTCTTGAAGAAGCTGATTAATATCAGCGAAGGTGGAGGATGGGCACCCGAGAAGGCCACGCTGGATTAACCTGCCACTAGAGCGTGCTCCTTGATCAGCACGGAACCATTTACCCTTTCCATGGGTGGGGTTTTTCTCCACAACCTTTTTTGATTCTTCTTCTTCCATTTCTCTTAAACAAAATCCTTACTGCTATTACATTGGGACTTAAATCTCTATTAATAAATTTAAAAAAAAATAAAAAGAAAAATAAGTCTGTTTTCATCAAACAAGTAACTTTTCTCTTTTTTAATGAATGACTAGGGTTCTTGCTTGCTTTGATTCTAAATCATGGGTAATAAGGGAAAACAAGATAAAAAAGTAAATTATGTGGTCATAAAATATACTGATGTGCATTTTATAAATTGAATGTGGCCCATCAGGGAGAGAGAAATTATCCACTTTTAGGAAGTATTATTTTCTGCTGTCTTCCCACTAGACCACCTGTTAATAATATTTGATGTTGTTTACTTTCTGTATGATGAGTATGACTATAGATGAGATATTTGATCTGCTTGCTACAACTTATTCCCTCTAATGCCTCTATTTCAAAGACCATCCAACCAACAAATGACACCAGCCTCAAGGCAATGTCCCAAGTGAATGTGCATCTTTGCTTCTTTTCCTTATCCACTGTCATTTCCATAATTCATCCTCTTAACGATTTAAGAAGTGCAGAGGATATTTTCAGAGTACATCGACGGTGCTCAAAAAGTCTTACAGTTGACTGACTGCCAAGGGCACATGAAGGAAGCAAGAAGTATGTCCAACTATTTTGGAAACAAGATGCTGAAATTCTCATTCTTCCTATTTGACACATATTCCAATTCTTTGTCCTGATTGTAATTCACACTATTTGGCTTAAAGCATTTAAGTTTTATAAGGATATGTGTATTGAAAAAATCAAACACAGGAATCATTTTTACCAAACTGGAAGGCAGAAGCATTTCATTTTTAAAGGCTGCCTCCAACAGTACTGTTTCATGACTGGTGTTGCAAATACTACAGGCACTATTTTGCATACTCATTAAAAATGATCTCTGGAACTTGCAGCTCTTTTTCAAAAAAAAAAAAAACACCATCCTTCAAAGGCAAGCCACTGAAAAGCATTGTAAAGCTGGTCATCTTTCTCATTCCAGAAAATCTTCCATTTTCTCATTTTAGAATTTGGTAAATAAATATATTTTTCTTTTTTTTTTCCTTTTCTCCCTCGCCATTCTACACAAATCTCTAGCAGCTTATTTTACGCCATCAACCATCATCACTGTCAGCACTCCGAGAGCAGAAGGCTGCTCCGTTCTTCGTGCCTGCCTCTCAATTCATGACCAGAGATTCACCCTCACCATGCACAGAAAACGAGCAGCCTTCATCTTTCCATTTACCCCCATTAAGTCAGTGCCATCATGTTCTCCCAGGAGAAAAGTGCAAGAGCTGAAACACCGCAAGCGACAGCAGCCAAGGACACTCAGAAATAAGGTCTGCCCTTGCTGCTCTTGGGCTGTGAAGAGGAAAAGCTCCAAACTGCAGGGCAGTGACCATGTGCTGCTGGAGTCTCAGTTCCTTTTGAACAGATATCAAGTAGCTGGGATGGAGCACGTACCTCAAACTGGGCTTTAATTTGCTCGGAGATGCATGTAAAAATAGTGGGACTTGGTCCTAAATCGGATCAAAAGCAGGTTGTATCATAATTATGTCATATCTAATTAAAGTCCGTATCACTGAAATAGAGACTTGACAGCATAGATGCAGTTGTCACTTGGCAGCCACACAGTGGTTCTCAAACCTGCAGCTGGAACACAGCTCAGGACAGGAAGATATAATAAAGCTACTGACTGAATAGTCTGATTGCTAGAATGTAGTAATTTTGCTTTATTTTATAGTGTTGTAGTAACACCTTACTCCAGGGAACGACAGGTTCTTGGATTTCAGAGATCCAATTCAATTATTACATGGAGTTACCACACTGATGGCTCTTGCACTCTGCCAGGAGATGCGAGGTAAATTCTTGGCTCAGGCTTGTAGTGAAAATAAACAGGCAGCATTAATCTAGCCACCATGTATTCATAAATTACAATTAACCCCTCCAAATCTTAGCTTAATAAATGTCAGCCCAAAAGACTGTGACTGCGTCTGTCAGCACTAATGGTAAAAAGACGATGCCTGACAAAGTGTTAAATGTAGCTCTTGTAACCTGTCTCTCATCTACTCACAGAGAGAAAATCATCTTGGGACAGACGGAGTCACAAAGTCAACTGAACAACTCAAACCAGGCTTATGCCCGCCTGCGGTCCTGCTCTGTGGAAAAGATTTTGACAGGGAAATAAGAGTCTATTTTTCTTCAATTTTGCAAGCGTTGCAGCTGTGTATTGCTTAATAATTTAGTTTATTAAAGGCAACAACTGTCAAAATCTATACAAACTAATTTGTCGTGCAGCAATTTTACATTATTGGAATCTTGTTATAATCTGACTAACGCACACGATCGCGTTCTAACCATGCCTATAATTGGGTTCTTGGCTCCACAGGCCTAAAGACAGTAATCCAAAACATCTTCCAATTACGCTGAAAAATATGCGTGTTTGCGGGAAGCTACATCACTTAATTTTCAGACTCAATGGGCCTTTAATAATACAAGAGGGGAAGAAAAAAATGCTTGCAAAAGGACACTTATTTGTGGTGCTACTCAGCAAGTTGTGTGTTCGTGTAGGAAAACACCACCTCAAAACCTATAAACACCAAAGCAGCCCTATCAAGATACTCATAGAGCATAAGACAAACTCAAACAAAAACAGTCAAAAATCCATTCAGATGGAAGATTGTATTCCAAGTCCATATGTCTCAACCAAACAAGGATGCCAGCCATTAAAAAAATCCATACTTCAAACTCATGTATGTGTCAGAGTCCCTCATGAACTTTACTTGTTTACTTCTAACACATGAACTGTCTATTGCTCACAACCCTTCACAGGGCAGATGCGAAGTTCCTTGAATTTATTTGTAGATCAGGAGCAGCTCAAGACACAAGAACCTTGTACAGGAACCATCGCTTCATATTCCAGTGTCTGACAGACTTCCAGTGTGCCACCAGGACTGACATACAGGTAATTTTTAAGATGCTTAAAGGGTTGTGCCCTGCTATATTAGACAAACATGGTTTATCTATTTTTAATGCAAAATATTAACAAGTAAATATTACAAGGGCAAGCAGGACTGCCCAGATGCGGGTATGCTTTTTACAGAGGAGAAAACACTGAAGTTGACACAGAATCATTTAGGTTGGAAAAGACCTCTGAGATCATTGAGTCCAACCTATGACCTAACACCATCACGTCAAGCTTGAAATACAAAAGAATTTCTGCAAATTTTTAAGAGATTTTTTTTTTTTTTAATTGCTGGAGAATCATAAAATTTGTCTATAAATCTCGGCAGACTATGAGTGCACCGTGTGATGGGTTCTCATTATTACATGAGAATCAACAGGACTATGTTAAATACTGCCTGCAATAAGCATATGCATAGAGAAAAGATTCCCTGACTCACAGGGAACTGAAAATAAAAACATGTACTGTCACACAAAAGGAGTCATAAAAATATGCAGGAACAAAAACTTCAAAACAACACCAACAGTCACTTCCAACATGCCTCAAAACGACTCTGAAATCAAAAAAATTGGAAAAATGACATGTCCTGCGGAGCTTAAACATGGGCCGTGTTATCTGCCCTCACACACAACCCTCACCACCAGCGCAGGTGAGAGAATTTCTGGTGTCAGCTCTATCCTCTGACCTGGACAAACACTGCCAGTTGCATTTTATCAATGGTCAACAGCCTCAAGCACTTCTTGAAATGGTCCGGATCCCAAGCAGTGCCTGAAACACCAACCTCCCCAGCCAAGATCCCTGTGTCTGTGACACAAATTGTTTGGGATCAGTTCTCTGCCCAGAGCTGCCCTGTACACAGCAAAGTACATAAGAGCCAGGAAGAAGAACCCCCCCAAAAACAACCCACAAACAAACAAAAGCACTTTGAACTTGCAATCTCTGGATATATGCAAGAAAATGGAAGGAGGAAGCTTGCTTCAAGGGATCTGTCTATCCACAACTGTTTGTTTCACAAGGATAACACTATGAACTGCTCCGAAACACGGAGACACAGCTTTGGGGAGACCAAATCCGAAAGAGCTCAGCGCCTTTGGAAAGGCACAGCCAGTTTGCTGTGAAAGCTTAACGCCACACACTGTGCTTCCTCTATCAACACTGCCATGCCCTGCAACAAGCACACAGCTGCAGCCCCAGCCTCTGCAGGGCAGGGCACTGAAATGCATCCACGGAACGCTGAATCTGCTTGTTGTTAGACGTTTGGCACTCATACGGGCTTTTCTTCACACCTGCAACAAACACTGAGAAGACCTGAATTCAGGAGATGCAGCGTGTGGTCGAAGGGACCGTGGGTGCTCCCACTAACAGTTCCACAGGAACCTGCAGAAGGGTTTTAATCCAGCAACAGGAAACACTTTCTAGGACACAGCTTAAGCCTCCTAGGACAGTAGCTAAATGAGTAATGCAAACTCTAAAGATAGGGAGAAACAATTTTTGTTCCCTGTGAGTTGAGCACTCACAGCAAAGTTATTCACACGAGAGGGATGAGATGGAAAGACAATGCACACAAATTCCACAACTAGCAGTCAAGGCCCAGATATCACAGCACTGCTCTATGGAGTTTGGAGGAATACATTTAAAAATGTTTGGATAAGTGACAAAACAGATCTAAAAATATCAAGCATATACAAAGTACAATGAATCTCTCACATAGTCTTCTTCCTGCCTTATTATCAATTCAATTAAGAATTCATTAAAAGGAAAAGTATCACACATGCTTATTAATTTACAGATGAATGTGAGTGTGAGAGAGAAGGCAGGAGGCAAGGGGAATAGGTAGAAGAGACAAAAAGCTATGTTGAAGTTTGTCCCATCAGAGCAAACAAGAACATAACATCTCTTTGGTATAGTAACACACATGCTGTGAAAGGCAATGTGCACTAGAATACATGTTTTATTCTGATCCCAGAGGATCGAGCTGCTTGTGAAATGCTGCTTCTTATTTTATTCCTCTTTGGTTAGTCTATGAACTACACACTTTCAGTGGAGGCCTAAAAACTGCCCTACGTTCTACTTTATACACAGGAAAAAATGCAGGAGTGATGCCGATTTAGGACTCACAAATGAAGATGAGATGGAGACAATGCATCACTGGCTTTCCCCTTAGGCCTTGCTTCAAGAGGGAGATTTCCCTCAGTAGCTGAAGTGTTATTACTTTGAAATTGTCATCTGCAAAAAGTGGGTTTGGAGAGCATACCGACTTTGCTTTCAAGCTTTTGATTGCAAAGCCTCAATGTTACCGAAGCAAAAGTTTCAGAATTAAACATATACGCAAAGACAGATACACAGCATAGATGAATAATATATGCCTATAAATAAGCAGAAAAATAGACTTAAAATATCCACATAACTATTAATTAGTTATTAATATTAGATCACTGGTCTATTTCCTTTCAAATTAGCCACCCACTAGCAAAATGTCAATTGCAAAACAAGAGACTATATTTATAGTACAGCCTACTTTGAGTTTTGAGCGACATCTCAGCCACTGCTCAATTACAATACCCCTATTGTGCGCCTTCCCAAATTAATACCTAACTTTCATTATAGGCAACTATATGTATAAAAGCCATGCTGGATTTTAATAGCCTTTATTACATCGCATAAGCTGGTGAAAACATTTTTCCATCTAGAAGTCTACGCAAAGAATTTTAAAAAAAATAATAATAATTTTAGTTAAGTAATATACTGGAATGAAGCTGGGTGGGACACTGGACATAGTGATGCTGAGAGGCGTGAGTGTCCAGGAGATGGTAATAAATTCCTGGATCTGATTTTATTATTTCCCAAATTTTATTATTTGATTGCTGGTACCACAAGCAGTGCACCATGGGATGCAATACAATATACTAGTCCATCTTTAGACCGGATTTAAATGGAAGAGCCACCAATAAAGTGGAAAAACCTCTGAACAATATATCCTATCCATCAGTGGGGAGGATAAGAGCTCTGGTCCAGCCCCAGCCCCACAGTGACCACTGAGAGGGAGGACAAACTTCATACGTGGCTATTGAGACAGCCTCTCCTGTTTCTTTTCTATTATGGCAAAACACTTCTCCGCAGCTTTTGTAAATGATGCAACTGACGACAACTCTGGCAAAACTACACTGCGTTGGGGACTTTGGATGAGGTGAGTTACGTTTTTAAAGAATATGGCCTATTTCACTGAATTTTCTTCCAGTTTAGGTTTTGTGATTTACGCTGAAAACAGTTCTCCTCCCTTTCTCTCTCCAGATGCCTGACAGTATCTGCGGAAGAGTGGAAAAAAGAGCATCCGGCAGAGGATGCTCAGTGAAGATGGAAAGCTGGCAGGAGAAACCCTGCCAACACACACTAAATTGCCTCAAGCCTTCTGCTGACAGGGAAGGACTCATTGTTTCAGGTATGTCTGCCATGGAGAGAAAACAGAAATGGAGGCAGAATTAGACAGAAACAGCTCTCTAAACAAAGTTGAGACTAGGGAACACCATCCCCTCAACAAGAGGTGACCTGTGCTCATGTTTCAGTGGATAATAATCTATTTTTACAGTTTAACAGCAGAATCCTTTGGAATGCTCAGAAATGTTTGAAAGACAGACTTGAAGAGAAACATAGTAATCACTGCTGCTCAGCTTTCCTCTTGGTATAAAATCACATCAATTCCCATCAGCTTGCAGGAGCACACTCCTCCTAATAATGTCATTTATAGAACTTCCTTCTACAGCTAGCTCTTTGATTCTTGAAAAAAAAATTTAAAAGTCATCCTCCTAGCCTTAAGAGTTACACAAAACCAGGGGACCTGTGCCAGCTTTTTAATTTCTCATGTATTTATGCATACCAAAGTACTTGTACAAAGAAATCAATTGTAGCTGTAACTAAAACTACAGGTTGCCAATTCACCTTTAAATCCAAGGGGAGTGAAGAGAATCCTGAGTTATTAAGATCATCATTTGCTGTCTAGGAACAGGATTGTCTTTGGTTTCCCATTTCCTGAATTTTCTTTTTATCTCAAAATTCACTTGATAACTATTGAAAAACTAAAGGAAGAAAATTGGGAAAAGGAAACAAGATCTGCAAGAAACAAATACAAAGCTAGCTGGGATCCAAAGCCACTTTCATCATTTTTATATCAACTGTACACTTGATTTTTTCTAATAACTGCCACACTTGTAAGCAAAAAAGCTGCAAAGTACTTGAAAAGAAGGTAAGAAAGAAAAGATGAATGTAGTCTCATCCATCCCTGATGGGCTTTTTCTTTATATATACTAAAAATATTTAAACCTTAAGGAGATAATTTAAAAATGTTCAGGATTAGAGTGGGCCTGACCAGTTAAGATAAAGTCTCCATTATCAGCAAATTTCACTCAAGCAACAACTTTAGGAATCCACATCTTATCGTTATGAATAAAAACTGGAGCCCAGCAATCAATAAGCAGCCTTGCCTCTGTTGCTGTAACACCATGACCACTCTCATACCAGCTGCTTTATATAAAACAAGCACCAAGTCAAGAACTACTTCATATTTTCTGATTTTTCTCCTATTCCAAATCACTTCACTTGCAATACTCATATTAAAACTTGCAAACACTATCAGCAATAGGAAAACATTGTTTTCATTTTCATTTTTTTTGTTACACTTACCTTAGGCAAAATTTGCTTTGCAGAGGGAAGGACATTTGACATGGTTTTTTATGGTTTAATTAATCTTCACTAGAAACAGGGATCGAATTTAGAGGTTTGGGTATGTCATGGAGATGAAGACAAGTGGTTTTCTAGTAAGTCCTCATACACATCAGTCAAAAAATCCACACCAAAAGCTTCTTCAAATCACAGGAAAAAAAAAATTAAGCAAACAATGGACACTTTACCCCTATTAGTAACAGAAGAACACCCTTTTTAAAGTCAGTAGTATGTTTTCAGACTGCTATTACATATTCCACAGGTTCCCTGACAGTGCTGAGGGAATGATTTCCACCAGACAAACCACAGACTCCACAGTCACTCTAAGGTGCACCTCCCGGTAAGAGGATTCTCCATCCAAGATGCCACAGAAGCTGCCTTTCCGCTGAATTGAACCTAATTAACTGAAATTATTGTCACGGACTATCCTGTTATATAACCACGGGAACAATAAATCCTTTGCCATCACATTCTGCACCTGAACTGCAGTTAGGAAAAAGGCAAAATGCAACGACCCTGTGCAGCACAGCAAGAAAAGCAGACAGGGTTATTCACGAACACAACCTCTGGAGAACGCCCAGGGCAAACGGGAGGTACAGGATATGGAAGGCACAAGGATGAGGCAGCACTGTCAACTGATCATGGACTTGAACTTCAGCTCCTTAATATGCTAGAAATGCTACTCAAAATACACCGAAAATGTTATTTTCTGCCTCAGGTCGAGGTGGAACTGGTGTGTCTGTTCAGCATAGCAACACTCGGATGAGAAAAGGCTCACTGTAGAAATGCCATAAGATATATTATTGAAAAACAAAAATAGCTCATTTTGTCACGAAGAAAACTGAGAGCACTTGCAAGTAGTTAAAGGTTTGTAGGGATTTCTAGACCTGTTGTGCTTTAGGTTTATATGTATATACTATAATTTTAGAAACGCTAGAAAAAGTTAATAGCAGATCCATTTTTGTTCCTTTTTAAATTGAGAAGCAAACTATTTAAGCATTAACTACCCTTGACAATGCAATTAAAACCTGACCCAATTTCTAGACACAAACGACCTGCATTTTTCACAGCACAGCCATACGTAACCAAATTAATCTCCATTTACCCTGTCTCTCAATTCCATTTGTAATACTGAAACCTGAGGGAAAAAACAAAAACAAACCAAAGCAAGGCTACCAGAAATCAGCGCCTGGGAGGAAAACGAGCAGGTACGATGCAGAGGATGGGTGGCCACCCCCACAGCTGTGATTCCACAACTTGTAGAAAAGGAAAAATCAAACAAGTCTATGTGCAAAGTTTTTATTACTGCTCTGCACTGCGAAACAGCAAGTGAATTACAAGGCTGCAAAGCCAGGATTATATAAAACCAAAAGACCTCTGGCAGTCATCATCTTTACTACCGAGCATAAATCACAAAATGCACTGATACAAACCCTTGTAAAATCTCTGATGTGGTTTTATACGCACTTGGATAAAACGGAGTGGTACAAAAACATCTACAAAACACAGACAATTAAAAAGTAAGGGATCATGGAGACTTATTTCACTTAAAATGTTGCTGTTCTACTTCAGGCACATCTGCCTTTGCTCAAGGAACCTTCAAAACAACTAAAACCAGACATAATGAACATTATTATTACCACCATTTATTTAAATAACCGCATCATCCAAAAGATCCCTTTTTAGATGGGGCCCCCATTGTGCGAAGGCTGCTTAAACACATAGGACTTCGTTCCTGTGCTGAAGAGATCTGAATCTTACCAGACAAGGTCAATAAACAACATCAAACGTCAACAACAAAGTCTCCTGTCCAGGACTTTTGTTGTTTTGTTTTAATATATATTCCCTTAGACCATCTGCTACTCTCTCTTATGAACCAAGGTCCTCCAGAGAGTCAGCATCGCTGCTGCTGCCAAGTCTGTCCTCCTAGCACACCCATTAAAAAAAAAAAAAAAAAGACATTCCTCTTCTGTGGGAGACAAAACACACTGAAGAGTCTTCAATGATAATGGAAGTGCTGAGATGTAACACAGCTTTTCTACACATTCCTGAAAATGCCAGTTATTACTGAGTCAGGATAAATACAATGTTGACTATTGTCATCTTTATCTAAATTCAGTAACTTCTTCTCTGGCCAGTGGAACAAAATATTTGTAGTACTGAATGAGGATTAAATGCTAGCCCCCTGGTTTATCTTAGAAAAAAAGCTCAATAAAGAGCTATGTAACAAGTCTAATTGTGTTTGGAAAAAACAAACAACCTATACTGAGCTAGTAGTGAGAGAAGGGGATTTTTCTTATTTTCTAATCATACAGCAACCAGCCTCCTAGAGCCAGGTCCTTGCTCAGCCCCAGGGAACCCAACAGGAACCCAGGCACTGAGCTAGATGAGGGCTGAAGAAGCAGGGAAGCGCTTTGCAGGAATAGGCTGAGAGAGGGAAGGAAAAAGCATCACAGGAACAGGCACTTTTTCTGTTCTTGGCTCTGGCTGTTGGGCTGAGTTTGGGAATGCCTTATTAAACAGCTGAAGCTCTAGAAATTTGCAGCCATTATCCCAGTGTGAGGCAAAATGTTACACGTGCACTTCTGCCTGGCTATGATTCTTTCTTCACTCAGCAAATATTTAGTAGATTTAAGATGCCCAAAACAAATTATTTTTTCCTAGGTGTTACTAAAACAATCCATACAGCTTGCTTAGATTTGGTTTGAAGTGATAAATAGATGCATTTCCTACAGTGAAGTCCATGCTTCACAGATCCTACAATCCTCCTCTACTAAGATGCAATGAGAGAATTAAAAAGAAGCAAAACCCCTTCTTCAAAATGTTGCATTTTGGAGGATTTTATGGCATTCACCCATTAGAACAGAAACAACTGTCCCCCCTCCCCCTTTCACTATATTCCTTTTCATTTGACCCAAGATGTCTATAATGAAATCCTCCTAGGAATTCACAGCATGTTAGGGAATGCTTTGCCTTTTGACAAATCTGCTCTTCTTAAGGAATGCAAGTGTTTCCTTCACCCAATTCTTCAACTAAGCTTCCTAATTATAGCACTCTTATCACAGGATTTCACCATATGCTGGCAGAGGCGCTGTGTATCACACTGAATTTAAAGTTGAGGTGGCCACAAAACTGCTCTTCAAACCCCCGAAAAACCACGCACGTCGTAAGATTGCACTCTCTTCTCAACCCTGCACAGTGTGCCGCTTGTGGAAACAGCCTCAGCATTACCTTCCAAATTGTCCTGAGTGCCACTCAGCTCCCACAAACCTTCCAGGGCAGGGCTGGGAATTCACCCACTTCCCAAAAAGCCCTTTCAGCTGACCTCCAGGCGATTTCTCTCGGCAATTTCCATCGTTGTAGCCAGAGAGATGTGTGAGGCAAGGCTGGGATTTACTTTAAATAACTTCTGACACGCATTAATTTTCCTGGGGAAGATTCCTGCGGATATAGCACTGCAAGAACACAAATGCCATGCTGCCAGGGCAAGAGAATAGGGAAGCAAATGTTTTACTGTGTGACCTAGAGCTCCTCCTGGGATCCCCAAGCTCCTTTCCCTCTCAGAACACTGTGCCTACAAACCACTGCGGATTTTTCGTCAGATGAGTTACAAGTCACAAAAATATGTGGAACAATTGACTCCACTTAAGCTGCAGTGCTTTTTCTTCAAAAGCAAGCACAGAGGTTCCTAACTTAACGAGTCCTGCATAGCTGACATCTTTTTAAGTTGATGTCACCCACCACAGCTGTAACTTGGCACTTCTAGTAACACTCTGCTCAAGCTTTGCCTTTCCTGATGTTTCTCCACTTTCAAAACTTCCCACATCTATCTTGGGGTAACAACAGAACCTTAGGAACCCAAAAAATGATTTTTTTTTCCCATAGGTTTGCTATGTATAGATGCCACGAGCTCTTTTGGGAATGATTTAGAATTTGCGCACATAACACTCCTTTCCAAAGCATAAATTTAAAGATTTACATAACGGATTAAATTGTCTTCCAAACCAGACAAAAAATGAGTCCAGGATTTACTTATGCTCTTCTGAATTTGCTGAACTGTAATGTTCCTGACCATTCCACTGTTTTCTCCCAGGCTACAGTTTTTGCCCCATGTTCCCAATTCCCTCACGACCCAACTCCCGTGAACTCCAGACATTTGGACATTAGGACTAAGACATCTCAGAGGATCACATAAAACACTCATTCTTCTTCCAGGTATGCTACAATCCACATCCAGCTGTGGACAGACTGAAAAGCAGTCTGATGAAAATGGGAAGTTTTAACAGAGTGCAAGTCAACCTCAACAGGGTAATAATCCCTGCACGGCCTTAAGAGGGGCACCTTGAAAGACAAAAAATATCAAGAGTTTATTTAGATTGCATTACGATGAAAAGGAAATTCAACTGAAATACATGGAGACATGTGAATAAAACTTTTTAAAAAAACAAGCCACCAAACAAAAAACAAAACAAAACAAAAATAGAAGAAAAAAAAAGGTAACAGTTGTTTCTGTAGGCAATGAGGAGACCAATCTGCTGAAAAATTTCTGTCAGCTTCAGCAAAGAGGATGTTAAATCAAAACTGGATGGGTCAGTAAAAGCAACCTTGCTCCACAACAGCCTATTCACCACAGCTCCCAGTGTGAGCCAAGAACTGGGACACGCAAGAGTCTGCTCACCAACTGGAGAGGACTTTAAAACAGGAACCTCATAAACTGCAGCAGCGTAGGAAAAATCTTAATAATAACCAAAACTGAATGGTTCAGCAGAAAAGGATTTTGTTTTCACAAAAAGTTAAATATAAAAGAAGCCAGGAATTAGGCCACTGGAAAGGTATGCCAACAATCTATTCTAAGCTGCATTCACAGTCACAAACTCAAAAACATACTAGCTACTTGCTTATCATAAAAAGTATGACATGTGTACAAGAAAAGGCAGCGATAATCTTCCCTAAAGAGCAGCATATCACCTTGGGGTATCAATGGCAGGAAATATTAAGTTGTATTTTATCTTCTATTTAGAGCAAAACCCCAGCATCCCTAATGTGGTTTCCATTTGCAATTTACGTAATTAAGTCACCTCCTGACAGTTCAAATACCTTTACCTACTGCTCAGGTTACTTCCCATTTCCCAGATGGTCAGCCTCCAGAAAACACCATCTGAGCCTCAGCCACTTCTTGGTCAAATCCATTCTGACGCCTTATTAGTAGAATAATTTATCAGCTGTTGAAAGAATAGTTGTTAAAAATTTGTTTTCTGTGTAAATCAGGTTCCATGAACTAGGATGGAATTCCAGCCTTTTCAAATGCATTTTAATGTGAAATGCTGACATCGAGTCTTAACTTCATTTGATTATTTTTTCTGTTTATGTTATTAGCAACCAGTTTTACTGGCACTCTTTCCTGTTCCAGTTCAATCACTCTGTTGAATTATTTGAACTCCTGCCGAACTGCACCAAAAAAAGGAAAATTAACTAATGCCTCATTTGATCTTGTGACCATAAAACTTGTGTTTTCATTCCCTCTTTAACCTTTGACCATCTAGTTTTCCCCTTAATTTGTGTGTTATGTACCTGATAGTTTTAAATTTGCTCCTTTTATTAATGAAAAAAGACTCTGCTCTGATGGTTGATCTGCCCTCTGTTCGTTTTAACCACCAGTGACTTTATTCTGGATTCTCATCAGTAAGCACACACTTAAAATCACTTCTTCGTAGCCCATCATGTATATGCTATTCGGCTTACTGTATATGCTCTTTACCAGAAGTGCATGGCTGTTCTCATAAAAAGTGTCAACTAAGCTAAAAGAGAAAAGAAGATACAAGACAGTGAAATGGCTGATTTTGTAAAAGCTCTTTGGCCAGTTTCACAGAATATGCTGAGCTGGAAGAGACTCACAAGGGTCATCGAGTCTAACTCCTTGTCCTGCACTAAACCATTCCCATGTGCCCAATTTATTACTTTATTCTCCTTCTCATATTGTTACGATGGACTCGAATTTAACTTATGCTACCGGACTTAGCTTTTTTTAAAACAGCTGTTAAACACCTGAACACATGATAGAACATTTTTAAAATGCATGTAGACTGTAATAAAATATGGTCCACCTACAGCCCAAAGAAATTAAGTGAAAGGGGAAGATTTCATTAATATCATTAATGAGGTCAAAGATTCCAATTATGGCTCATATTTGACATCAATACTCTCCATTTGTATGAATATTAAATTCATGGATGTTGATCCTACAAGCATATGCTCTGTATGGGATTCAAATCCCTTATCTTGAATAGTTTCTTATATTTGTTTACTAAATCACAATCAGAATACCACACATGACATTTATTTACAAATATGGGTGTACTAACCCAAGGACTACAATTTCTGTTTCCATTCATCGGGTGAACTAAAGACTTAGAATGCAAATGGAGGCTTCTAGCCCTGCCATCCATGCAGATGGCCACACAGGGTCCTGGTTTTTGAAGACCAGCAGGTCTCAGTTTCTCCTGAGTAAATAAAAGTCGGTGTCATTCCACACAGCCTACAGACTTCCTGTGCTTCTGCAGCAATATTCATTATCTCCCAGCATCAGCACTGCAGAAACTAATGGCGACTTCTACTTTTGTTAACTTGAACTAACATCAACTTTCTGTTGACAAGAAGGAAGCCAGGATCAAGGCCCGATGGTACCAGTGACACATTAACACGGTCTCCTGTGAAATCAGCCTTGCTCTTCCGCAGATGGCAACACTCATGTGCTGGGACACAAAAGAGCCTGTCCTTGGGTTTTCTCCACAACATTCTCACATACACCAAATAGCCAGTTTAATTTTTTAACTATGCAACAAACTTCGTCAATGTCAAGAAGATTTTACGCTGTATTTTTAATTTTTTCATATAATAGAGCAGGAAAAGGGTCATTTCAGGTTATACCACTCCACTATGGGCATATGGCAGTGAACCCAGAGCAGAAACACAAAATCTCCCTCTCCAAGGCAGATGGCATGCTGATCAAGTAAGATATAATCTAATGCTAACTGCACTACTATCATGTATTGAACCAACACCAGTACAAGGCACTAAAGACAGAAAAAACCAAAGGCCAGGGAGGTGAAGCAGAGGAAGACAACAATGAAAAACCAGAGTAAACCAGCTGTAAGAGAAGACAACCCATTGCAGCAGAAATAGCCTCTTTTCAGGTACATTTAAGATTTAAAACCTAGGAATGGCAGTAGAAAAGGAACACCAATGGCTCTCTGTTTTAGACTCTCTTTTAGAGGATGTTCCTCTAGCTTGAGATACTGGCCCAGTTCCCTTTGCTCTTGCACTGCACTGGGCACCTGCCAGGGGCTAAATATCCCAGCTGCTTAGATAATTACATATTTATGATTTTGCTGAGAATTCTTAGTCAAAGCTTATTTCTGAACTGTAAAATGCTTAGAGAAACAGCAGAGAAAGTTCTCTGACAAATGCTATTTCAAGACAGAGCCAACACTTAAATTTTTTTAAAGGACGTTCATTTCCGTTTCAGTTGATTCATTCAGTGGTGAACTTTAATGGCAGAAAAAGGAGAAAAGGGGTGTTTTCCCTCTGAATTAGAAAGAGATCTCACTAGTGTGTTTAACTCGCTTTCTGTAAAGAAACAGAAAATTCAAAAACCTTTCCAAAAATGATTCAGAATAGTGTACATACAATTTTAATGCTTATCACAGTTTGCACCCTACCACATGATGTAACTTTTCTTGTGTATCACATTATTATTAGTATTTCCTCTTCCACACATAAACCACTAGATTATCTAATTCATGCTGATCCAATAAATAGAACTGATGTATGAACATTTTAAAATATAATTGTTTAGCCACAACAAATTATCACACAAAATATGTTGCACTTCACCTTCCTTCATTGATAATGGCAACCACTGATTTCAGAAGGAGCAAAACAGTCCAAAATTTCATGTTGTCGCTTATTTTAGACTATTTCAGCACCTGCTAGAAATAAATATTTCATTTTCTTTTCCTTTTAAGGTTGCACTCCATAAACTGTACAACCAACAGCCTCAACAATAAATTTCACGAGCACTTTCAGGCCCCACTGTTCAAAGAGCTTTCAAGCTTGGTTAGCTTTATGCATGTGAGTGCTCCTTATTTGTATCTCAAAAGAAACTACTCCTACACTCAAAGTTACATGTACGCACATGCATTTGTACTTCACAGAATAAGGGCCTTAGCCTCACAGGGTTATTTATTTTGAATCAATTATTCCAGGCTCTTGAGGGAAACATCTTTAGTACTGTCAGGTTTCATGAACTCTGGAAACCAGGGGTGCCTGTTCTCAGTGTAATGACAGCTGACCTTCAGCTCTACCACCTTACAAAGAGCTGCTCATCTGCAGATACTCATTTTGTACACCTGGAGTTGAGAGATGCCATTCAGCTCCTCTCGAAACACAGCCAATTTTGCAGTTCCAGCACAAAAACCTTGGAGCTAGCGGCGCAGACCCTCCGCTGTCCTTGGCAGGTGCCAGCAGAGACAAGGCTTCCACACCAAACCCAACCCTCCAGCTCCTGCCCCCTCCCCTTGTCTGTTTTCTTTGCGTGGAAGCATTTTAACATAATGGCCTGGCAGATCAGTATTTGGGTGGGTTTGGCTGCTGGGGAACCACGCGATAATAGCTATATTCATTTATTCATTCACCTGTCTTCTAAGGAGTAGTAAGGTCACAGGACTACTTGTAGGCACCACAAAGGTGTTCAAATTAAAAACAACTTGCTGCAGTCTTGGGGAAATTTTTGCAGACATCTTCCAGTCCCTTCACTGAACACCTTTTTCTTTGGAGTGACTTATTCATTCTCCCCAGCTCCTCCAAGCCCTCCCGCTATTTCTGAGCTAAATCCCCTGCACAGGTAATTCCACTGAAATGTTGCACCCATGGAATTTCCTGGCCCAAGAGACTCCGAGCCCGCAGAGCTCTCCTGTAACATCTCTTATGTGAAAGACCAGTTGACACAACACACAACAGGCGAGTTACACCTTCACATCACAGCATGGCATGCTCACCTTAAAGCAGGCAGCACTGAAAAGAACGGATTTAAATCACCTACTTGGTATTCCCCTCAAGACTGCGAGGACATGCCTCAGCTGTCGATAACACTGCTTTCCTGGGGACGAGGCAATTTTGTGCTCACTGCCTATCCTCACACTTTGCCTGTGCCAGCTTGTAATAAACATTAACATCTTCTATTCTCTTCTGCGTGAGACCTTTTTAACTGATCAGGGTGCTGGTCTTGGTCAAGCTATCCGTGTCTCAGAACCCGGAGAGTGTTTTGCAGGATGCCTCTAAGAAAGCCACCACATCGCCCTGCTTGTTTAATTGCCCTTTTTGGTTACCTCTGCAAAATTAAAGCCATCACAGAAGCTGTCACAGGAGAGTCACAAACTGGCTCCCACCTTTCAGTAAGTTCCTGGGTTTTGCACAGTCCATTCTGTATTTCTAAATGTAGGTATATACCTCTATGTGTGTATAAATACATGCACAGATAAGCACACTCCTATATTCCCACACGTATTTATGTGCACACACAAAAACCTGCTTCAGTGCCTTCCAGAAGACAGAAAGCCAAACTGGCTTGCTTCCAAAATTCACAAAAACACCTTGCAAGGTATGAGGGAGAAATCTCTCTCAGGTAAGCTACCTGTTCTGTCATATAATAAGAAAATGTATTTGCTAAAACTCTTGTTGAAATCCCGATGTCATTTTTTGCTTAGACCAAAAATCCAAGACTTAAATTTCTATTTAAGCCACATTCGTTAATTCTTGTAACCACAGATTAAGTACCCAGTTACCAGCCTCTAAATGAAACTTCAAAATTCTAGAAAAAGTAGCATTAGACACTTACTTTCCTGCACTTTACAGGCCTTTTTCATTAAGCCTTTGCAGCTTTCCTTTGACATTGTGAGGAACATTAAATTTGGCTGGAAGAATAGGAAGGAGAACTTACACCCACTGAACACAGCCATGCTATATCACAGTATAAATATTTAATCTTCTAAAAAATTGCCAACAACTACAATTATTTTTAAGGAGTAACTGCTATTTTACGCTATTTGGTTTATCAGTTAACGTATACATAACATATGTATGTGTATCATAACATGATGCAAAAAATAAGCTCCTTTTAATTACCTTGAAAAATGAAAATCTAAGAAAACAACAAAAGAGGATGTGTAAACTTTTTTTCTTTTTTTACTACTACTAAGGAATGGATGTGACAATCAGGAATAAAACATGAACGAAAATGCTACAACCATTTCTCAAGGGAATCAGAAATTAATTTCTTATTCAGATATATGTGTTGAACATGGGCAGTGATTTGGGAGTTGTACACAACCTGCTTTTTGCAGCAACCTCTGGCCCACACGTTGTTTACACACATCAAAGAGAAAAATGTAATAAAAAGCTATAAAAGTCGTTTTTACTGTACAGGTTTAGTTACTATTACTTTGGGGGTGATGAAAAATGTGTCTACCTTGTCTCTTAAATCTACATTCAAACCATTTCAAAGTTAATTAGAGGTGAGTAATGGTTTAGAAATCTCTTGAATAATAAAATACAACAACTTATAGCACAAAAACAGTCCTCAAAGAAAAGAGTGGGGAGTACTTCACTTCTCTGCAAGTAACAGTCGAGTATGTTTTATGATCACTGTAACAACCACCATGCCCTTGAGACTGTGCAATTCTGAATTTCTAATATAATTTGTAGGGGGGAAATTAGGACAAAATGCAGTAACATTTCAAGTACTGTCTCTCAGTATTTTAAAATTTTATGAAGTATAAGGACTAGGTTAATATGAAATGAGTCATGTTTTTAAGAGAAGCAGTAATACAGATCGGTATCTTAAATCATAACTAAAATAACACTCAACCGCTACAAAATAAAAAGAAAACAGAGTAGCTTTTTGCTGGAAAAAGGTCAACAACAACAATGAAGATTTAGCAATACTAGAAAAGGCCGAGAGCACTGCTCATTTCAGGACTGAGAAGATAAAATACCAGGCTGAGTGACCACGTAAACATGATGCTTTCTCACTCAACAAATCCATTCCCACCAGCTGAAATTCAACCCGAATCAATGTAAACCCTACACATACCAACTCCGAGCCTAAACCCCAGACTATTAACATAAACATTCAGTGCAGATCTTCTGGTTTCAGAGGTATATTTGCTTTACTTCGTGACAAATATATTACATTTCACTCCATGATGTCTTTGGGAGTCAACAGAAAGTTACATCCCAGCAAACTCTCCTGGAGCATCATTTTCCTCACAGGGCAAAGACAGTGGAGCTGCAAAGGTGTAAGTGAGGCTGTAATTGATTTACATACTCTCTGGATCCATGTCCACACCCAAACCAAAGGAAACCAATTCAGCTCTCAGATCCAAAATTGAGTTTTCAAAGCAAGAGGTTCAAAATATTATCCCTTCAGCTTCGGTACTGAGCACAATGGTCTGGAGATGCTTCAAATACAGAACTCATGCTGGCACTTCATGCATTTATTTCTTAAGGCTAATGCTGAAAGTACCACTCCTGTACACCTCAACTGTGACAACATAAGATACCAAAACTGCTAAAAAGAGGCTATTTGATCAAAGCTGAAGCAGTAAGCTCCAGTCCTTCCCCTTCAGGCCTCAGCTCCGCTTTCCATCTGCACAGCTATCAGGAAGCACCAGCAAACCAAAATGACAGCCTGAAAACATGAATTTGCAATAGTCTGTAACACTGAGTAACACTCCAGAGATGGAATAAGATTGCATCAACCAAGCCCCTTTCTACAAAAGCTAGGATTTTAACTTCCCTAGGCTTACACTGACAAACGGGCTGAAGCAAAATACACCTGACTGCAGAGTTGGTTTTGGTTTTTTTTCTGGGAAAAGCTGTTAGTATTGAAACAAAGTGCAGAGAGCACCCAAGTGGGGGCAACAGAACACTCGGCTTGGCTACAGCTCACCCAGACAGGCTCGTGGCCAAAAGAGGAAGCAACACCAGGTACCAACAGAATGAGCTACATTACTGTCAAGCCACACTTTTCACTTCAAAATTAACATGCTGCCCTACTTCCCACAGGATAAAACCAGGTGCAATTGTAATACTTTTGTCAAACAGCATAATGGTCTACATGTTCCTTAAAAAATGAAAATAATCCACTCGAATACTAAAAAGTAGTTATTCTAAAAATACCATTTGCAGCGTAAGCCTGCTAATGTATGTGTACAGAGAGGAACCACACCACCTTTAGTCAGTTAAAAAGGTACTTACCATTGGCAGTGCATTGATATGCAGAAGTTTTCCTTTCGGGTGCCTCTTGCCACAGAAGGGTGATGCTGACAGGGAAATAATAAGACAAAATAGGAAATGTTAATATTTATTATTTTGAAAACAGTGTTTTTCACACACAGTAAAATGTTATCAGCTCTGCGCCTTCCTGGCTCTGCGTGCCTGCTCCGTTCCCGGAGCTGAGTGCTAGCACTGCATGTGCTCAGAGCCTGGAGCAGAGCTGGGTACAGCACACAGAGATGGAGCTTTGCATATATCCTGTCCTCCCCACATCACAGAGCAGCTCCTGGGGGAGCCTGACACATACCTTTCACCAAATCAGCCTGCTGGATGAGCCCTTGCACCATCAGACCTCTGCACAGTCACACCCATCCTGCAGGAGCGCACACAAGCAGAACAACCTGGGTAGGAGAATCCTGATGTCTGCATTTTGGTCTCCAGAAAAAGCTTCAGAAAGGCAACAAGGCAACTTACAGTATGGTGTGCCCATGCCAAATTTCTTCTGGAAATAAACCACAGCTACCGACATCTAAACACTCTGAAAACCCCCAAACAAAAATCAGCATTCTAGTGGTATGGCTTCCAAAATGGTTACATCCACTGTGAAGCATTGAAAGAAAGATAAATCTGTTTTCCTAACACATCTCACACTAAATAACTCAATTTATATACACAGGTGTGCCCACGAACCCAAACAGTTACCAACTCCTGCAGTGACCTGAGTAATTAAAAAAACCACCGCCTCATACTAACAGAAATCTACCTAGTGCAAAACCCAAGAGAAATCTTGCCCACCTTCAAAACCCAAACAAAAACATAATCTAAATGAAATCCACACTTTCCTACATTTTAGTAATTTTCTTTACACGTCAATAACAATTTTATGCACACAACAATAAAATAACTAAGTATAAGCACACAGCTTTTGGCATCCAAATATGTGGTTTCTCCATCCACTGCAATATCCATTTTTATTCAGCAATGACAAAGGATTTTTATTCGCACTAATATTCCGGAGTGGTTGCCCTCCATACAAATACTTGCCAGACGACTTTTCTTTAGGACATAATCTAATCGCCCACTCAAAGAGCAGGAAGGGTGACAGATGGACATGGGTGACTAATAAAGTATTACCACACTATTTTTAGATTAAATTCTTTACCAAGCATCTGCAACCTGTGTTCAAAAAAACTTCTACTATGAGTAAAGAATAACTACAGTTTGCGGGACTCATGACCAACACAAGGCTCTCACGTGCAATTTTCAAGCGCAACCAGCAGGAAATCATTTATTACACAGCCATTTTTAACCCCAACAAAAAAAAAAAAAAAAAAAAAAGCTGCAGCATTTGGGCTTATTTTATTCTTAGAGGATCCCACAAGGCAGGCACAAACATCACCTTCACAGTGCAAGCAAGAGTGCAGAGGATGCTGAGGAATGCAGGAATGCTGGGAATTGAAAGAATTTGCAAACATGCTCTTATTTCCTCGCTTAGTTGTACTAGTGCTGCAGAAATTATGTAAATAGGCTGAGTGAAACTCCACTCCTCAAGTGGTACAGTATCCTGTGTAAGGCTACTCAAAGTTTTTTTCCACAGCCTGAGCTGCAGACCAGCAGAGAAGAAAAACCTTTAACACCTTGCTCTGCAGACCCCATAAGAACCATACTTGTTTTTAACAAGAGTTTTCCTTAAAAACAGAACAAAACAGCAACCAAATGTTCTTTTGAGAACAGTGTATACCATAATAAAAGCTGTGTGCAGAGAAAGGCAGAGGAGGGCCCTGCTACCTCATTCCAAGTACGCCGCTTGGTTTGGGTTATTTCATTTGGGAGGAATATGGCAAACATAAATAAAAGGATGACTGCACAAACATAAACCATTTTCTTCAATGAAAAAAGGCTTTCTTCAGCATACACTGTCCAAACTGTCTCCTTCCAGCACATCTTTGCGTTTGTGCAATCTTGAGTGCAGTACTTATCATTGGAGCCAGAGAGGGAAACCTTTCTGCCTGAACCGTGGAAGAGGCTTCTTGTCCTTTGCTTTACATCTAAACAGGGCAGTGACACGGAAAGAAGCTGGAAGCAAAGACTCAAGAGAGCAGAGAATGAGAAAAGAAAAGGTTCACTGACTTCGCTTCATTCCTCACTCAATGTTAATTGGTTGTAGGCTCCAGTTTTAAATAAGGGCACTTGAAATGACATGTAAACATTTAGAAAACTCTGCAATGTCCTTCTTCAGAATCAATTGCTGAGTACAAATGCCTCATCAGCTGCTTTTCTTCTTTCCAAATTTATCCTATTGGTTTTTGGCATGTACCTTGAAACAATGCAGGTGACAGTTATAATTTATTGATTTTAGACTATCTCTCACCTTTATATTCCAACATGTTATGGTGATTTAAACAGGTGCCCAGATGCATTAACAGCTACACCACGTGACACTTAAAAATAATCCAGCAGATGCCCTTGAAGTTGACAAAGCACAGTAGCTTGTGAGTTTGGATGCTTCATCTTGGAGGGGCTGGGACGGCTCACCCCTGCCTGACAACTAACATATTCAACATCAATTGCAAACTGAAGAGAAAGATGATTTTGGCATGTGTGCACTGACACACGTGTGTGCTCACGGCCAGTGCTCATCAGCTGTGCCCAGAGCAGATTTTCTGCACAGAATGACGCACCTGGAGCCCCTGTCCCTCTGAGACACTGAGCCAGACCCTCTGTACAACACCCAAAACATCATCCCCCATGCCAGGCCATAAACCCAGTCCATAAGCCCAAATTTACTGTATACAGACAGGCAGTCCTCACCTGCAGGGACAAAACTAACACAACCAAACCACCTACGCCAAAGCTGCAAATACCCATCCGTGCAGCTTGCACAGACTGGGCTGCTGCTATCAGCCAAGTAATAATCGTGTGGTACAAAGGAAACCACAGATAAAAACAACCCCGGCACCAAGACAGTGACAAATCCAGTTACAAACACACAGCCCAGATGTACACTGATGCTAGTCCTTACCTGTTTCCCAAAATAATCAGTCAAAGCAAGGATTTCTCTAAAAGGTACTTGCAGAAATGTTTAACCATTGGTGCTATTTTCTCCTGCCCAGACATTACACTGGGTTTGTGTTACAGCTAAACCAGCGTTTTTTGCAGGAGCTTTGAATTGCTCCTGTTCCCCATGTGAACTTGTGCACTTGTGCTTTTTGTCTAATCCTCTTAGGATCACACTGTTTATACTACTTTCTGAGATTTTGGTGCTATTTGAGCTCTAACAACAAATTTAGTCATTAGATGTTGTGCTTTGTGAACTACAAAAGCCTTCTAAGGACACAGTATCTTTTCTTCTAAATTATCCTTGAGTATCCTGCTTTTATCTGGATTCAGTATCTGGAAAAAGTGTCCCAATCAAAACAGAATTAAAAATAACTAAATCCTGGATATTCCCCTCAGTAACTAGGCTGCAAAAAGCATGAGACAATAATTTTAAAAGCCTAAATTGAAAACTAATCACTCCATTGAATCCTTCCTTTCATTTGGTTAATAGGCACATACAAAGCTAATGGTGATTCTACCACTGCTGTGCTTTGAACACAAACAGAGAAAACCAAAGTTATTTCTTTTAATCACAGTTCCCCAGTGACGTACGGCAATTTTTTTAAAGCAATTCAGCACGTTTACAACAACATCTGCTTTTCAGATCTGACAGAGAGGCTAAACTGAGACAAATACCAGCTCAGAAAATTCAGCAGGAACAAATACGCACGAGTGTGTGCGTGGGGAAATCAGCACCACACACAAGACGTCGTTAAAAACTGTCATTACTTAGAACTAGTAGGTAGCAATAGGGTTCCTAGTGACAAAATAACATGCACAGACTGCTCCAGTACTTCACTCTGAGAGCACGGCGTGGGCGAGGATGTTTTACAAGAAGCCTCATCGGGAAGCGCTGAAAGTATCTAAGACCTGCCCATAGACATATCCACACAAATTCCTAAATGCCATCTGAAACAGCTTTTCTCTGTCAATCGAGACATTTTTATTTCCTGGTCTTTGTTCTTTTACCTTTATTCCACCAGAACTATAGAAAAACCTGATGTAAGTTAACTTTCTGGATGTTTCAAAGAAGAAATTATTAACTTGTACATTCATATCACATTAAAGCCACACAACTTTCCACACTTCAGGAATACTTTAATAGAAGAAGCACCTGTGTATCTAGGGACACATGTGAACCAACTGCTAAAACAAAGGGTATCTGAGGGGATAAAGAGTAAGAACTGGGCAAGCAGACAGCACTGTTCTGGAGAAAATATCATCCGGATCCAGAAACTACTCTTTGGAAGTGCACAGAGACAGGATTTGCTGTGCCACGAGAAACACAGGACAAGCCACACCAGAGCAAAAGAACGCTGCAGAAGTTTAAACACCAATTTCTGTAACAGGCAAAAATTGAGGCAATCACAGAAAATAGCTCATAGCCCAGTGAAAGGGAAGGACGCTGAATTGCTGGAAACCAACTTAGCCATCTCCATTAAAAACCCATAACGCACCCCAGTAATCTTGTCAATACCAATCAGCCAGTACCAAGGGGAAGGAGGGCGAGCAGTGCTGCAGCACCATTTCACTTGCAAGGCATTTAAATGGAATTCATTAGCAAGTAATCCAATTCACATAAACTGCAAGTTAGAAGATCCTAGAGAATGAAGTTAAACCCAGTCTAGACTGGGAAAGAGTATAAACAGTTATTACTCAAAGCACTGTTATGTGAAAAGACCTTAGAAAACCCCACCTTCACAGCCTGCTACCTGCAGGATGGGGCCCCCACCTGTGAAAATTCAAGGTGGGTTTCAGTTTGTGGGGTTTTCTTTTTTCTGAAAATAGTACACATGATGACTAGTGATATATTGCTCATAACAGTAGCATATCGACAAATAATTTTTCCGTGGTTTTAGTCTAGAACTCAATTTTAAACTTAATCACTGCAATATTAATCAGCGAAAAGAGACTGTCAAACTGGGTGCTCTCAGCAGACTCACCTCAAATTGGAAAAAGATTTTTCCTTCTCTAAAAAAAAAAAATCTGATGTGTAACTTGTTATTCTCTGCATGTTTATTACAGATTCCAAATGCA
Organism: Origma solitaria; assembly: GCA_013397895.1. NCBI lineage: Eukaryota > Metazoa > Chordata > Aves > Passeriformes > Acanthizidae > Origma > Origma solitaria. Next base: position 1,879,150 of record VZRL01003527.1, on the reverse strand, counting down.
TACCTAAAAACTGAACCTAGACACAAAAAAAAAAAAATTAAAAAATTTAAAATTCAGAATATTTTTTCCCATTCCCTTTCCTCAAAGTAAGAGCAGCCATATTTCCCATGATACTAATTCAGCCTTCTCCAGCTCACTAAATCGACTCAGCTGCACTGGTGGGTGAGATCCCTTCCCTTCCCTTCTCCACTCTGAGCCAGTTAACTCAGATGAGCCTTCACAGCTGAAGGAAGGCAGCAGCTGCTTTTGTCAGCACGGAAATGTGTTTGTAGGGAACTGATAGCTGCAAGGTTACCAGGACTTTTAAACTGGTCTCCAAAGTGGGGATATGGAACAAAGCTCCAACAGCTTTCCTGGAAAATCACCTTCTTCTGCTAACAGTGCCTGCCTCATCTGTGTTTTTAGACAGCTACTGTGTTTTCAGAACAATATATTCCTCTGCTTTGGGAGTCATGGTGTCCTTGCAGAAGGACTTATATAGATTATGGCAAACATCAGAAATTGTTACAGTGAGGCAAAGGCACAAGAGCTTAATATACTGAATTCATTAAAATTCTATCTCAAACATACCATGATTTGGAGGAGGTGGGACACATTTTATGCAGACATCATATTTGGAACTGGGCTCAAGATGTTTAAATAAGGAAATCTCCCAAAATAACAAAAGAATATGACAATATTGTGTTATTTTCAACCCCAATGAATGTACCATGGTTGGTACCACTACCACCTTTAGCTCTTTGGGCACCCAGAAGTCAAACAGGGCATTCTTTCAGAGCAACGGCTCAGATCTCCATTTCTGCCGAGCCAAGCTAAGGAGCTGCTGAGGACACTCAGACGATGCGCTGGGGTTTGGTGTCTGCTGCCAGAGGTGTTTGCAGACAGCCTGACGTCAATGGGCTCAAGGCGTCCGTCCCGCTGTGGCCGCTGACCCTGAACGCTGTGTGCACCCAGTGGGGCTGGATTGGCTCTCTCCCTTATCTGAGGACACAGCAGGAAGGTGGGTGCCTTCTGCCTGCCCACTGCAGGAATTCTTCCCAGGATACCTGCCCTCACAGCAATGTGTCAAGTTTAAAAACAAAGGTAATGCAAAATGCTCTTAAAAATACACCTTACTTGGGATATTGGGTATGTGATAGTAACAGCACAGGCTGAAGAGTTAGGATCCAAGAAATCCTTTAAAATAGCGCTCAGAATTATGAGTTACTTTTAATACTCAAAAGCACTTAAAAATCCACAGGTATGAAAATATTTTTCTGAAAACTTTAAGTCATACCAGAGGCCAAAAGAAAAGTTTGTGGTAGAGTTTGGGCTCATACACTCCATATGTTCCTGGGATACAGCTCCACTAAACTAAGGTGTTTATAATGAGTTCCAGATTCTTCCTAAAATTACTATTACTATTATTATTTTGTGCAAAGCCAGAGAAAAACATAAGCCTCTCACACTGCCAAAATGGGTAACACTGAACACCCTGAAATCAATTAAATGCAACAAGGAATTCTCTCTTTTCTTTTTTTTTTTTTTTTTTTTTTTTTTTTTCCAAAAATACTGGTCAACAAAAACTGCTGCATTTCTGCTTACTGTCCCTTCTCATCTCCCCAAGAACTTTTCAAAACTGAGTGACATCTGAAGCACAATGTACTCAGGCAGTAGCATCAGCTTTCCACACAAACACCGTGTCTTGGTCATATTTTCATACAAATAACCCACAGATGAAGTTCCTCCTGTACAGGGAAACCCTGTGACTAAGCAACAGACAAGCTGCCCAAGACCAAGCAACATGAGGATTTTTTCCCTTTTTCAAATCTCCACATTGTGCCACCAGTAGAGAATATCATCTTTCCTACAAACCTTTGGCCTCTGCTCTTTCCGCACCTCCATCGCTTCTCTAACAGAGCAATTTTACAGCCTCACATGAGGGCTCTGATTCACAAGGAGTTAAAACCTACCTGGAGAGGGCTGCCCTTGTTCATGCACTGGTTATTCAGCCATCCCTGCTAAAAGGACAACTTATTCTTACACAGCAGCTACTGAGCTGTGACAAATTGCAGAGCAGGGTAAAGGAAAAAAGCCTGTGCCTCTCATTACCATGGCAAGCTCTCCTGCCTCAGGAGAAGGGAAGCCTTCCCTGCAGCAGGGTTGAAATCACGGAAGGCAGAGGGACAGCACACTCATTCCCAAATAAGCTGTCTCTTGTCCCTAAGAGATCACAGGTGTGGCTCACCTGAAGGCCTTGGTTTAGTTTCATGCTCAAGTCACATCCTAGCCAAGATCTATCTGCTATTGCATGGGAAGACCTCAGTCTACCTTGACCTACCCTCTCCCAGCTGGGTGGTCTCAACACTTCCCTTCCTCTAAAAAAAACTAAGAGTTTTCTACCACAGCTCCTGAAGCATCCCACTGCAGGGTCAGAAGAGGACAGGACTGGATCAAGACAGGAGGAGGGAACACAGCCCTGAAAGGAAAGACATGCAGGAGCAGCACTGCCCTATAGCTCCATCACCAAAATGCATGTTTCCAAGGGGTGCCTGGTGCCTTGGACAGGGAGAGGGAGTTCAGCTCAAAAAGCTCACAACAGACATAGAATTATTTACTAGGTATGAGCTGCACCAGAAACAACACTGACACTAACTGTATTAAAAATATTCTGTTGTCATTTCAAACCATTTAAATACCAGAACTGTTTGTCTCACACTGACTGAATAGCGAAATAGTTGCATCAATATTATGTTTGTTCATGGAGTAAGAGACACCAAAACCTGTTCCAAAGAATAAGGAGCTTACAGTACAGAGAAACAAAATATTTACTTTAGCACTATGGTCAAGGAGAACAGCATTTATTAAATAAATGGACTAAAGTAATTAATCAACAGCAGCATATTAAACTAATATAATCATGCTGCTTGTTCTTTGCTTTTTTTTTTTTTAAACAACAGGACTTAAGCATGACCAAGGAAAACATATATTTGATTCATCAAAGACAACATATTCAAAAGAACTGATGAGCATCAGGAAATGAAACCACAGTACAGAGATCTTACAAACACCATCACTAGGCTGTGATTAATTGGTAGCAACCTAACAGTGCCCTTATTCAAGCCTGTCCTAAGCAGTAAAGAGGGTTTAGCTATATGTACACACTTGAACTATTAAACTATGTACCTCCAGGACAGACCTAGGTGGTCTATCCTGAAATTAAATTTAAAAAAACCTTCTCCTAAAAATACTGTTTGATATGTTAATTAACATTTCAATTATGTTGGGTTTTCCTGCTTGTAGGAAAAGGTTTTTCCCTATTCAAAATGAATGTAAAAAAACCCTAAGCAAACTTCATTCGTTGCCAAAACGAGTGAAGTCAGTATTTTTGCTTCACTGGAAATATTTTCTGTTGAATTTCCTATGGTCATTGCAGCTGTACAGCTCAATTTATATGCCTTTGAACTTATGTGCTACACACACAGAGCAGCACACAGCAGGTGTTTATCCTACAAACAAGTGGAAGTGTGATTAGATAACCTATTACACCACTTTACAAACAGTTAAAAAAGTGGAAAAAAGAATGCTGATGTTAGTTAAAGGATCAGTCTCAGGTACAGCTACATAACATCTCCAACCAGAAGAAACAGCAATTTCACAGGAGCAAATGTCAAGGGCAAGAAAAGACTTAGGTTTGTCTAGTGGAGATTGGGTAGCTAGAAACACATTTTAAATAACCAGGAAAAAACTTCCCAACAAAATCATGCAGCTGAAGACAAGTTAAGAGAAACTCTCGGTGCCATGGGGCTTCTGTTATTTTAAGCAAGAGTAGTAAGGACTCTGGAAGGAGTAATTCTGCCTAAGGAGAAAGATTAGCTTATAGTGTTTGATCTAACAGGGCTTTTCCCTTTCTTTACTTTTTGATTCTTATCTTGATTGTTTCACACCAGGAATCTGAAACTGGCTGAGCTCTGCATCCTGCAAATCTCGTTCAAACTGGAATAGGCTGGGGATAGGATTTCACCGTTTGGGAATTTCATTTACAGAACTCTGCCTCTGCAGTCGCCTACAGAATTCTCATTCTCTGTAACTGCTGTCAGGGCTTCATGAAACCGATGGGTTTGGGGCTTTTCTTCTTTTTAAGTCAACTCACATTCATCAGTGTGATCTACTAGACTGGTCAGAGGAAGTGACAAACTCAAGACCCCTGCTCTTGGTCTTTGGGAAATAAAGACCCTTAATCTTTCAACTTGTCACAGACAGAAAATTTACCCACAACTTAATTTTAAGATATACCAGGTAGGTACCACCACTGCAATGACTTGCTCCTGATGTGGTTTTTGCTGCTCTGATACAGATTTACTAAAGCATCCACAGACCAGCTCAGTGATCATTTTTAAAAAGAGAAAAAGCGATGAATGTTTATGAACGCAAATAAAAATAAAAGCTATGCCTCTCTTTTCCATTTGAATCCACAGATATTTAGTTCTTTTTATTGATGGAGAACAAACAGAAGGCCTCTAAATTTTACTGCTTTCTTTTGTGACCATGCTAACACACAGTGGTTAACCAAGGAAACAAATGACAAATACTTGGGGCAGGAGTATCAAACACACTTGTCAAAAATAATCCACCTAGCAAAAGTATTTCCCCTCAGTGTCAAATGTCAAATATTGGGGTCTGGTTCGTCTCCAAACAGAACACTGTAGATATTATTTTAGTCACACCTAGTCAAGGGCTTTTCTTCCCTGTTTTTTTGAGGATGCTTTTATGCCATGCTTTTCCAAGTCAGTGGCAGAATGTTGAAATGGAACAATATGAGGTATTTAGCGAATAGATACACAGACCCTACAGAGCACAGTGTAATAAATGCACAGGACTTGGCAGCCCAATAATGACGCATCTTCCATCACCAACAAGTAATAAAACCCCAGGTTTACAAGCTGCTACACTTCAGAAGAGACTGCTTACCAGATCAGATAAAAACAAGCTTCAATATATATATTTTTTGTTGTATGACACTGTACAGCTGCAATCATTTATCAGACTTTTTCTTGTGTCTTATCTTTCTTATCACTGCCTAAGGAACAAGCAGAATCTTGGAATTATAAAAATGTCTCCAACACTAGCACATCTGACCTATTTAACCTACCCCCTTCTTTTTTCACACCAGCTTTACCCAGAAATAAATCCACATGCCATATTCTCCCAGGAATACTAGTGCTGGACTGGTTTTGACACTTTTTTCAGAGAAGTCTCGACTCTCCTGGACTTTTAGCAGGCTGAGTGTGCTCTCCATCTACACCCTGATGCTCCCTCTCCCACAAAACCAAAAAGGATGCAGTTTTGCTAGCAACATCTGCCGACTAAACAAGCTCAGTTTAAGAGTAATTAGCACTATTTGTTCTTTTGTCAACTTCAGATAATTTCCTTGGGGCATTTTTAGCTAATCTGTAAATGCAGTGATTCAGAAAATTTTACTAGTTTTGTCTTTCTATTCCTAATATCTTCCTGTAAAGCAGTAAAAAATGAATTTGAAACTACACTCATTTTTTTAGCCTCCATACGAAGAGTTAATTTTTGTAACTTCATTGTGTAACAACTTCACTATAAAGTTCTTAACTGACTTGGACAAGTGCCAGTCCTCAAAATGACGCTTGCCAAATATTCTTACCAAATTTTGAAGACGGTGGCTCCATGGACCAGCCAGAACCACCTCAGAGGGCAGAGATGAGTGCGGCTGAAGGGAGACAGCCACGGGGAAGTGCAAATAATTCATGCCAGAGAAGCAACAACAGCGAAAAGTGTTAGCAACACACGTATGAAAGTGATCTTCGAAGCCTCCCATCACTGCATGGAATTCCTCCGTCCCAGCACAAGCTGTGGAGCCACAAAGGGTAAGATAAGGAAATAACCCTGGATTCCAGCGACGTGCTGCAATGGGACACAGCGGCTTTTTGGTTTTGGGTGTTCTCAGAATTGCCAAGGGGGCAATCAGATGCCACATGTAGCTCTCCATGGACAAACTCATATCACATCTCTCATGTGACACATTTTGGGGAGACAGGTGTGCTTGGAAAAACATGAAACCCAACATTTGCAATTCTTTTGATTAACAAACCAGAAAGATACTCCTGCTCACCCTTAGGCACCAGCAGATTTGACCTGGTGAGGTCATTTCAGCAGTCCTGTCTCAGGAACTCCACCCAAACCCTCCTGAGGCGTTTATTTTTCTCTTTAAAAAAATTAACCAAATCCCTTGAAAAGAAAAACTGTGGTCACTTCCCAAGACGAGTAGCTGAGTTACTCATGGCCAGAGAGACCCAAAAAGCCAGAACTGAGGCAGGATGAACTTAAAAATTCTGGTAAAGAACACAGATGCTTCCATCACATCAATATTAAATATGTTTAGAATTAAGAAAGATTAAAATACAAACCCCTACAGATACCACACAGTTAATTTTAAAGCCTGTTGCTTATTATTTTAACCAACTAGAACAAAATACAACTACATGATGGTGCCTAAAGAGAACTGGAGGGCAGTATCTCCACTGGCTCCCACAGCAGGGCTGTGTCTCCTGCCCAGAACCACTGCCTCACGGCATGAGGGCAGCAGAAAAGAAGAGGGAATACCACAGAAGCATTTCTGTTTATTACTTTCAAAAAGTGGGAGGTTTTTTATATCTGTAAAGAATTTCTATTTAAAAAAAGCAGTAAAAAAATCCTTTTATAATTCTTTAACTGAAATTCTTCAGTGTTTTGACAACACAACCCACTGCAGATATAGATACTATAGAAACATCATATCAAAATTGAGTGTAGATTTTCATTTCAAATTCAATTTAAAATTTTGGCAACCTGTACCAAAATCTGATTTAAACCACCAGAAAAAAAAATCAGATAAATGAAATAATCAAGTAATATATTATATTTTGAAGAAAGCTAAGCTACAAATGGAACTGCTGGAAATCATAGGCAGAGTGTTCATGAACTAAAAATGTTAAGTGGTCAGCTTTTACAGTGGCATAGAAATTATTTTTAATACCTCAACTATTTTGCATTCAAGTGGTTTCAGTGCCTTGTATATACTCTGGGCACTCAAGGAGGAGAAATTTATCTGCCAGTTATGAGATGAGAGACCCCCACTAATTCCAAAATACTGAACAACAAAATCAGTTCATTTCACTACTGCCAAGAGTACTTTTTCCTAGTTTTAAATGCAGAAGTTTTCATAAAGTCCCTCTTTATCCAGTACACTGCAACAGTAAACCAAGTGAAGATTTTGTGCATTAGATACACGCCTTCCTCTAAATGCGGTTTGACACAATAAATTAGAAACACGCTATTCATCAACTTGCAACTTCATAAAAAGTCATAAAAACTTAAATAATTTGTATAAATAAAGGTTATGTGCTTAACAAAAGCAGAGAAAAGCAGTAAATCAGCCTGATTAGCAAAATAAATACCACTTCTACTACAACAATTCAATCTTAGTAGCAAATCAAACATTTTAATAGATTGAAGCACAGTTATTTTCTCGACAGTTTGATTTCTCTAAATCCAAAGCAAAATTACAATCAATTACTTCAAATAAGGGCTGCTGCCTGTTGATTAAATTGTTTTCCCTTTGATCCATCCCGGGCCTAGCAGACATTTCTTCTGGTATTAAGTAGTCCAAGGTGTAAATTAATGCCTAAAAGACCTCCTTAAAGCAACATCTATAATCAGCCTTGATATTCAAAGAGCAGTTCACTACTTTCAAAAGGAAAATATTTTGAACAGGGCAGCAAAAGCACCCAGCACTAGGTAGGCTCTCTATCTCTGGATGCAAGTCATTGAAAACACATCCAAGGAAAATCCCAGCAGGACATATCCATGTCCTGAGCTGCTTGGTGCTCCTTCAGAGGTACAACAGTGAGCACCAAACAAACAAATACAGAAAATGTAATTATTTTGTCCTGAGTGGGTTGTTTTTTGTTTGTTTTTTAAGTTTAGCTTCATCATTGAATTCAAAACCAGCAAATATATTGAAATAAACCACAAAATTGTATCCCGACTACAGTAACCTTCAGGTAATTACACTGAGAAAGAAACAGAGAGTAAGGGAGAAGTTGCCACAAGAAGTCACCTATCTTAATTGGGCCTGCAATTAATTTTGTATTCAGTATGCATTCAAAACTAAGCTTTTTTGCACTTCACTTCTGTAATTCTCTCCAGCAGTGCCACACCTGCTCTCACTTCTGCAAGGAAGCATTCCCCAAAAGTTCACTGTGAATATAAAAAAATCTCAGCTCATTGATAATTAACTTGTACATCTCATCCAGAAATTTCTTTACAGTGCCTCCTCTGTGTCCCTTCTGGAACAACAGTAAGAAACAAACACTAAAGATGGGACCAAGAGGGCTGATCTTAACTACAAGAGATATCAGAAGAATAATAAAGTTGTTCCCATTTGTGCAGTAGCAAATACGGAATCAATAACATAAAATATATAAATTATAAAAAAATAAATCTCAGGAACCCCCCTCTGAATTTAGGTTTCACTGTCTTACACACTTCAAAAATATGAAAGGCCTGAAAAGATCAATACAACCCATAAGAATCTAAGGCGGAGAAATCCATCTTTTTTTTTTAATAAGGTAAATTGCACAGTAGCAAACACTGAGAAAAATCAAACAGATCTCCATACAAGAAACAAAACAGGTTATAAATTCAGAATTTATAAACCTCCCATATCTTCAAATAAGAACTTCGGTGCAAAGAATGTATTACAGAACTTGTTTTCTAGTGGGCATTCAGGTATTTCTCATTTCAAGTAAAAACTTCTATTAAAGGAACACTATCTCTAAGGAGTTATCTCTGGGCTTCCCCCCACCCCCTAATACTATTAATTTTTAATGAGCTTTCTGAAAATTCCCTTTGCATTGAGTCTCACTGGCTGGGGATGCCAAAGGACCCTTTGATCAGCAGATTCAACCCTTTTGCTTGGTTTTGGAGGGATTTTACTCCTAGAAACTGCAAAAAAACCTCTTTTGATCATTGCACCAAAACTCCCATTTCAGATCACTCCTGGTTTGGAGACATCAGGGATTTGTGTTCTGCCAAGTCATTTCTCCTGTGAAGCAGCTGGGCACAAAAGGATCTGGGAAGCCAGGATTTGGCATCTAATTGTCACCCTGGCTCCATCACCGTGCTGTCCAATTCACTTTTGTTCACTTCAGTGCCTGAGAAATTTCCCAACAAGGCAGAATGGATCTGCCAAGCCCTGCTGTACGTCCACGCCACAAGGACACTTGCTGGACTGTTTCGAAGAATGGGACACCATTTGGGAGAGCAAAGAAAACAACTCATTAGAGCACCAGGAGAAAATCCTTTTCTCCCAGGACACTGCTGTGCCATGGAATAGAAAATGCTATTAAACAAAAAAAGATCGACTGCAAACAAACACGAATAATTTGCTGAACAAAAAATATCTTGCGGCTAAGAGACAATATAAATTACCATATGCAGACAACTAGGATGCCAAAGGGACAGGGGCCTCGCTGCCCGAAAAAATAAATCAGCAAATGCAGAAAGATGGTTAGTGACTGTGTTTTGATTTTAGCAATAGAAATCTAAAATAATCCAAAATTGAGGATGTAATTGCCAAAAGGAAGAAACAAACAACACAGAAAAAGAATAATTAAGACTGGAGAAAAACAGATTATCAAAGGCACCTGCTATCACAAGAATAGAAATGAGATCTTCAGAAGCCCTGAAGGACTCCTTGCAGAAAAGAAACAAGAAAAACCATAAAAACCCCAAGAAAGTGATCATTACTGATTTGATCATTTTAGCATACAAACAGAGATGTACCAGGGACGGCAGAGACTGCCAAAGGGAACAAAACCCAAAGAGGTGGGGGCTGGGGGCTGTATATTCCTGTATTCCTCCTGCCTCTGCCATGTCTCACATTCCCCTATTTCCCACCCCATCCAAACCCTGCAACCTGTTGGCTCTGCAGCAGCTGCAGCGCTCCCACACTGCCAGGGCACAGTGTGCCAGGAAAACAGCGGCACTGGCTGTAAACATCTCGGTGAGACCAATGCATCATCTCCTAAAGAATTCCCCGATGGCCTCGGCCCCGAGGCAGCATTATCCCTTTCTTTTATTCCTTTCCTCGGAGCAGCAAACGCTCTGAATCCAAACAAAGCGCGAGGCTCCCGGTGCTGCTCTGCTCAGAGCTGTTTGTTCCATCCTCTGCCCTGGCCCACACACACCACACAGCACTTCGGGGCCTCTCGGAAAGATTACGCTCCTGGAATATGGGCTGATCAAACACGCTGAATGCACAGCACATCTGACTCCCACATATTAATTGTGTGCCTCGGAATCCTAACGATTTCTCTAATAATTTTCTTACAGAACTTAAAATTCTCACGAAAAGAAGATCCCCTCTGATGTCTGAAGGCTCTTCTGTAGGTATCAGAGACACAGCGTAAATATTGTTTTCCAACAAACAGAAATTCTATACATGTATACTACACTTGAAAGATGATCAAAACGAGTGAGAAGTTCTAAGCAGAGGACTTTAATTTTGTTCATTCACCCCCTGCATCTACCAGCTCCTTGAGTTCCTGCAGGAGCTCCTTAAGCCTTTGGAGAAACCAGAAGAGCCTGCTGGGAAGGGATAGAGAGAGTGCACATTACTTAATAACCAGAAACTATGTATGAAGAGACCTTTCTGGTTTTATTTTTGGCACAACTTATCTGCTGGTAGAAAGACTGTATTTTAACACTGAGAGGAACGTAATGGGAAATTTATTTTAAGCATACAGTTCTAGCAGGTCATAAAGATTGTATCATTATCCTCCTTGGACAGTAATTGGCAATAAGAATACATGCTCTTCTTTTCGTTTTTGTTTCTTTGATGAGTTGTGAGGAAAGAGAAATGCTGTTCATCCAACATGCTGTTTATTTAATATTCAGCTTTCCTGAACTCTTCTTATGCAAAGCACAAATGCTGACGATCAATTATTTTAGTAATCATAATTCAAGCTCAAATTTTACACTCTGTAAACACATTATCATGACCACCACATTATGCATTTGAAAAATTCCAGCTGCAGCAACCCATACAAATGAGAACACTGCATTAGGTTTACAGTAAAATTCTGTTCTGGCTAGACATACAAGGGGTTTTTTCATAACAGTAAAATGAATGAAGCACACATAAATGCTGAGTATTTTTCTATGCAGTGTACAAATGCACACATTCATACACAGTCACAAGCACTTGCTTTAAATATTGAATGAAAGTGAAAAATATTTATACTTGTTGCTAACAAGGAGTTATTTCAAATATTATGTTTTATGTTTTTAAAATTAAATTATTGGGTATGATAGAGAAGTCAGAGGAGAGCTGCTGTCATTTTTGCAGGAAGATTTCCTGTAAACTTCATCAGGTTGACAAGAACTAAGTTTTCCCAAAGCAACCGGTACCTCTTTGGGAGCAATCTAGAACGCCCTCACACTTAGTGGGTGGCCTAATACATCCTGAAATGTAAGTCTATAATTAAATAAAAATTTGCAAAATTCAGTTTAGACTTCTTATGGGAACACTTAATGTACATATAATTGGGGTGTAGCACATGCTGCATTACATTTCACTGATAAACCATAACTTTTCAAATCAATGTTTCATGGAAATGCTTAGAAAATAGTTTGATGTTTAATGCTGCAAATAATAGTAAAAGGCTAAACAGGGAAAAAATGGGCCTGCTGCTGAAGGAGGTGGATGATTTAGTGACAGCAGATGGGAGATAAGGCTGAGGCTCGTGTCAGGGATTATTTGATCTTGACCCGTGGGACCAGATGGGCAGAGAGCCAAGGTCACAGCAAGGCCACCACTGTCACATCAGAAAGCTCGTGGAGATCGAGGGGTCCTCAATGCCTGCAGAAAGGCAGATTTTCTGCCATCCTTAAATAAAAAGGGAGAGCAGCAGGGGTAGTACCCCAACTTACACCCCACAATATGCACCTATCCAATCTGGGATGCGGCCAGCTGGATGAATGACCCCCAGATGGGTGCAAACATGGTTGGGCTCCAAGCACAGCAGTTAATGGGTCCTTCAGCAACTAAGAGGAGGCCACAGATGCTCAGAGGGCTGGAGCACCTCTGCTATAATGCCAGGTCAAGAGGGATGGAGAAGAAAAATCTTCAGGGAGACCTTACGGCACCTCCCAGTACCTAAAGGGGACCTACAAAAAATAACAGAGAGGGACTTTGTACAGGGGCACACAGCGACAGGACAAGGGAGAATGGCTTTAAACGGACGGAGGGTAGGTTTATATTGCATATGAGGAAGAAATTCTTTACTGTGAGGAGACACTGGAACAGGGTACCAAGAGAAGCTGTGGCTGCCCCATCCCTGGAATAGTTCAAGGCCAAGTTGGAGTCAGGAGAAGATGGTTTTAAAGGTCCCTGCCAACCCAAACCATTCCACGGTGACCGGGAGGCCAGAAATGCCTGCGATACTGCAGCCATCTCTCCTCAGAGCTGACCTAGCCAATGTCTCCACCAAGGACTCGGAGAAAAACCAGGAGTGCGCTCTCATCAAGCTCACAGACAACACCGGCCTGGGGGCAACCAGCAGCTACGCCTCAAAGCAGGGCTGGCACCCAGCGAGACCAGGAACCCACTGGAATTCCAAACGCAGGGTGTTGCTCCAGGGAGGGAAGGGCCCTTCTGTCACCCAGGCTGGGACCCACAGCTGAGAAGAACCTGTGGGTCTTGGCCAAGCACCAGCCAGTGGTGTTGGGTACTCTTGGACATCTTGGTCCTACAATAGTTTATTCTGTCTGTTCATTGTCTTTGGAATATTTGACTTTGAAGCCTTAATAAAATGGTTCCAGCAGTTCTTTTATAAAATAAACCCTGGCAAAAAGCAGGATGCCAGCACATCCATGTCCAGCAGGTACTGCTGGTTGCAGATTTTTTGTTCTCAAAATCTTCACTTTGTCTTCAGAGAGAGCCAGTGCAGAGCCTTCAGCAAAACAACTTAAAATTGTGATTTCTGTGTCTATAACGAAGCCACAATTGGCACTTTAAGGGGCACATTCTACAGTGCATGCTGCTAAAGTAAATACTGTGTGCATGAAAAACTGCCACATGATGAGTGCAATGAGCATCTCTGCTTATTTGCCAAAGGAGCTCCTTGAGTTTGTATTTAATTCTAATTCGTTATCAAGCATCTTAAAAGTCAAGCAATTGCAAAGTCCCATAAATATAGGTGACTATTTGAGTTTTCATTAATACAGTACTTAACATGCAAAAGCAAATTAATTTATTTCCGCATGCAAAAACCAGAATGGGTTGGAGAGACAGCGCACACTCACACAGGCTTGGAACTGAGCAAACTGTTACAAATTTACTGGAAAAATTGTATACTGGGCATATGTAATAGGCAATTTGTTAGCACATAATTGCTATTTCTAACCTAAACCAAGGCAAATCTATCCAAGAAGCATGTTCATATAAACACTGTATTTTATATATATGTATATAGGCACAAGTGCTTTTAAATATTTTATACAGAAGCACATTTTTGAAACATAGGAAACAAAGTGTGCTGGGGACATAAAGAGCCCAGCTTCATTTCCCCTAAATACCAGGGGAGCTAAACACATGCACCCACACTATAACCAATGCTCCCCCCAAGTTATCTTCTGCCAGGAAAAAGAACAGCAGCTGCACAAAGTTGGAGGCTAAACTGTGAATATCTAAGGGGAAAAAAAGAGGCAAGAAACTTTACATGACTGTCTTCCCAAGCTTGAACAGCAGCCCTATCTTCATCCCATCCCACCTTGCTAACATTCAAAGATAAAACATTCACCATACACGGGACATATTTTAATTGTATAGTGACAAATTCTAAATGTGTGAACACAAGGCTTCTAATCAAACCATTATGTAGATAAAAATCAGAGCTGTTAAAAGGAATTATCTTAAAAATTAAGGTTTAAACCACATCCTGAGGTTAAAATTTAATTGGGTAGGGTGATGTTTACAGTGCCCCTAAAATTTTGAAATACCTGCAAAATTCCTCCCTTTGGCTAAATATCTGCTTAGGATACAACTTCTTCCCATAATAAAACTCAATCTCCTAACAAAAATATGAAAAAATATCATAAACACTCACAAATCAAGGTTAAAAAAAAAAGACTTTATGACATGTATCTGAGCAATACTTGGCAGCTTCCAGGAATATTCTATGAAAAAAAAACCTAACTGTGTTTATTTTGGACATCACTTTCTATTTTCATGTGATGCCTTCGGTCTTTGCATTACAGTAACCACAATCTCATGTAATGATCACTTTGGAAGAAAAAAAAAGATTAATTAAAGTATATAGTTGGCATATTAGCTGAAAGGCTGACATACACCACCATTCCATTTCCACTGCTCTTCAAAGAATCCTCTTAACTAAACCTGCACAATCAGAGCATTTACTCTTTAAATAACCACAACGAAAAGCAAGATTGTTTTACTTCTTGAAGTCTCAGTGTACATTCCAGGGCTGCATTACACTTTAAGCAAATGGCAATAAAAAAAAGTGTTCTTATTTTGAAAGCGCTTCCATAGCCTTATAGACTGTGACTCTACATCTTCAAAAAGTACACACATACACAAAATACACAATGTCACTCATTAAAACCCCACAATTTTTTACTGGTGTACATGCCTCTGTCTTTATACAGACTATAGATTTAACTAGGTTATATCTAAATTTTGCAATTCTCTCTACGTAGCACCAGTAAAACACTGCCCATTCCATCCATCCAACTGAAGTTTTTTGTTATCTCACACTTGAGCTTATGCTGGCAAAAGCAGTCTCACCTCCACTCAGAACCACTTCAAATCCTTCTGAAAAGGTGACTGGCTTTTGTCTTGCCACATCTCTTTGTAGCCTCTTCACCAGCTTCACCTTCTAATGCCTCAAACACAACACACTTACCAGGCTTCTCTTTTATTAGCCAAAAAAGGGGCCTTGCACTTTGCTTATCACTGATTTGGTACCAGAGAGCAACTTCAGCTCCCTCCAAATGGCTAATGATGCACTTGATGTACTTTCTGATGAGCATCAGCATGCTTTCTCACACAGTGCTCATTATGAGAGCTGTTCCTAAATTCACAAGTCTCCTTTCAATCCCTTTTTTAAAAATCTCCCTTTCCATGTCAGCTCAAAAACTGTGTGTTCAATAGCTCCAGGTGAATTTTTCTTCCATGAATATATAATGGCTTTCTGAATTCACATCAACTTTTAGCATTACCATGTCCTGAGGCAAAAAATTCTGCAGGAATATCCTAGGAAAAAAGATACCTAACTGTGTTTATTTTGGATATCACTTTTTAGTTTCATTTGATGCCTTTAGCCTTTGCATTAGAGCAACAGCAATCACTCTCTAATTACCTTCACCACAGTGCTCCTCAATTTACAAATCTCTCCCATCACCTCCCTGAGCTGTTAATGGGTTCCTGCCACTCAAACTAGAGACTCCTCGACTGTTTAATGAAACTTTTCCACTGCTGATTTTGACTGTGGGGATGACCCAACTCGTAAACCCACACAGACACTTCACTAAGTTTTTAGCAAAGACTTGAGAAGAAATCACTTTGGTTTTTTTCTCATCAGCAGGACAGGCTTCTGGAATTGTTCTACCCTAAGGGCATTAGATGCTGAGTCCAGTGCACAAAGAAAGGTGTCAGCACTACTAATTTCTGCCACCCAGAAATGCCACCCATTCTGTCACCCAGATCATGGCAGC
Organism: Origma solitaria; assembly: GCA_013397895.1. NCBI lineage: Eukaryota > Metazoa > Chordata > Aves > Passeriformes > Acanthizidae > Origma > Origma solitaria. The sequence continues at coordinate 1,863,364 of VZRL01003527.1, read as the reverse complement.
AGAAGAGAAAGCACAACGAGGGATACTGAGGACTGTCAAATCATCCCCCCAGCTGCTGTGGTTTTCCATCTCCACGCCTCGTCTCACTACCATGAAAAATGAATTGGATTTTCTCTCAAGGGCTGCACTTTACTGAGGATGACGAGGTAGCCGTGACAAACCAGAAACCTGCAGGGAAGCCACAGACCTGGCTCCCGGGCACTTCGGTACAGCTCTAACGCAACTGTTGTTAGAGCCTAATCTGCCTCTGGTCCAATTCCTTATTCTGCAACAGCAGGAACAAACTCATCAGTTCCTGCTTTGGGTAGCAAAAGGGAATGGCTGTGTAAGGAAGTTCAACACATATGCCTCCATTAATTTATAAGATGAGTAACTTCCCCATGATACCCACAGCACAGCAGCAGTGTCCTAATAAATTCATATTTTTAAGTCAGGAAATGCATTTTTGGTACAGATTTGAAGCTGACTGAGACACAAATTAATGAGATTCTCTAGTAGTGGTTTTATTTCCTTTGAGCATGAACCTATAAGAACTTTGGTAAACACACTAAAAGGTTCTATGGTTTCACTGCTTTATGGTTTAATAATTTTATATCCTTTCCTGAGATGTCTCACATCTGTTTACAGAACTGCTGCCTACTGAGTCACAGATATTTCCAGAGCCCCAGCCACACTAGACCACTGTTATTTTTCACTCTCCAAAAGAAGCAAGATAATCATTAACTATAGCAGCAGGGAAAATAAAATCCATGCTGCCTCACTAAGTTAACATTGCACATCCAATAAAAATAATCATTTAAAAAATTATAAAATCATTCAAACAATTTTATCTTTGATGCTTCCCATAGTTTCTCTTACTACACTTAGCCATTTTTTCATGTTTCTCTTAACAAGGCTTGCATGAGATGACCCAGTTTATTTGCACTCCTCCCAAACTGTGAAGTAGAATGTGTTAACATAAACCAAATGGTCCCAGTCATTTTGAAACAAGCTTCTCCTCTGCCAGCTACTCACCCTCTGCCACCTCTGTCTACTGCCTTGGCACTTTCCAGCCATTTTTCTTCCCCAGCCTTTGCTGCCACCTCCTTTGTTCTCAAATCCTGCCACCCCAAATGGCTGATACCTCCCTGCTTTTTATCCTGAGGGGTGACACTTTCTTCTCCCTTGCAGCCCCAAGCAGTCGGGTTACCCCTACAACCGACTGCTCCTCACCTACACTGTCACCAAACATCACCACGTGGGAATCAAACACCCATACTGCCAGAGCTGCTCATCTCCAGTGTCACCAAACATCACCACGTAGGATCAAACTCCCATACTGCCAGAGCTGCTCACCTCCAGTGTCACCAAACATCACCACATGGGAATCAAGGTCCCACACTGCCAGAGCTGCTCACCAAGTACAGGGGGCCTGGCTCTGCCTGTTCCTTCCCTGGACACAGTTTGCTTCCCAGCCATGCCACCAAGCACAGCCTGGCAGCTGCCATCGGGTAATGCCACTGCTCCCCAGCACATGTCTGCACACAGCAACTGAATGCCCTGGCCATGGGAAAAAGCCCAGCTTGGATTTAGTACCAAAACACGGAGGAGAGGTCAATGTATCACCTATCCCACTGCTAGACCTGAGAGTGAGAACTTCATCTACTGATCCAGCGGAGGTGTCGCTGCCATCCCTGGCATATGGTATTACTCAGGTTACTATTTTCATCTTTGCTAAAGCAGTAGCTATGGTAAGGTAACAGCCCAAAAATTTCATAATATAACATGAAGCAGGGAAAAAAAGAATTAAAAAAAGAAATAAACAAGTCACAGCAGTGATGAAAAGGCCTTTAAAACATTTGTACTGTTGTTGCTTTGTTCTGCTATTCAGAAAAAAAAAATAACACTAAACAACCTTGCAATAAGCTGCCTGAAGCAAGCTATTTTCGAGTTTCCTCTAGTTTAATGACTCCTCATTTCCCCACTCAAGAGGCATACCTGTAAGTGCCACAGGCCAGAGAGGAGCAAATAAGCACCTGTGGTAGTTAGGAGGAGAAAATGCAGTGAACACTCGCACATTAAGTGCAAGCCTGAAGGACAGATTGCGAATTGCCAACAGGGGAACCAATGAGGAAATCATATGGAGATGTGAGAGTCTGCCACTTACATAAAATAACTCTCATTTCTTTAAAATTACCTTAACTGCACACTCCTATGTTAGAAGTTCACATCCAGAAAACATCATGGAGTTTGTTTCTTTACTAAGCAAACTCCCTCTTACTTATCCTGAAGTTTAATGGAAGTTGTTTCAGCTATTGTGGTTCTAGAGGAGAGCGGATAAATCCACAGGAGCTTGGAACCATGGGCTGCCAGCACGCTTAGAACACAAAGAACCTGTACCCTAGTGCACATGAGCCTGGGCTGTGTAAATCACACCTCTCCCAGCACACTTGTGAGCAACACATCAAAACCACAGCAGCAGCAGACTGGTCCACCACTGTGGAACTGCCAGGACAAACTTCAGCATGCTTTTTCCTTTCATGTCTGAAGGCTGAACAGCTACAGAAGGACACTAGAGAAATGCACCTTATTCCAGTATTGTCTACCAGAGATGGCTTCCCCTCACACTTTGCACTGCAATAATTTGAAATTTTTACAATGGCAAATACTGCTGCTTGTATTGCAAGGGTTTGGGGGGTTTTGTTCCAGATGTGCACCTTTACCCATTCTCTCTGCAACCACACCAAGGACTTTGGCTAAACCAGGCTGAAATACTACATCAAACCACCACACAAGACAAAAGGACGAGTTGGTACAAAATTAGGTTGCCAGATTGAATTTGCACAAAAAAGCCCAAAAGGAGCAGCCGTGATCTAGCACATGGCAGGTTTGATCAGACACTACTGCTCCTCCAAAGTCATTGTATTGGTCGTGCCCTTGCTGATTTCCTGGAAACAAGAGTCAAGAAGCACAGCTACAAAATGCATACTCACCCATTAGTACAAAGATGGAGCTCTGGCCTAAGGCCAGCCTTGCTTGAGTGTTTATGTTGTTTAGGCAACTAAAGTATCTACGTCTCCCAGTCAGACTGAAAACAGGACAGAGAATGCACAAAGGATTCTCATTTTCCATTTGGCCACATACTAAGGGCAACTGTTGCTGGCAGCATGAAGTGCCATGTAGAGATTTGGGGTTCTCAGACACCTGCCCTCTGAAATGGTACAGTTGATTACCGATTTTGCTCAGGACAATGAAAAAATACCAGAATCTCCCACTGTCACCCAAAGCTTATAATTTCCAGGAACACACACCTCAATGAAATGCAACAGAAAGTCACATCCGATCGAGAACACATCCAACCACAAATCCAACACCTGCCCCAAATCCAACCACACGCTGCTGCACAAGACCAACCAGACGTCACAAACAAGGAGAACTGATTCAGTCCCTTCCACACAAACACATGACTTTGTCCGCTGGACTGAACAGCTCAAAAATTCAGAGCCTCTCTACATTACCACACTTCTCCACCTGCTACTCTTTTCTTAATTCATTGGTTAAATTGACACACCCCCTTCCCCCGAGCCATAACTGAAAATTATAATTAACAAGATGATGACATAGGAGGTCTTAATCAGCATTAATTCTTGTGTTCTTGCTTGCTGAGAAAAGAAGGTAAATTTCATTCTGAATTTTTCTCAAATAACTTCAGCCATTCAGCACAGCATCCTGAGATTTTTGCTTTCACTAGCATTATAAAAACACAAATTTCCTAAATTAAATAAAAAAATAAAGAAATAAGCTAATGAACAGGATGCCAGACTTCCATGGCAGCTATAAAGGATAACACAAAATCACATTGCAGGCTCTGAATCTGCATATACTTCCATGTAGCTTGTTTCCCACTTTTTAGGGGATGACCACCAAAAATCACTTGCCTTTGCACTAAAGTATAAATGATCACAGGTTCTCTGAAGGATCACAGGTGTGAAGTGTCTGAAACTAGACAGATAAATGACAAATAGGCTATGATGACTGCACGTGTCAAATAAAAAGCACCAGAAATGCTCTCCCACAAACACACACATATTTTAATCTTCAATATATTGAAGCGTGGTACTGCAACTGTCAATACTACATTTAACTGGGTGGAGGCCGCTGTTGAATAATGCAATGCATTAGCTCCCAAACAGGATCACATTTTTTTGCCTGAAAATGTAACCATTTTGTCCAGCTCAACAAGGATGAGGACAATGAAAAAGCATCCAAAATAGAAATAAAAATTGTCACCCCAACTTACTGTTCCCAGAACATACTCCAAAAATAGACCTCTCTACAAAAACAACTTTGTCTTAGATTGTCTAAAATTCTGACAAATGGGCAACCAATCTTACATGCTGCCTCTGAAGGGGAAGATCATGCTTTAAAAAGAAATCCACTAGCCCATGCCGAAAGGTGGAACTACTGTGCAGCCTGTCTACCCATGCCACCCAGTGTCATCTAGAAATTAATGCAGTGAATTAATTTAGGGAAATGTTCCCGTAGCTCTCAACAGTTTTCAATGAAACCATTAAATGTTCTTCTCAGCTGAGTTCACTGAGAGCAAACAGAGCTGAGAATTTAACCTTCCCTTCCCACTTTGAAACTTGTTACTTAAGTAACCATCCCAGGCCATTCATTCCAAGTGAAAAAAAAAAAAATCCCCCTGAAACTGGCTAAAAACCCTTGAAACAGACACACCCACTGCAATCCAAAAGGACAAAAAGTAACTTCCTTCAATTGTGGCGTAGAGATAAGGCGCCAGTTAGAAAACACTCAAATACAATTTATTTTAATGATAGCAAAATGTTTCACATACCCTCCAGCAAAAACCCCCAAAAGATCAATCTTCACAGCCTTTACTTCAGTAGTATCTTGCTCCAGGGCTGTTCCCAAAGTCAATTCAATTCTTCTCATGAGCTGTCTTCCCTTCAATGAGACCTTTCCCTCCCTATGCTTAAAACATACGCCAGTCATATTTCTGTCAATCCCTGCCTGACCTGCTGACGAAACATCAGAAATTGTCTCTTATCAGATCTGTCCACAAGCCACCCAAACCATTACAAGGTTTTCTCCCAGTAAAGGCTGGGATCAAAGCCAACCACACTGTCAGCATGAACTGGGACACGGAGGAAGTCAATGCAAGATGGGACGACTCAAACCGAGGCACAGCTCACCATCACAAGTGATAAATGGAAACAGAAGTCCTTTCTCCTCTGGGAGCCACTTATTTTCATAAGACATGAAGGCTGATTTTAAATTGTTCTGAGTCACAGTCAGATCCACACTTCAATGCATGCAAGATGATTAATATCGGTTGAGAACAAGGCATTATTTTGAGCTTTAGAAAACACAGCAATGCAAGGAAACTAGACCTGGAGACACCCAAGAAAGGGAGAGATCTGGTTATAGTTTAATTTCTTGCCTACGACCAGGGTTCTAAAGAGCCTTCCTTACTCCTCTGCATATCAAAATCCCAGTAAGAGTTTGCTGTGTAGCTCAGAGCCCACCTCATACCCTGGTTTGGGCATCCTCCCCACTGAGCACAGTGACTGGAGGAGCTCTTCACATGGAAAAGCCCAAGAGCAGGACCAGCTGCAGCTGAAAAACTCCATCACAAGGACTTCACTTAGGAAGACTGATGGGAGTCCAGGAATTTTAATTGCACCACACATTGTATTTCCGTACTATTTAAATAATTATTTGCGTATAATTTATTTCAATTATTTTCATGCCTTTCGTAGAAGTCGGGGTGTTTTAATAAAAGGTAAAATAAATACTATTTCACACAAAGCAATTTTACAGGAACCTCACAGTGAATTAATTTCAAGTCAATATAATGAACCACAAAATATAAACTGCCCCACAAATACTGAAGTCCCTCAGCCTTCCTGTGCCACCTCATTTCAGTAATCATATTGGTTCACTAAATACTACAGTAATTTCCACTATTCAAATTAAACAGAATGCAACCATTTCATTTACATACACGAATGTCCACAGAATATGAGAGCAGACATCCAGCCTGCAGTCAGAAAGTCACTGAGTTTTTGGGTTTGTATTGCCAATATTCAAAATGTTACAATTTTTCCACCTCAAAATACACATTGTAAAAATGTATTTTTTAAAAAAAAAATCAAGCTAGAATGATTCAGGGATTAAAAAAAAAAAAAAAAAAATCTTGCCCTGCTCCTCCCGAGCTGGTCATAATTGATTTCTGTTATAAAATTTCTAACAATAACCTTAAAGAAAATCATCATACTAACAAGTAGGGTCAAAACACAGAAATTGGTGAATGCTCCACACCACAGAGAATCTGGTTAGGTGTCAGACATGGATAAAGCAGAATGGGTTTGGGAAACTAGTTGCTGAAGTTGAAATGGATGAAGAATGGGTTTTTACTGAGGAAAGCCAACACTGAAGGGGGAAGGGACAGGTCTTGAAGTAACATTACTACCATCAAAACCAATTTTGTCAAGCAATAAGGGGAAGTTTGAGCGGAAAAGAGCACAGCATTATTTTATGATTTTTTTGCTAAACAAACAAAAAAATCCTGAATACAAATTCATGAGATGAGAGATAGGTGGTGGTCAACAGAATAACCTGCAAATTTCAGTAAGTAAATACAGAAGAAAAACATCCAGCAGTCTGCCTTAGAGTATTAAAAAAACCAAAACCAAACCATTAAATAAAACATAAGAATTCTGTTAAACCAGTCTGAAATATACCTTATGCAATTTTTAAGTTTCTCCTTGTTTCAACCAACTTTCTTATTATAAAGAAAAATACCAGCATATATATTTGTGGAACTACATTTTGTGGCACTCGCACCTTCTATTTTATTCTTGTTTCAATAGGTAAAAACAGTGATCCTGAGAGAACGCACATTTGGTCACACAGGAGACAGTGAAAATAGATTCAAAACATTCTTCAATACACTGGGATTTTGTTTGCTCATGTTTAACAGGCAATAAATTACTCGTTTACTTTTGGATTTAAATCTAGACTATGACTCTGCTCCTTCGCAGCTTGGAACTACTCTGCACAAAAAAAAGTGGGTTTTTTTTCCATTTTCAGAATTTTATTGAGATGCATTCACTGTTTAAAAAAAATAATTAAGATAACCAATCAAACAAAAAAAGGCCACCAAAAAGGACACCAAGTCCCACTTTACCATAAGCATTAGTGATCTTTCGAGGCCAAATCCTGCTGGTGTGTGAGGAGGAGACAAAAACCATCTACAATTTGGGAATCCCCCTACAACCATCCCAACACCACAGGGAGCTCCCCATTGCTGGGATAACACCTGCTCTGCAGATGCAGCTCTCACTTCCACTGGCTCAACACACACACCACCTAAATAAAAGTGCAATTAATGGCCTGATGCAAGGCTTTTCCTAGGTACGTGTAGTCTGTCCCGCTTTTCAACAAGCACAAGGAGAGAACGTACTAAAACACTGAATATTGTTATACAACTACCTCCTTGTGAAAGTATATTCAAAAAAGTCTCCCACCTCTACATTGCCACTGCTCATTTCACTTGCCTTGCTCCTAAGCCCTCACTTCACTACTCTCCTTCCTAGCTCTGAGATTTATTAACTTGGATAAACGTGATTTCAGTGTTTCTACTACAGCAATGCTCAGCAGATGTCTCACGTCTCTATTTATACAACTCTAGAACTGGTAATAAACATGATTTTCCTATTGCCACACTACATTTTTTAATGAGACATCATTCCTCGTCTCTGTTTACCAAAAATTACGTTGGCCACAACGAAGTCCTTATCCCACATTATTACAAGGTTTTGGAAGGCTGAGTGGAAACTTTTCGCTCTACATGAAGGAATCCTTAATGGCTAAGGATTGGCATCCACCTCCCCGTGCCTGCGGACAGCAAGGATCCTCAGAGGCAGGGAGGAAGGTATCGAGGGGAGGGAGATGCCTGGGAAGGCATCAGGGATAAACACTCAGACTTTCAGAGCTTCTTTCCACCCAGATCCCAACCACAGTGACTTTCACAGGGCCGTGCCAAAGACATTTGTCCAAGACCGAGCGTGTGGTTCCTAGGTGACGTCAGATGTCTGGGCAGTGAGCCAGCTTCTTATGGAAGTGAGTTGAATATTGCTGAAGTTCTATCTAATTGTATTTTTCATATGATTACTTATGTAAGGAGCCAGCAGCTTGTATAGGTAACCCGTATTCTTGAATCTAATAAAATAAAATATGTTTTGAAAATACAAAGAAAGAGATAGATTGAGCTAACCAGAAATAATATTAAAGTTTCATGGCTTCCTTTAAAGCCACTTACTCCAGAAAGGAACAGATGTTAGCCAAGACAAATGCCATCCTTGCTCAACTGGGACTTGGAAAGCCTGATGCAAAGTACCGTGTTTTCTCACCTGCAAATTTACAATTATTCCACACCTACAATTATACACTAAATGTAAAGTCTTGCCACTTCTACTCATGCTTCATAGCAGGTTCTCACTGCCCCAAGGCTTTGCACAAAATTTTTTTGTGACCTTTCTCTTACAATTCTTCTATAACACACAAAAATCTTCATCTAACCCACCAAAAAGCCAAACAAATTTGAAGACAGTTGTGCCACATTCTGAAATGACCATTCCTCCACCGGGACAATGTAACATTGGTACTTCCATGCACACTTTGCTCTCTCTGTATCCCTTCCCTACTGCACAATGTTTTCACTGAAGTTCTACCTGCACACAATAAGGCACAATTAAGCCCGAGAACACTGATGGATCCCTGTCCCACAAGCAGTGCCACATCAGGTGGCAGTGTCCTGTAACACACTCGTGACCATAAATCAGTTGATTGTTAACAGACAGAACAAGGAAGCTGGTGAAGTTCCCACCACATTAAAGCAGGGCACTGAGCTCAGGCATTCACAGAATCAGTGCTCCAAAGGGAAGAGCAAGAAACAGAATTAATCCAACTGCTCCCCTTCCTCTACACTCTAAAGGCCCCAGTCTCCTCTTCCAGTCCTCAAAAAGGAAATTGCCTTTACAATACCCCAGTTCAGATTTCAGATTTCAGCAGGGTGGTCTTTGCTGTCCTTTCTGATCATCCCTCTCTCCTACACAACAGCTCAGAAGTTCAGTCACAAACAACAACAGAAGGACAGCAGAAAAGGCTCTGTCTTTCAGCAGTGCCTTCAAGATTCACCGTGTGTCTAAAGGACTGTATTAACCATGAGCAGATTCCCTTTCTGTTCACTGCAATCTCACAACTTTTCCATGGAAATCTCCCATTTGCTTCCGTAAATTAAATTTGGATTGTTCTCTAAAAATATAAATAGGAAACACAATATTTTTAAAAAACCAAAACTGACATAAACAAAACAAATTTTCCTCTGTGGCACTTTCTTGGACAGGATGTATTTGCAGCAGTGTTGATCACTCATCACTGTGAAGTGTACAGTGCAAAAAGTGTGTGTGAAATGTTTGAAAGCAATCTGAAATTTTGGAGAAAAGCGTTTGTTAAAAATATTTTGTTATCTTTTGTTAGGTATGTCAGAAATGTTAGGTGGTATCGATGTACTTTATTTCAAAGCCTGTTCTGCTATCTTTACACTTTTGCCTGCATACCAATTAATTTTTTTGTCATTTAGTGCTTTTTAATACTACACACAACCTCTCCACAATAAGTGGTTCACCAGCCTGAACCGTCTATTAGAAATGCAAAAACTAAAGCTGCCTATGTCAGATTTACGTTTTACAGAATAGCCCTACCAACATTAAAAAAACCCCAACAAACCAACAAAACAAACCCAAAACAAAACCAAACCAAAAATATCCCCTGCTGACACAAAGATCACATCTGTGCCAAACTTCAAGCACATTTTCTCAAACAGGAAATAAAGCTTTTCAAGAAAAATTTTTAATAGGTAAAAAAAACCCCAAAAACCAAAACAACTGACTAGTTTTTCGTGTTGCTGTTATCGCAGAAGTTGACCTATTCCGGCTAATTTGGCAAGAAAAGGGACCCAACTCAATACAAACCTTATCATGCAACATTTTGGCCTACTTATAAAAAAATAAATGTGATCCAATTTCCCAAGATGAGTTGTTTTTACAAAGCTTTTCCCCACTGCAACCACATTTCCACTGGGATCATAACCAGAAGCGATGGCATAAACAACTGAGTTTCTGCAAGGGCCATGACCCCACTTGCAGCTCCCTTCGTCCATCCCAAGCCACCACCTCTGTGATGGAGGCAGAGGGATGGACAACCCTATGCACAGGAACAGAAAGTATTTTCAAGTTTTGTCAAGGATTTTCTCAAGATTAGGCTCGAAACAAAGTCCCAGACCAAAGCAAACCCAAAAAAAAAAAAAATTAGGAATCAAGATCTACAGTTCCAGATTGGCTTTTACCTACGTTAAATGCAAGCTATGACAAGCCTCATTTTGGAAAATTCTAACATAAAACACCACCTCTGATTGAGCTCATGTTCAGTTGTTGCAGTTATTTTGGCGTTACCAGTGTTTGTGCATGAAGCAGCTCACACATTTATTGTCTGACTCCCCTGGCAATTAGCGTAAGTCATCTTTATGTAGTAGAACCATCTTTTCTAATAAGTATCAATAAATGGGGCTGCACAGCATTCCACAAGACAACAATGGGATAGCAGATCCAAATGCAGCTCTTTTAAAATAGTTCTTGGCTAAATAAGAAGAAAAACACACCAAGGATATAGCTTAATCCTCAACCATCTCACAACAGGCACACAAAGGACACTTCACAGGTAAACACAACAGCAAGCATTTAAAAAATGGTCCAGTTTGGTTTATAATTGATATTTTTAAAAGCCACGTCCTGCTTGTGACTTTGGATATTTTGGGACCAGTTACACGGGGGGAAAAAAAAAAGTCATTTTTAGCAATTTATAACCACACAGCCACACTCTTTTTAAGAGCAGGCCCAAGGCTGTGTGCAGAGATCTAACTCTGCTTTCTCCACACATACATTATGCAATGCAATGTGATAAATATGTAACCATGGAGGCACACACTGTATTGCAAACAGGACATAGAGCTCCTCGGTGACCCAGGGGAAGGCAGGCTACACCATGTTCTAGCTGTGATTCCCTCCCCCCACTTCTTTTTCATAATGGTCTGGTACTTGTTCTGCAGCCTTTTTATACCATCTCCTCTCTAAGGTATGTAAATAATTTAGTCAACAGCAATGCATTATGCAATTTATTTTCAGCCAACAGCACAGCCCTCGTTAGGTGCAATTCATGGGAAGAAGCAGTTAATTATGGTAATTCATCTGCAGACCTAGGTGAGCAATTTCACTGTTATTCTGCTATCCTACTTAATATGCATGTGCTGTGTAAGAGCAGTTAAATGGCAACTTTCAAGGCTGACATCCCAAACCCTGATTCCATAACAAGCTTTGAAGCTGGGCTTAAGGCAGTGCTACAGTAAACAGGGCTTCTGGGAGGCGAAGGAGTAGATTTACACAAAACAACTTGCAAGCTCAGGGTTTAAGGTAGTCTAGTGAATAGACCTCTACCAGATCCTAGAAATAATTCTATGCTATTGTATTGCACTATTTGTGGAATGGTATGTGATCATATAATTAGAGATCATATAGTACATTCACACAATGAATACTTTAGGGCTTGCCGGGGAGGGGGGAGGGGAGCTCTTTTAAAAAAGAAAATTACATTATCTGGAAATTCAGAGCTAATCTCAACAACTCATAAATGCTACCAGAGAGCATTTTCTTCACAAACTTTAGAAAAAAAAAAGCATTTCAGGTCTGCTTTCTGCCTGAGGAAGAAATAGCTCCAAACAAAACTAGCTGAGGTTTGGAGTCAATAAGACATTAAAAACCTAAATAAAGTATTTAGGAGGCTACGTTGAAATATGTGCAAATAGTAAAAATAATTTTAAAAAAAATCTGAATGGTAGCTCTATGATTGCAATGACAGGAAGGCAAAGGGGGCATTTGGTTCAGAAGCGTTGAACAGGTGTAGGAAGAACGCCAACGCCATGGGTTTGGTGGCCAAATGCGAGGAGAGAACGAAGGGCAGGTCCCAGGGAGGGGTGGCAGCTCCCTGGAAAAGGAAGCCCTGTGTCCAGGGCAAGGCTCCAAGCTCTTCTGGTGCTGACCCTGTGCAGAGGCCACCCCTTGGTGCTCCCCGCGGGGTGACAGCCTGCCCCGGCCCGAGAGGAGAGCCCTTCACCTGGGGCTGCTCCCCACCGCGCCTCACCTCCACCCCCGCGCAGCCTGTCTGCCTGCACACTTCCCAATCCGCTTGCTAAATGACCCTCCTTGCGTAACTTCCAAGAGCACAGAGCTACCGAAGGGCAGGCTCCTGCCAAATCGCTGCCCTCCCCCGGGAAGCACTTTAAATCCTGCAGAAATCACCGAAGCTCCGCTCGCTCGGGAGAGCCGGCGCCCAACTCAGACAGGGCTGCACGCACAGCAGCGCTGGGCTTCGGCCACAAACCGAGCCTGCAAACCTGAAAACCCCTCCTTGATTTAAAGATTAAAGTTGTGAAAACTTAAAGAGAGTCGCCGCTGTAATGACAGAAGGCACAGAATTTTATCGTGAGCATCTTGAAGGTCTCATGGAGCACAGGCCCAAGGAGCACAGGCCCAGTCAGACAGACAATTTTAATTTAACCTTACACGCTTTGATACAGCCACAGGACTAAAACATTAGTGGTCTCTAGTTTGTTTATGGCTGACTACATATGCTAGAATGTGCCCTGCCAAGAGTCATAGCTAAAACAAAAACCAGCGCTCAAACGGCACAAAACTTCATAAACCAAATAAACAACACATTGCAAATATTTAAGGCTTCCAAGCAAAGGCTACTTCCGTAAATTCCAACATTTAAACTGCCAACAAAACATTTCAGGCACTGAAACAAATGACTGGCTAAAAAATCCCTGCTGTCCTCTTACTTTCAAATGGTTCATTTTTTTATTCTCCTGAAACATGCAGGGCACTCAAATTATAACTGAGCAAATATACATATCCCTTCCTATTTAAAACAAAACAAAATTGGAAACATTAGATTTAAATCTTTCTGCTTAACCCAGGACTAGAAAACTGTCAGCGCTGAAAATTAGTTTCACAGAGCCTTAATGCATCTGAAAATGGCTTATTTGCTACACGACAAGCAAATTCCGAAATAAAGGGAAACCCTTTCCCTCAACATGCACACTAATATTTTTCTTTCCTGAAGGTTGGATTACTTCCAGAGAACCTGAATTGACTTCAATGGAGCAATAATGTATTTTTTAGGAAGAACATGTAAACTGCCTCAGATCACAAGAAAAGGGTTCAACCAAGAAAGAGCTTCACTCAGCTCTTTTAAATATACCCAAGAATCACACTTAAAAGGGTATTTTTTTAAACAATTAGGGCTTGACTACACCAACAGCTATATCAGCTGATATATAGATATATATTACACTAAACAAGAATGAGACACTTTCTTTTTGGAGTCATTCCAAAAAAAATGTGAGCATACTGTAAATTCCCACTTTTAATTTCAAGCCACACTGCCAGTGTGCGTAAATACATTTTTTGTGAAGTTTAAGGTATTTATTAAAGTGCTAACAGGACTTTCTTTTCAAATTAACTAGAGGATACCTCTCAAAGTAGGGTATAGTAAAAATAAGAAAAGTCACCGTACAGATGTATGATTTATAATAGCAAAACGCAAATGTATACAACTTTAAGTACTACTCCTAAACTGAAGAGATTGCCCAGAATTAAAACGCTCCCTAAAATTTCTTTTTTTCAGCAGATGAAAAGTGTCCAAGCAACATACAAAAATAATTTAACAGCAAATGTCTGTTCATCAGTGTCACAAGCACAGCTGTGACAGCCAGGCCCAAGATGTGCTTTAGGAGACACCTAAACCAAGATGGAAAACATTCACCAGAAATCAATGTCCTCAGACCAGGGAAACACCACTGGCTCCCAGTAAAGCACATAAAAGAAGATTTTCATAAAAGCTTGTAAATCAGTTTATAGTTAAACTTATAAACAAGAATCATTTAGGAAGTTCTAAAGGAAGACTCGCCCAAATGAAATTGTAAGCACGTGACAAAGATTTATGTCTATGCTATGTATGGCCCAACAGAAGCAGTCAGCACAAGTCGCACAGCCTGGCTGAGCTATCAGCCAGCCCACTGCACTCTGTGAAGATCCTGTCTGATGGCAAAGCCAAGATAAGAAGTTCACGGCCCACCCTTACCCAACCCAGACACGTTCACTCCTATGGCTCAGCCACAACCTTCTCGGTGACAACACTGGTGTTGGTGGAGTCAGGCTGTAAACTGGTGCAGCAAAACTACCTGGCTTTTACTCCCCCCCACCAAAACAGCTCTTGGGTTTAACACATCCTTCCAGAGATGATGTTTTTAGGACCAATAAACCTGTACCAGCACAGTGGAGGGCTCAACGTACCACACTAGAGGACAGAAACTTTTGTGCCTCTGCTCCATCAAGAGCAAGGTCAGCTTAAGGGTCCCACCACTCCCTTTCCACCTCCACTGCTGGGACAAGTGGCTGCTTGTATAGCTGCTCTCCAAAACCCATTCCTGAAGTGGTTTTACCAAGAAAATTCCACCTTTCCTCACTCCCAAAACGCGGCCAGGGTGCAGAAAAATTGCAGGCATCTTAAAACTTCATCAAAGGTTCCATTTCCGCAACACTAAGGACACAATCATGCCTAACTTTATGAACCAAGTAGCCTGATTTCAACATGTCCTGGCACTAGTAGAAAATGTTTCCAATGTGAAGGACCGTGTTTTGTCCAACAGAAAACTGAAAGACACACACAAAACCTATAAATAAAAATTGAGCACTTGCTTAAACTGAAAACTCCAAGTAAGCAGAGACTGAAAAATTAAACAAAAGCCACTTTGCACAGCTACTCAGCCTTTCACCAGAAGATCTCAGGGCACTAAACTGGTCTGAAAAAGCTCCTGTTAAGTATTAAATCACTGGTGCATGGGTAAATTTGTTAATCCATTTGCTAAGGTCACACAGTGGCAGAAATAACAGATAATCCTGACACCAGCTTTCTGTCCTAATCATTCTGTGGACAGAAAATCTTCAGTGATGTAAATGAAAAATAAAGCAAACACAGTTATCTGTTACATCCACGTATATCAGGGCAACTCAGAAAAGCAAAATTGTGGGTGTGGGGAGGGGAGGTGCGTCTCTGGGGATCCACCACAGAGCTAGACAGGCCTATGGAAATGTACAGAGAGAATTTATAACCAGAAAGTAATTCCATAATTCCCTCTGTCAAGCAATTCCTATGAAGGGACTGTGTAAACAAACTGCAGTCATGCTGAAAAAAAAAAGTCTGAAAACCTTGAGCAGTAACCCACAGAATATATTCCATTGCTGTATTACACCCACATAAGGATGACAAAAGTTTGCCATTCATTCTGTATCAAAATTAAAGCAGTATTTTACAGATTGCCTGCAAGCCACCCAAACTGAGGAAATTTTCTAATACCAGAGAGCAGATGGACACACAGCTGACACTGTCGACACGCAGTCAATATTGCTACGAGAATTTCTACCAGCTTGAAAGTTTCTACCACCTTTCATGTAGTTACATATGAAAGCATCTTGGTAATACCTACTGTGGAGCTCTGACAATTCAAGATCATTTTGGTGAACAGTCCTGTATAGGTATAAAACACACTGCTAGCACCAGTTTCTAAAGAGGAAAAAACAAGACTACAAGCTGATTAAAAAATAAAAAAAAAAAACCAAACAAAAAACCAACAAAAAATCCCCCCACAACCACACTTATTCTACAAATTAAAAATACTGTACCAGACAATGAGCTACTCTGGCATTGTTAAGATGTACTAAAAACAACAACGTAACAAAAATCACTGTAGGCAGGGAAGACAATCTTTCTGCTCTTCCTTAAGGAAAACTCACAGCAATTTCAATGGAATTCTCCCCCAGATACGGCTGGATGAATACATCCACAGCCTACACATGCCAAGTCTGCTCCTGCAGCCAGTCTCTACTGCATCCATCTTAGTTACACTACACATATCCTGATTACAGGCATTTATAAACGGTGTGAGTAACGTAGAGGTGATCCACAAAACTGACTTCAGTAGAGATGAAGTTCACTGTTATCATCCCAAGTGTCAACAGCTTTGTGGTAAAGGACTTCACACCTGGAAGATTTTCAAGCAAAAATCTTTTACTGACTTTCTCAAAAGCACATCTTGCATTCTCTCTGTCCCAAGCACATCCACTTCAGAGCCAGAACACAAGCCTGCTATCCACAGGTTTCGCTGGGCAATGAGGTAGGAGAGAGTTTATGATCCATTAAGTCACTCGTGTTTATTTTCTTAGGTTCTGGACAACAAGACACCAAACAAAAATGGTGCTTAGATATCAAGCAAGAGAGTATTTTATCATGCAGTTTCTAGATATGAACTCTTTAAAAGCAAATCTTTCGACTCAGAAGTCGCAATTCCACACAGGACAAAGGCGCCTGTGCACACGTCCCAGCTCGCAGCCTCAAAGCCGTGTTTGTTCACCCTGAACAATGGGGCATGTGACTTGTCAACACTACCCACAATAAAAACAATAAGATAAGGCTGCCACTGATTTCACGATGACTGACTTTGTTTTTGCTAATTTTAAGTCACAATGTCAATAAAAACTTCTTGCAGAAAACCGCTTATTTTAAAAAGCCCAAAGCCAACTCCACCTTGCGCCAAGGTTTTCGCTCCAACTTCCTCAGCTTTTCGCGTCTCCACTAAATTCTCACATCAACTCCCTCCAAAGCCTCCCTCTGAATTCATCAAGAGTTGGATCAATGCTTTATGCCTAGAGCCAAGATTATTTTTATCAAGTAAAAGCACTGCCAAAATTTGTCCTCTGCATTTCCTGCCCCGTGTGCCCATCCCAGCCACCCATGTGCCCCTCGCTCACCTCCTGCTCACCGCCAGTGGCACACACAGGAAAATGAGACTTCCCCAGCAGCCCAGCAGGTTTTGCACTGCCACTGACTCAGGCTATATCATCCAAACCCATTCAACCCCTCCGGTTCAAGAGGGCTACCTAGGACCGAGTCCTGCGTATAAACTTAAGGAACATTAGGAGAAAGGGGAAGAAAGCAGAGGAAAAAAACCACAGAACAGAAACAAAAAGGCACCAATTTGGTTTAAAGGACTGAGAGAGAGAACAGATGGGGGAATGCAAAAGAAAAGTCCAAAATAATGAAAAGGAAAGAGAAAGCCCAGGAAAAAAAACAGGCGGGAATGACTAGAAAAATCAAATAAAGCCTTAAGAATAAAATTATGCAAACTATCAGGATGGACACAAAAGACTCCAGTACACCACACTAATTTGCCACTTTCCCGCTACAGCACGGACAAGGAAGCAGAGCCAAGCTGAGAAGCCAGAGCCACCCTGACCCTTGGAAGGGAATAATTTAGAAAAAAAAAAAGCACCACGATCTTGCACCACTTGTCTTTTTATCACACAGGGGGAGGCTTGGGGAGGTATTTTAATTACACAGAACAGCAGTAGGTCCAACAGCACCAGATTAACAAATACAAGTAGGCAGCAACGAGCGCATGAAAGTAAACTGCAGTTCCAAACTTTTACCATTTACAGGAACATTAACACAAATGAAATCTGACCAACCTGATCTCTGAATGTGTTTTTAAAACCTGTGCATTTCTTTCGTTTCACTTTGAAAAAACTCCGTTCCA
Organism: Origma solitaria; assembly: GCA_013397895.1. Classification (NCBI taxonomy): domain Eukaryota; kingdom Metazoa; phylum Chordata; class Aves; order Passeriformes; family Acanthizidae; genus Origma; species Origma solitaria. The sequence goes on along the minus strand of VZRL01003527.1, from coordinate 1,845,588 downwards.
CAAGCAGGTAGTTACAGGCCACATCTGAGAAAGTGGGAGGCACATTAAGCAGGCAAATGAAATTTCACATATTCTAACACCATCAATGGAGCTTTCTGGAGCTCTGCAGCAGTGTCCAACATACACAAGCCTTGCTGCTGGCACAACAGAGGATCTCAGCCTACGTAAGGGACGCTCTCTTAGCCGGAGTCTGACACTGCATTTCACATACCCTCCGAGCCTCACGTATGAAGTCATCCGTAGCGTCAAAGAGCGAGTCAAAACACATCGAGAGTGTTTTCCCTGGCTACCTCTGAAAGTTTCCATCCCTTTATCTTTTGTGTTGGTTTTTTCTTTAATTCTTCCCAGTGTTTCTGTCCATACACACAGCATCTCTAAAGTCCAGCTTTGTGCCCCAGCACATAGGAGCGGTGAGTATCCCGCTAACGTGGGACCCCAGCTGTGTTCCAGGCACTGGGACAAGAAGAGACTGATGGGAAAATTGATTTTGGTGCTTTCACAACCAGCCCACAGAACCACATAGCGAGAGGGTTCATTTTTTAAGACAAAAGCAATGCCAATCTATTTTACCAGAAAATAATACACCTGGGAGGGCTGTGGTGCCCAGACACTTCAACAGGATGACCCAATGGTCAAAGGGGGCTTCTTGTTTTGTTTTAATTGAAGAGAATCTTAAAACTTAATTGCTAATGTATTTAATGTGTATTATATGTACTGTAAGAAAGAATCTGATAAAGGGCCTTGATGAACTAGGAGTAACTAATCCGTATCACAATAACCTCGCACTTGTAGACAGTAGAAGAACCAACTAATGTGGACTTTGTCAACAGCAAGATAAACACATTGATATTTCTAACGTAATCAAAGGCCATTCACAGTCTGCCCTGGAAGACATTCACAGAAATACAAAACATTTTTCTTACAACTCAAACAACTGTGACAAATATTTACTATAATGGCAATAGCTGTTAAAAAAAAAAAAAGAAAGAAAAATAAGTTGGTTTCTATTAATCAGCTACATTTAGATATCCGTTCTTGCTATCAGATCAAGCTCACCCAAACTGCTTAGTAGACTGTTTCATTGTATTTGTGTTCAAGTTTTATCACAATTCAACATATTGAAGTTTCATATTGCTGACTTTTTTCATCTTCCACAATGCTAGATTCTTACAGTCTAAACAATACACCAGATTGTGAAATTCAGTTGTGCATTCAAAATAAAGTGGAAAATTAGGTACCATGTCTGCATCAGCAAAACATTCGTGTTGTTCAGCAAGTACAGACCCACTTCTACAAACCCCAGATTTGTTGCACTAGCAATGGGAAACAGCTAACCCATTGCTACACAAGATATGTTTCTAGAAGAATTTATTTGAAATCAGCATTAATAGATGGTTTGGCAACACTGTCCCTCATTTTCCTCCATCCACATTCATGCTAACTTTGCTTTATAAGAACATTAAAAAGTATTAAATCGGAACAAATGAAACCCCAAAGTAAAGACATTACAGATTCACAAACATCATCATGGCAAAAATCCGTATTTTTATAAAGCACTTCCTAATTAAAATTTATCTCCAAGAGTCGGCATTTAGGAACGTGTGTTTGTGTTGATATCCAAGCAGAAATTTCGGCACTAGAGAGGAATGTGGACATCCATACAAAAATTAGTGGTGATTCACTGTTTAACAGTTGTCTTCCCTTCACAGCACACCGCAGACTGAAGGACACATTGCCAAACTGAAAGCACCAATACTTCCTTTAACCTAATATAGGACAAATAAATACACTTCAACAGCTTCTAAATCTTGCACGTCCTACTTTTTTGACCCAGATCTCTTGTTATTTCCCCCATAGGTCTATGCAATATCAAAACTATTTTTTCCCCACAAATTTAAACATAATCTAAAAGAGGAAAAGTTCTCATGCTTACTGTGAGCTAGAGAGACCAGGAAACGAGGGGGAGGGTTAGACTCACTCATCTCTGTTAAGATCAATCCATATTTTAATGTAAGATCCTCTCTCAACTGCGGAAATTAATGGCAAAAACACTCATTTGTCCAAGTGGACCAAAAATTAGACCAATATCAATAATAAAAATAATTACATCTTTTTAATACTATTTTTACAAAGTAAAAACGTATTTTCAAAAGTCATGCTGACACTTGAGCGCGAATCAGTCTGTCCAAAAATCAGTAAAGAACTATGAAACTTGTTATTCTACTCCTCAGCCAGCCTGGGCAACTTATTCCAAGAAATCAAACTGTCTCTTCTTCGCCTGGTACTTTTAGGGAACAGCCAGAGGATTGAAAGCCACCTCACATGTGTTCATCATCCATAATTCCCCCTCAGTTTACTGTCCATAGGTCACCCATGTGAAGAGCCTGAACTTTTAACATTGTTAATGTCAAATGGATGCAACTTTTAGGATCGGTTCTGTTGAGGGCTCTACACCTTGACAATTTCCGTGGTTTTGGCACTGGGCACAGTATTTAGCACTACCTTTTCACAAACAGTAAATATTTGACCCTTAACTCATAACCTTGGAAAAATGCTCCAGGAATAGGCTGCACAGAGATCTTTTCTGTAGCTCTCTGGTCGCCACCAGCAGGCACGTAGCTGTGCACAGAGAGAAGTTTCCACTTTCACAGTCCCAATTCATAAAAATCTACCATCGCCCTGACGTCAGTGGGGTGAGAGAGAGCTCTGTGCGCAGCCAGAGAAGTGACTGAATCATTCCCCAAACCCGCAATGGGTTAAAAGGAGAACCAGCATTACTGCAGGGACAGCTGCTCACCCGCCCTGCCAGGCTGGCAAAACTATTGCCCCGCTGAAGGGGAAGGGAAGGTCTACAACTCGCACCCCACCAGCTAAAATTCCCAGTAACCCACCTCCAGTGATCCGAAATGACACCCAGCGTGTCTGCATATGGCACACGGTTGTGGAGAGCGTGTCTGTAACACACTGACATTGAACAGAGATGGAACTGAGCCTCAGATCATAAAACAAAAAAACTCGCACAACTGTTTTCTCTGGATGATTCTGATTTTTTACTGCTAGACATTACTAGTAAGCAAGATTGCTCCTCTGCAACATGGAGACTTCAGAATTACAACAATAAACACAAGTCAGAGCACACAACATAGCCTTTTACTAATACTGCTCCCAGGAACAGAAACTACACCCTCCCGGGAGTTTGCAAAAGCCGGCAAACCGAACACAAGAGTTGATTTTTAGAAATGCTAAGCACACACAGAGACTGCCAACTTCACATACAACTGCAGGGACTCAGCATCTTTGAAAATAAGACTATTAATATCTTGCTTTACAGATGCAGATGCCAGCTTATACTCTTCTTAAGAGGAGTCATGCTTGCACCAAGCAGAACTACAGCACAAATTCAGGGGCCAGATCCCCACTGCCACCACACCGAGCAGCTCCTGAAGGCAAGTGGGATACACAGAGCATCAGGAAGGGCCACAGGCAGGCACTGAACCACACAGCCAGGTTGACACCCAATCTGCCTGCATTACTCAGCCTCAAAAAATGATGCGTTAGGCTGACAGCATACCTAGGGAGGTTGCTTCTGGCATTCCAGCTAACAGATTCCAAAGGACCTCAGTATCTCCATGTAGCATTGAGTCAGGCCACACATAATTATGTTCAAAGTAAAAGGAGACTCTTTGAAAGATGTCACATACGCTGGCCACTTCCATAACGCCCCACCTTGTCACTTCAGAGCTTCTTTCAGAAGGTTCTTCAGAGAGCTACACCAATTCACCAGACCTTTTGATTACTATTTCTACAGGTAAGGAAATACGCTCAAAAGTCTTCCCCGCAATCAGCCCATCCAAGAAGCAAGTGAGCAGGGGTGAGCTGCAACACCAGCAATTTCACTCCTTGGCTAGCCAAGGCAGCAAAATCCTACACACCCAACCAGCGTGTGCATTTTCCCCCGCAGTTACACAGCCTTCAGCTTGGAATGACCACTTCTTATCAAGGAAGAATTTTTTTTAAGGCTACTTATTAATATAAAAAGGTAAGTCTAAGGATGTCACAGAAAGTTAAGTGGTAAAGTATTAAAGACCAAGGTTTCAGAGTATAAACTGAGTTACCATTCTGCAGATCCTTCAGAACAAAAGGAACACTTAACTTGACCTCAAACAAGGCCACTATGGCTCTAGGGTATTTTGTATCAACAAGTTCAGCCTTATTTTCATTACAAAAAGGAAGGAAAGGGTCTTCTCACCTTGGATTAGATACCACAAGAAGGAACCCTAAGAAGTTCTCCACAGTTTTCATACAACCTAGCAGAGTGATTTCCAGACCAGACTTCCAAACCTTTTCACTCAATCAGCTCTCCCAAAGTGACAGCTATGCTGCCTCATTTTCACTGCTTCTTACCTCCAGTTAGCTAATTCAATTTTGCAAAATTAAAAGAAAGCTGATATATTCCCGTACAATTTCATATCAAAAGATATTCCTTATTCCTCATTTCATTGTCACACTTTATCTTGGAGGAAACTAATTATAAGATGAATAAAGCGGTCTCCATCTACTCTGCTCGGGATCACTGGATGAACCTTTTTCTAGTAAAGTCACTCTTGTCATTAAGTGACTTTACAGAAATTAAGACCATCTAACTTCGTACTTTGGCACTTAAAAAACTGAGCACATTTGGTATAGGGGTAGCTAAATCAATAGCAGGAACATAGAAATGGTTTCTTCGTCATCTGTTAATTTGAAGCTATTACATTAATGCAGCAATGCAACTCAAAAACAGAGAAGAGCTGTCAATCATAGTTCCTAATGGGAAGCTACTGACACTTCTTCACCTAACACAAACACTTAAATTTGTATTTAAAAATGAGCATGCAATGAGTATATTCTCAGAGCAGTTAGTTTCTGCAAGAGCCAAACATGCATAATTACAGAGTGTGCACACACTTTCACTTCTCTCTCAACCTGCAGCTACTTGCATGAGCTGATGTTTAAGGCATTAAATACAGTCATTATTACACCCTGAACTCTGGGTGCACGCATGTGCAAACACATGCACCCTGAGGATGGTCAGCACACAGACCACTATCACACCACTCAATATAAACAATGTGAATCAGATTATGAATGAGTCACACTCGGGTATGACACATTTCAGTATCACAATATTGCAGTATCGACACAAGGCTGACCAGCAGCACACCCTGTCCTTGCCCTCCACTCCAAAGCAGAGACCAGACCACTTCACCACCACCCTATCCCAGCTGGGAAGGGGAAGAGCTAGCAGGAGATTTGTGTCTGTCTCTCCTCCGCTTGCCAGCAGTGTCCTCGCCAGCAAGGTGTCAGAATTCACACAGGCACCATGATTCTCAGTAGCTGTGGGACCGTGGGGGACAGACGAGACAGGCAAAGCAAGCAAAAACTGGGGGGGTGACTATTACTTGGGACTCCCAAGGAGCAGAGGAATTAGTGACAAAAAGGTGTCACACCTCAGCCTTCCCAAAATGCTTAACAGTGCTGTGATACGAAAACAGCATCAGTGTAATGAGAAATTCACATCCTACTGCCCACCGCTAATACAAAACACACCCAACTTCTGGGAGCAACTTCACAGACAGCTGCAGAGCTTATTCAGCCAAACGAGACCGCTGATGTTCACAAAGTTGTGTGTTTTACAGGACTTCCTGACTTCTGCAAGATTACATCCTTGTAGGATGTGGGTCTTTACTGCCACTACAAAACTTATAACAGCAAACACATTCTGACGCAAACGTGAAGTCCATGTTCAATTAAATTCCAGACCAAAATCAAGTTAGGTAAAATAACTCAGTTTGCTTTACATTATTCAGATCTGTTCTTCCTAATTTAAAACTATTATCTGAAAAAAAACCATTATCAGCAATATTGGCCATTTTCCCTAATCCATCCAGAGCCTCTTTATGCTTAGGGCTGTAGCATTTTTTAGCATCAAACTCTTTCATGATGGAAAAATGACTATGAAGTATTGCTGTTGGGTACTTAGCGCTTATACCCTGCTTTACAACTTCAAAGCATTACACAAACATCAATAATTACCATACATAGAATAAAACTGAAAGAAGTATTCATATTAAAAAAGAAACTCACAGGAAAAAAAGAAAATCTTAACTACCTGTTTGAAGGGGGGAAAAAGCTCAAGCAACAGAATCTCCTGTAATTATTGTGTTCTTTATGCTACACACGTGCATTATGGCGGTGCACATTCAAACAAAAATCATAAACTCTTGCACAGTCTTAAAAATAAACTATAAAGCCCAAAAGCCAAACCCCAAGTCCTTTCATACATTTAAATTACATTTCCTCCTCCTTTGCTCAAGGAGTGAGAGCTAAGTGTTCTCCAGGTGTTCCCAATAACAGTTTGGGAGGCAGGCCACCACGCTCCCAAGACACAGGACCAGAAGACACAGTTCTCATGGAGAAAAATCCAACTTCCCCCATGAAATCTTAAAACAGCAACAGTGTACCGGCTCAGGTCACCTTAGGTAAATAATACTAAATTGTTACCATTCCATAAGAACTTAACCAAAAGCAAAGAAAAAAAAAAACCACTAGAGAAAACCACAGAAAGTTTGTTGCAATCAATTACAGGGCACCACCTTCTCACTAAGAACCATCAGCAGCCCCTTTTTTTCAATGGATAAGAGGAAAAAACGCTTCACAGCTCATCAACAAACACATATCCACTCACTTAAATTTAAGGACACACACAGGAGCTTGCAGGCTCAGTCCTCAGCTGGAAGTATTCCGAAAAGCCCGTTAACACATGTGTCCAAAGGAAGGCCCCAAACCCTGTGTGACCTCACATGGACCAGCCTTCGCGTTACTCAGAGCAAGACAAGGGCACAAAACTGCCCAAAAGTTCAGGTACAACCAAACCCCAGACACCAATTTTGCAAATGGTGCCCTCACTGCCAAAGGAACACAACTCCCGACACCCAAAGGGTAGCGACCACCAACAGCAGAGAGCCTTGTAAATGCACACAACTGGCTCAGACATTTATTTTAGTACCACAGGACAGCAAAGCAAGTCAGACAAGCCCACAACGCTCTTTTTTTTTTATGCAACAAAGACCTGGTTCTCCTGATCATGCCTCCCATGCCTTAACAATAAGGAAGGAATATGTTTTGTGATCCCCTCCCCCATAAATCAGTTAGGAATTTGATTTACACAGACAGGAAAACGAGGAAGTTGAGCACACTGGAGAGTTGTAAAAACTTCACCAGCAAACTTCACTTTCCTACACAGCGACCTACAAACCAAACTTTCCTCAGACTCACGTGTCATCTGCAGCAACCAGCCCCTGCCATAAAGCACAGACAAAGTTTTGCTGTTCTGGGGATAAAGACAAGCGAGGGAGAGACTTTTATTCTGTCAAGCTGCCTTAAAAGGAAATTCGGTGATGAAAGATTAAATTCACCTAGAACAACACGATAAATTTTAACCCTTTCGAAGGTACAACAATAACAAGCCACATATTTTAGGACTTAAATCCTCCACCAAGAAAGCAGTACACATTGCATCAACCGTGCGAGCCCGGCTAATTGATGCAACACACAATTTACACCAGGGTTTCGGACAGGGATAAGCCCTGGGAAGGACATGAGCTGCGAAATGGGAAAATAAAAGCTTATTTGATGCCCCGAACCGGGCCCGCTCCCTGGCACGGTGGAGCGTGGCATGTTCCGCCCCGAACTTCGCAGGGAAACTGATCAATAACTTGGCTCTGGGGGCAGAAACATGGGGAATGGCCCGGGGGGGTGGGGG